>BSBK01003300.1:792500-1317500 GCA_027943335.1 Chamaecyparis obtusa
GCTAATAATGTTTCAAATTCAAATTGTTTTTTTACCCTAAGGATTTTCTACTATAAATATTGTGTATCTTGTTCTTGCATATCTTGTTTATTTTTCATAACTTTATGTTATAATTATAAAAGTTGAAATTGTAAAGTTGAAAAGAACAAGTTTTAAGTAACCACTAGGTTTGGTGTCCCAAAGCCAAAACCAGAGGAAAATCCCAAAGCAAATCCTTAGGTGTGTCAAAGGTATCATGTATCGAATGCATATCGGCTATTCGATAGGTATGAGGTACCCGATACGTATTGGGTAAATGATACGTATCAAATACAAGATATGATTCAATAAATTAAAAAACAAAGTATATATAATAACAATATAATAAATTATAGTATTATACTATATATAATATATATGCTATATTATATGATATAATATATATTATGTATTATATAAAGTATTTGTTTTAGTTTCTAAAATTGGATCTCTCTCTCTCTCTCTCTCTCTCTCTCTCTCTCTCTCTCTCTCTCTCTAGACAAATTTTCATACTCATCCATATTGGGTATATGATATTTATCCTATACTCAATATCTCTAGCAATGGCACCAAAGGTAAAATGTTGGTGTCATTCCAAACTTTGTAAAATTTTCATGTCCATATCGGCTATTCATTACATATCAGCTATCCAATGCATACCGGGTATCATATTTGCGTTGGTATTTCCTTTGGCCAAGTGTACTAACACCCAGACCTACTAAAAAGTCAACACACATTTCCGCATTTTTGGACGGGTGAAAAAGGCATTCTTTTTCACATCACCACTTTTTGGCATACTATGATCCTACACATACCTCCCTATTATCCATTATTATATCCTATGATGCTCTAAGACCCCTTAGGACCCCTTAAGACCTCTTACCAGTATAAATCTATTCTAGGACCCCTTAGCACCCTTAATATATCCTAGGACCCCTTAATGTATCCTAGGACTCTCGGGATACGTTAATGGGTAATGGGGGTCGTCATAAGTGGTCCTAAGGGGTCCCAATATACATTAATATGTCCTAGGACCTCTTATGACCCTTTACCATGCATTAATGTATCATAGGATTGTTAGGATATAGTAATGGGTAATGGGTTCATAAGTGGTTATAAGGGGTCCTAGGATACATTATTATATCCTATGACACCTTAGGATCCCTTATGATCCATTAGAATACATTAATGTATCTTAGGTCTCCTAGGATACATTAATGGGTAATGGGAGTCATATGTGGTCTTAAGGGGTCCTAGGAATTCACGAGTAGTGAATTCAAAATAAAGTCCAAAACAAAACAACCAAAAAATTAGTTACAAAAACTACCAGCAACTAAACTAAATAGATTCCAAAGACTAAAGACAAGAAACAAAATATTAGGAAGTTGAACTTCCTTCCATTCCTCATCAAGCCTTTAAGAGTGTCCAAAAAAGAGGACTTTCTAATCTAGCACTCCATAATAGGTCCCTTTATCATCATACCAAGTCTCTCTTTTATCTATTGGGTGGTTATCATTTGGGTCTCGTCTTGCTTCCTTCTTTTGGACTTTTGATACTCTAGCTCTTCTTGTAGGGTATTAAAAGAGGAGTTCATTTTATCCATCATATCTTCACTGAATTTAACAACCTCAGCTAGCTTCTTGTTTATCTGATTTTGATTAGCTTTAGCATTCCCAACACTCTTATCATTTCTTATTTCTCCTCGTCTAAAGGGATGAGGGATTTTAATTCACAAATTTAGTCTTCCACTATAGCCCAATTATCCAACTTTTGAGCCAGCTCCTCCGCAACCTCCCAAACACTAGTGTTTATTTTGGTGTTGGACCAATCGCTAGCTTTGGCTTCAACCTTAGCTATAGCCTCTAGCCTATTAATTCTCTTTCTTGCAGTGTCGATCTAGCAAAATCAACCATTTGATAATAGCATTTTGCCTATTGTAGAGAATACAAAGCTTGTCCACCTTACTCACCATGAGGGAATACTCGAGCGAATCCTCCTCTAAATTAGGACTTTTAGAGTGAGGCGGGGAAATATTAAGTTGGACCTCTAGGTCATCTAGGTACCTTTTGTTCTTTGCAAGGTAAGGGGGATTAGGGTTAGGACCTATAACATTAGTGGTGGAATTGTCAAGGGGGCAAGTAGATTCAATAGACCAAGAGGAGTCAAAATCTTTAGACACAACAACAGTGTTCACACCAAGGGCCTTCATTTTAGGTGTGTGAAGACAATTAACCTTGGTAGAACTTGTGGGGGGTGGGGGAAGCCAAAGTGGGCTGAACAATTTTGGGGGTAATCAAAGGGTTGCTGAGATCCACAATAAGAGGTTGGTCAAAGGGATTATGGTTACTAGGACCAACCACCAATGATTGAGCCAAGTGGAAATTGTAATGATGAAGAATTAAACCCTAATTTGGGTTTACTAACTAAGACAAAGATGAAATAATATGAAAAGGAAAATTATGTTTGATATTGCAACAAAAATGATTAAGAAAAGGAAATAAATAGGAATGGAAACATTTAAACTTGCCATTGAGGGTGACAAACTTGATGAGTACCAAGGCAACATCCTTCAATTCACCGAGAAACACTTCCCTATTAAAATTACTTTAGAGTCTCGAAACTACTTCCTTAGGGCCAAGCAAAAGCTTAAGGTCTTATTTATAGTGACCATTAGTATTTCTAAGAATAACCTTTCCCTTTGCAACCAAACCAATAACAAACACAATAGTTTCCTTTGAGACATCAAAGTAAACCTCACCAATCTTAACCTTACCATTATTACAAGCCTCTGCAAACTTCTCAAAAAGGTTTAGGTCGTAACCAATCATACCCTCAATATAGCTATCAAGATGCCCAACATGTAGGATGGGCCAAAAGATGGTGTTGTTCTTGTATTTGTCACACTTGTTCAGCTCAATTTGGATCAGTTCACCTCCTATTGTGTTGTTGCCGAAAGAACTCATAGGGATGACCACAAGGTGAGGACCATTAACCATAGCAAGAATACTGAGGGAATAAATCTCAAAAGATCAAAAAGGCACCCAAAATAATGATAAAACTTCATCATCAATTGTTAGTTGGGAAATTTGTGTCATTTACCAAATGTGGCCATATCTAGCTCAATCATAACATGAGCCTATTGAGGTATGTCTTGAAGTTTAACCCAAGTTTCAATATCTTTAGTGAATCTACCCACTACAACCAATCTATAAAATAGCACCATGATCTATTAATTTCACCTAATCTTAATTCTAAATATATTAGACTATTGGCAGGAACCTTGAAGCTTTGTGTCTCTTGTTTACTAAGCATATTTCGGTGTCACTTCCCTCCCTACTTAATAAGGATAGGTCTTGGTGACAGACAAGTGCAACGAAGTTTAAGACGTAGCTCACACCTACATCCTTGTCCCGAGAGAACTCTAATCATACCCATCATGTCTACAAAACTACAGAAATGAACATAATGCGTGCCATCTGGTTTGGAAATCGCCAGCCATATAAGTAATATAACCTGGTTGGCAATCGTGAAACTAGTCGCAAACGGTTTTATGGAGACTCCAGAGCCCATCGTTTTATAGCCATTACAAATTGTATTAAACTTCTTCACCCCTGGTTTTCAAATTCACAGGAAAAATGCCCCCGGTTTTACCTCCTCTTCACTGTTGCCCTTACTACAAATAAGGACTTGCCCTCTATCTTGCCTCCCAACTCCAACTACTCTGCATTAATCTCGTACTTAATACTCTTCTGGATCTGTCATTGGTGTGTCCTCTATTGCATTGCAGACGATTGACAATGGATCTTGCAACCGACATCTTCATTCCGGAGGACTGCGTTAGAAACCGCCAAGAAAGAAATCTGCCCGCCAAGCAGCAGGTGAACACTTCAAAAGTTTCAGATGCTCACGGCATTGTCGCACTTGAACAGAAGAATGAAAATTTCCATGGAATGTGCAGCGGCTTCAACAAGGAGGAAATAATTTTTACCTGCTTAACTCCGTAGCAGGCCATTTCCATTTCGTTTTGCTTTCCTTGTATAGCTTACTTTGAAATCAGATTTCATCAGGAATCCAAATAAATATTCTTGTAGTTAGGACATTTTGTTGAAGAGATTCAGGCAAAAGAGCCTTGTTTTAATTTAAGATGAAAACAATGAGGGTTCATAACTCCAAATATTGGAACCGTGATCTTTTAACCAAAAGACTTGTTTGCACATTCTGCCTTAAATTTGATTAAGTGTAATGGAGACAAACATTTCAGAGCTGTGATCCCATACTTAATATTGCTCATATGCCATTGTAGTGTCTAAAAATGCTTATTATTATATATAAAGAAAGGCATATGAAACATGATTAGGAATTTTGATAGATAAAATCTTGCGCGCTCAAACCCTGAAACTCCGAGCTAATGAAATCCACAACCTTGTGACATAAACATAGAGACATTTTCGTCTGAAACACACAATAGAGCATAGCGCGCAGGTCACTTGAACTCAAAGCACAGATGATCCCGAACTTTAGACAAGCTCAAGGGTTTACAAATGATTTCCAAAGGAAAGTGGTGGTGTTAAAACACACAGTAAGAGTTTCAAAAGGGTTAAAAGATCTAAGCCCTCTCGCCTCTAATGCGGCGAGCGAGCTGGATATCTTTGGGCATAATAGTAACTCTCTTTGCATGGATAGCACAGAGATTGGTATCTTCGAACAATCCAACCAAATAAGCTTCAGACGCCTCCTGCAAAGCGGCCACGGCAGAGCTTTGAAAGCGCAGATCGGTCTTAAAGTCCTGTGCAATCTCCCTTACCAAGCGTTGGAAGGGCAGCTTCCTGATGAGCAGCTCAGTGCTCTTCTGGTATTTGCGGATCTCACGAAGGGCAACAGTGCCAGGCCTGAAACGATGGGGTTTCTTGACTCCTCCTGTTGCCGGCGCGCTCTTTCTCGCCGCCTTCGTTGCCAGTTGCTTTCGAGGAGCCTTTCCTCCTGTCGATTTCCTTGCCGTCTGCTTTGTTCGCGCCATCTCTCTCAATCACGATCGCACTGCCTTAATTCAGAAATGACTACGAATGAAAATCGGAGAAACAGTACAGAATGGATTGGTGTGGTTACCGCGTGGTGTTTATAAATGTGCCCTCAACGAACCCCTTCGTTTTCAAATTAGTGTGGTTGTGTTTGAGGAGGGAAGACATCCCAGCCCTCCGATCTTTCTCCATTATCAAGGGCTATCGATGCTTCTTCTCCTTATGATCCGGATCCAAGACCACAACGAATAAAAAAACATCTTTCTGATTCGAGCGGGGCTTCGGGATTAAATTATTTTATTGCAATGTAGTGAGGTTAGTAGTTTGCCATTGCATAATAGAATATTAATTGCATAATAGAATATTAAGAAGCAAATTTGATCGCATGAAAATAAATTGAACTTTATTCCATTAAAAACATTCAAGTTTAACTTTTAAGTTTTATATCAAAAATGGTAATTAAAATTAAATTATAGAAAGCAAAAAATAAAATGTAATTATGATTAAACTAGCTAATATATACTCTATATTTAAAATACGTCGAGATGCATCGAGGTGTTGAATTTTTCAACTTTAATTTTTTCTCTATTAAAGGTGAATGATGAAAAAATTCAATGCATCTCGGCGTATTTTAAATATAGAGTATATATTAGCTAGTAGCAGTTGCAGTGCACATAATACATTCAAGTAATTGATTTAATTAGGGCTATCATTTAGCATTATAATTTATATCATGGTTAGGGTTAGCATTAGGGTTAGAGTTTGGTTTAGCTTCATTATTATGATTAGGGTTAGGGCTTAGTGTTAAGGTGGGGTTGATGGTCATTCTTACTATAGAAAAATAGTTTTGGTTTGGGTAGAGTTAGGACAAGAATTAGAATTATTTTTAGGGTTGGGGTTTAGGTTAGAAGTATTATAGTTAGTATTATGGTTTAGGTTTAGGATTAGGGTTTAGTGTTTAGTATTTTGATTAGGGTTTAGGCTTAGAATTATAGTCATAGTAATAATTAGGGTTTAGGGTTTAAAGTTATGATTATGGTTTTAAGGCAAGGGTTTACATTATGGTTAGTTAATGGTTTCGATTATGATTAAGTTTAATATTAGGGTTAGGTATAGGATTATGGTTAGGGTAAGGGTTTACATCATGGTAAGTATTATGGTGAGGGTTGGGGTTTTCATTAGTGTTAGGATTAGGGCTTAGGATTCAGTATTAGGAATAAAATTTGCGTTATGGTTAGTATTACGGTTTAGGATTTGGATTATGGTTAGAGTTAGGGTTTTGATTAAGATTAGGGTCGGGATTAGGATTACCAGTACAATTAAAGTTTAAGGTTGGAGTTAGGATATTAGGTAGGGATAGGATTTAGGGTTATGGTTTAGATTTCGGTTGGGGGTAGGGTTTACATCATGGTTAGGATTATAGTTAGGATTATGGTTAGGGTTATGTTTCCACCATAGTTAGGATTAGGGTTTGTCTTACATTACATATGGTTAGAGTTAAAATTATGCTTAGGATTAGGGTTTAGGGTAAGGGTTATCATTGAAATCAAGGTTTAAAACATGATTAAGGCTAGAATGAGTATTTAGTTTAGGGTTATGATTTAGGTTTAGATTTGCAATTATAGTTAGGATTGTACAGTACATGCCATGGTTAGGGTTAGGGTTAGGGTTAGGGTTTGGGTATGGTTAGTGCAAGAATTGGAATTATCTTTAGGATTAGGTCAAAAGAATAATTAGAATGAGGGTTATAATTATGATTTGTAACTTAGGGTTAAGGTTCAAATTAAGGTCTAATTAGGTTTAGTATTATGGTTATATTTAAGGTTTAGGATTAATTTCATGGTTTGAATTATGATTAGGGTTAGGATTAGGATTAGGTTTTAGATTAGTGATATAGTAAGGTTTAGGATTATTCTTAGTTTTAAAAATGTTAGGGTCAAGGTTTGGGTTACGATTAGGATTAGAGTTAGGAATATAGTTAGGGTTATGTTTTGGATTAGGATATGGTTAGGGTTTAGGGTATACATCATGGTTAGGATTAGGATTTTGGATATAATAGATAATATTATGGTTAGCTTAGGGTTTTTATTACAGTTAGGATTTAGGTTAGGGTTCATATTACTATTAGGTTTAGGATTATGGCTATAAAAAGGGTTTACATCATAGTTAATATTATGGTTAGGGTTGGGGTTTTTATCAGGGTTAGGATTTGGGCACAAGGCTTAGGGATTAGGATTGATATTAGCATTAGGATTACAGTTTATATCATAGTTATTATTATGGTTTAAGTTAGTGTTTTGAATAGGTTTAGGCTTGGGATAAATGGTTGTGTTCATCTCATGGTTAGGGTTAAGGCTTATAGTTTGGATTAGGATATAGTTAGGGTATAAATCATGGTTAGTGTAATACCCAAAAAATGGGCTATAGATTCATTAACCTCTTACATCAACAATTCGATCGAAATCAACAACAAAGTCCTAACCTAAGGCACATCTGCACATTAGTTTATCAAAATTTGATTATATCTTAATTCTGCATCAGAGAATATTCTTTCAAAATTTATTTATCCTAATTTAATTATCTTTGATTATTCAGCGATAAATCCTATTTATCCTAAAGTTTGATAAATTGAATATTCTGAATATTTAATTAATCAAATTTAATTCTGTCACTTAATTATTTAATTACATTTAATTCAATTTATTCCTAAATTGTATTATTTAATTTTGACAATAAATCAAAAATATCATGACTGATTGATTAAATTCTTATTTAATTAGCTAATGTCAGTTATCAATATTTAATAATATAGTTTTGAATTAAAGTTTGATTTAATAATTGATTAACCCATGCATCAGTTATTCTTAAATTTAAAATCAGTTAAGTTGAAGATAAATCACTTTATTTTTAAATAAATTCATAATTATCTATGCACATTTGAAGGAGCAGTTAAACTTTAAAATCAGAAAATCAAATCAAGTTGTTATTTTTTTAAAACTCAACATCTATTTTGAGTTGAAAATTGATCTAAACTTCTGATTTAAGTTAAAAATTTATTTTTGCATGATTTTGTGAGTTGATTTGTTTCTAATTTCTTGTTAACTCAAAAATTAACCTGAGTTTATCAAGAGTGATTTATGGTTTTTCTCAATGCATCCTCAAGCCCTGGATTTTTATAAAATCAAGGCTCAGCTCTTCATAATTAATGACCCTCGAATTTGCACAATTACTTTGGTGAATTTGTGATCAAAGGATTAAGCACTTGCGACAGGCGATTTGTGAGATCTTTCATTGTTGGTCATAGTTTTGCATAGTTTTCATATCATAGCATTCATTCATTCATATCATTCTTAGACTAATCTGCATATCATTTCGATTCATTCTAGATTAGATTCATTCAAGTTCTTCATCTAATTGCATACAAAATCCAAAAATATAGATTAATCTGCATTCATACAGTTTCTCATCTTTTAGCATTAAATCCTTCATTTAGATGTTGCATTGTCACTGATCTCAATTTCAATCCGAGAACATCATACTCACACCTACTAGAAGGCAGTAAATCATCTGGTTAGCTTAGTTTCAATTACTTGCAGATTTCAATTTTGCTAACCTCTAATGTTTTACTGAAGTGTTGTGTCCACAGCTAGGTACAATTTTCACACACACATTTCTGGCGCCCACCGTGGGGCCCTGAAACAGGTTTCCATTTTTTTTTTTATCAATTTCTATCTATTTTCTGATCAATTCTATGATTTTATTCCCTGTCCATATAATTTTCGTACGAGTTTTGTCAGAAACTCGTGCCAGGACCCTCTGAGTGTCGTACGACATTCAACATTTTTGAGACTCATACCAGCAACTATAGATTATCATTTGGAGACTTCTCTATCATGCGGGAAGATACCCACTGTCGTACAAGTTTCCAGAAAGTCATGCCAGAGGTGACCCACTGTCGTATGAGGTTTGGATTGTCGTATGAGAGGTAATCAATTGTCATACGAGTTTTGATACCAGGATTCAATTATCATTTCAAATTTTTAGGCAGTTTGTCAGATTTGATTTTCAGATTTGGACTAATTGCTAACCCTAATAATTGAACTCTACTATTTCTGATTGGTCTTTTCTGATTTTGATTGGGAAAGTGCAACTAAATTGCTAAAATATACTAAGCGCGTTGCGAGGAATTCAGGTATTCTTTTACAAATGATAACACTTCGATTTGGACATTTAAAATGAACTCTCTTGTGTCAAGCTTGTGTGACTTTTTCTGCTTTCATATCATAGATTTCAGTTTTTGGGCTATCAAATGAACATAGATTTGTTTTTGGCATATATGTTACACATAGTAAATAGGGCCTATGAACACTATTTGTGGATGATCTTGAGAGAGTGGGCTTCTTTCGCTTGTTCACGCATGTGAAGCTCTTATTCATGAAGGATCCCCTTGTAGGTAGGGAGGATACTGAGATTATCTTGCATTCTACTGGTTTTTGAGTCTTCAGCTTTTGATCAATACATTCTCTCTCCGAAGAGATTGATAGAGCATAAGTTGTTGACATCACAGATCTTGGCAAGATAATTTCAGTTTTAGCATGTCGGATTAATCTGTCTATTTTGTTTTGGTGAAGTGGAGAGATTAGAAGATTATGCTCTACTTCCTTTTTGGATAGTACTAGAAACCTAGATCCTTGAATCCGATCTAGTCCCCCTATGGTATCTTTTGTGAGCCACATTTAGAGAGGGTTAACCGTAGTGGACATTCCCTTAATTGGGTCAACCACGTGGACGGAACCTCAAGTAATAATAGCCATTTTCATCGTGGTAGCAACAATCGCTATATAAACATCCTTGTGGAGGAAATCTTCATAGGTGTGGTCTCTTGTTGGACTGTCAGATCTCCCTAGCAGCTCCTAATTGATTAAATTCTCGAACTGTGTCAAAACCCCGGTGTGCCTAGATTGGAGTTCGCCCTCTTGAGATCACAAAAGTTACAGAGTTAGACCATTACGACAAACCCTAGCGAGGCCAATTTTTCATTTTCTAGGAATATGTGTGTTATTGAAAAACTTTTTGGAACATACACAAATAGCACTCCTAGGGATTAGCATATTAAGTCACTTGATTTTTCATGCGCGGGGTTGCTTTGTCCCCTATTCATTGTTTTCAGACATGCTTGAAATCACTTGCCTGTTGTTCTACTTGCTTGTTTACTTACTTGGTTATTGAAAATGAACAATCCCGAAACAAACTTCAAATCTAGACAGAAAACCTTGCAAAACACATTGATTCTAAAAATTGAAATTGCAAAATCTGACGCAAAATTCCTTTTTGGAGTCAAAAGTCATCCCACGGTCTCAGAAAGTCATCCGAGTTTTGCCAAAAGTCATTTCAGAACTCCCTGATTGTCGTACAGGAGCCTATACATTGTCGTACGAGCTTTGTCAAAAAAAGTCAAGAAAATTAAACCTTGGTGTTAATTGTCATACAATTTTTGTCAACTGTCGTGCCATAGCTTACCTAGCCTCATACAAGCCTAGAGAAACTCATATCAAAATTTTCAAAAAGTTGTCAGAAACTTGTCAAATTTGTCAGGAATCTAGTTTTTGCGGCCTATTTCCAGATTCTGTCAAACAAATCCCTATTTCAGGAACAGAGCAGAAACTAGAAAGAATTTGATCATTTACCCAAAGTGGTCTCTTGAGTCTGATTTAGTCTTCTGATTTATCGATTTGAGTCTTTTTCATCTTGTGTCAAAACCTTGTCAAAATTATCTTCAATTCAATCTTAATCTAAAAATGGCTAAGTGTTGCGAGCTCATGTCCGCCATCTTTTGGGTGTCTACCCATACTACTAGGGCACAATATCCTTCATTTACATCCAATCTATCTTCAATCAATCCAATCTTGACAAGGTTGCATCATTTGATCTTCTTGAATCAAGTCATTCTTCAGTTGTATTAATCTTGCTCTCTTGCTTCACCCAAGGTTAATGGTGGAAACTAGAGCTTCATCACAGTGAAAAGAAGGAGAAAAACCCAAAATCTCTTCAGAGACATCTTCTGTGATTGCTCATAACATTCATCAATCCTTTGACACAACTAAATTTGTAGAAGACGCTCTTGGCAATCTTTACTTAATAGGTGGTTATGTCACCCCTACTACATCAACCCACGTAAGTCATCAAGCAACTCCTCATCAATCAATCCCTGGTAGTTCTCTCAACAACATTGTCTCAAGGTGGAGGCGCAAGCCAAGGGTCCCAATGACATCAATCCCAACATGGTGCGGATCAAGAACCCACACCTTCTGAAATTGCTCAATATCAAAATGATGATGACTTCAAGAAAATGATGAGGTGTTTCTTGAGGGAAGACAAAGAAACATACTTCCTAGAGTTGGCTCGTCAAGGGGATAAACTTCCTCCCAACTTTAATGTTGAAGATATCATTACGCATAAGGAAGAAACTCCAATCATCGCTATGATGAAATAAATGCATGCCATGCAAGTCAAACTTAACAAACTCAAAAAAGAAAGGGAACCTAAGGAGTTCTCCATGGAAGCTCTATGCCCTTTTCCATTTGATAAAGACTTGTACATGCCACCATTCCCTAAACGAGTGGAAATACCTAAATACGATAAGTATGATGGAAACTCTGATCCTCAAGATCATGTCAAAGAATTTTGTACTTAGTCTATGGAGTTCATGCATGAACCAACCTACCTAATGCATCTTTTCCCTCAATCTCTGGGAGGGTCGGCTATTCATTGGTTCTCAAAAATGCCTCCTACAATCAAAAATTTTGAGGAGTTAATCAAACTGTTCTATCAACAATACTCCTACAACATCCAACATCCAGTCACCATGATCAATATCGGCAATCTGAAACAGAACTTAGGAGAACCATTCCTGACTTTTCTCAAAAGATGGAGGAAAATTTTTTCTCTATATGCTAGACCAATTCCAAAAATTGAGAAGCTAGAAATTTTCATCAAAAATCTTGTTCCAGAACTCAACTACCATTTGCAAATGCAAAATCATACATCTTTTGATAAAATGGTAGAAAATGCAATCAAAATTGAGAAAGTACTTGTAAAAAAAGGAGACATATCACTTCAAAAGGACAAGTATGAATCTGGATCTAATTCTAAAGACAAGGCAAAAACTAGAACAAGAATAAAGGCGTTGTCGCAGATGGTGTTGTTGATACTATTTGTGCCCCATCTAAGGCACCCACTTTCAATCTCACTATTGGCACCCAAGCCATCAAAGCTTCTGAAGCTAAAGCAACAGAATCTAACAAGAAGCCATCTAACTATAAACCTTGGGCTACAAATCCTAAATGTAAGTTTACTCCTCTTGAAGAGTCCTTGGAATTTGCCATGAAAACTTTGTTGGCTAACAACATCATCACCTTGCCTGAGATAAAGGTCTTTGATCCTAAACCTAAACTAAAATGGTGGAGAGAGAATGATTTTTGTGACTTCCATCACAATAAAGGTCATAAGACTAATAAATGCATACGCTTGAAACACATCATACAACACAAAATTGATAATGGAGAAATTGTAATTAACAATCATAAAAGCAATAATGATCATACAACATTCACGGAACCATTTCCAAAACATGGTCAAGGAGATTCATCTTCTCAACCTAATGTGGGTGCTAAAGTCAATTATGCTTACTCTGGAAATAATGTTGTCATCAATAGGGTTGAACCATGCCTATTTGAGCGTTGCAATGTCATCACAATTGTAAGAAAAGATAGAGAAAATCAATCAGAAAATGCAGTTACTCAATCAAAAGCTCAGGTGCATCTGCAAGGACAAATCCCAGATTCATCAAATGTCCCTAAGATTCCTTTCAATCTCTCATCTGATTCTAAAAAGAAGGCTACCTCTAAATCATCAAATCATAAAGAAATGAGGCCAACATCATACAATATTGTCCAACAACTCCAGCATACAAATGCAAAAATCTCCATGTTTGAGTTGCTTCGGATATCTCCAGCTCATAGAGCCATTCTAGACAAATCCCTGCTCGGATCCAATGTTCCTGACAACCTTGATTTAGATAGATTCTAGACTATGGTTGGTCATCTAAAGCCTCTACAGTATATCTCCTTTTCAGAGGAAGATGATAATTCCTTGAGTCACCCACATAACCAACCCTTGCACATTGAAGTCTTGATCCAAAACCATCATGTCAAACGTGTGTTGATAGATGGGGGCACTGGCCTAAACATTTGTTCTTACATCTTGATCATGCAATTGGGATTATCTGAAGCTCCCATTGATCCTAAGAAGAAGATAACTATCAAAGCATATGATGAACAAGAAAGATCTTCCAAAGGAACTATTGTCTTACCTATCAGAATAGGACCCGTTATCAGAGACACCATATGTCAAGTTCTTGATCTACCTTTGGCTTACAACATCCTTCTAGGTAGACCCTGGATACATGAAATGAGAGCTATTCCTTCCACATATCATCAATGTGTGAAATTTCTTTATGAAGGAGTAGAGGTGATGATTCCAGCTGATTTATCTACAACTTGCAATACATTGAAGGAAAGTATTGATAAACTTGTTCCTAATAACAGAGAATCTCCCACTAAGCAGATAGACATTACATCAACTTCCAAGATAGAATAACTTGCTAAAGAAGTCAAAATTAAAGACAATGGTATGAGAGAATACACAATGGAACCTGTTTTATCTCTCACATCTCTCCCTTTGTCCCCTAAATCTTATGGACAACCTTATGACAAAGTGAAACCCATAGCTAAAGAATCCCAAGTTATATTCAATGGAAGTTTTGTCACAGAGCAAGTATCTAAACAAGAGTTTGAGAAATAAGAAGTTGTGCTTGCATGGTTATACAAGGATGAGTCTCAATCGCAATCAGTCTAGAAATGTGACTCCACTTCAAGAAAAAATCCTCATAAGTCATATGGAATAGGAGACAAATTGATCACAAAAATGGGATACACTAGAAAAGGGCCTCTAGGACCACAAGGTAAGGGTCTTCTATCACCTCTTGATCATCATGTCTGAACAAACAAGAATACAACATGCCTAGGATATAAGAAGAAGCCTTTCTATCTTAGCAAGAACTCCCCACGTCTTAGAATAGATTGAACCAACAGAGGAAACACCACAACAATCTGATAGTGATGATTCAGACACCATTGGTGAGCTCATTCCTTATGAGCATTTTCCTAAATAAATAAAAGACCTTCTTGAAATGGAGGATGATCCAATTAAAAGAATCAATGTAGTAGACACACAAGAACCTACTATGGAACAAGAGACAGTTGCACCATAAGAACCAGCTGATCTCAAAGGCAATTTAACATTCAAAGAAGAAGGTGGTAGCTATTCTGAGACAGATTCTCATGAGTATGAATTCAAATCTAAATCTGAGGGTAACCCTTCTTGGGGTATCCATCCTAACTTTACACACATTCTCAGATTTCCTAGAGGTCCAGAATCAGAAGATGAATCAAATGACTATGAATGGGGATTCATTCCAGAGGAAGATGAGCTTATCACAGAAAAACATGTTGATGTTATTCATCAATATGCACCCAAACCCAACGTAAGTCTAGAGCGAAATAATGAACTTAACGAGTCTAATCCACCTATGGCTGAAATGGATTCCCACAATAAAATTGAGCCTATTCACAAATTGAATGTTTTGAGTTGTAATATCAGCTTCGAACTTGAGAGTCAGGTTAGGACCAATGATGACAAATCCATATCTGTAAACACTATCTCCCAATCTTTCCCCACTTTGACTATCTGACATCCTAAACTTCTTGACCAAACCTCTATAAATCTGAGCCAAGGTATCTATACTTTTCCAAATGACTATGCCCTTTCTTGCTACCTCAATGTAGTTGAGCCTATGATGACTTCCATCAATGAACCAAGCGTTACCATGATGGAGTCGAATATCAAATATCTCAGTCAAAAGAATAAGAATATAAATAAAAAGAAAAGGATTTCTAAGGGTGAAAACCACTTTGTGGCAGTCTTAGAACCTACAAAGTAAAAATGAAAGATGTATCCGAAGGTGAAAACCTCTTTGAGGCACCTAAGGATGAGATATTTGATGTCCTTTCGAGTCATTTATAGGATAGATCTCCAATTCTAATTGAGCCCACTCAATCTATCAACTTGGAAACAACAGAAGAACCATAGTTGATCCATGTAGCACAATCCTTATCAGAAGAAGAAAATAAATTTTTTACTACATTCCTAATAGAAAAGAAGATCAACTTTGCATGGAAATACTTAGATATGCTAGGGTTGGATCCTGATCATATAATGCACCATTTATCTATAGCTCTAGGCGTCAAACCTGTTAAGCAAAAATTAAGAAATATGTATCCACATGTTGCACTCTTGGTCAAAGCTAAATTAGAGAAACTACTAAAAGCCGAATTCATCTATGTTATTGACTATGTTGAATGGATCTCTAATATTGTACCTATTTCTAAACCAGATAAATCAATCAAAGTATGCACATATTTTAGAGATGTAAACAAAGCATGCCCTAAGGATGATTTTCCACTACCTAACATAGATATGATAGTGGACATGACTATGGGCTTCGAGATGTAATCTTTAATGGATGATTTTTCTGGATACAACCAAATAAAAATTGCTCCAGAAGATCAAGAGAAAACTGCTTTCACATGTGCGTGGGGTACCTTCTATTGGAATGTCATGCCATTTGGGCTTAAGAATGTTGGTGCTACATATCAAAGAGCAATGACATCTATCTTTCATGACATGATGCATCAAACTATGGAGGATTATGTTGATGATACTTTAGCAAAATCTATGATAAGATCTGAACATCTAAATGATTTGAGCAAAATACTAGATCAAATGGAGAAGTTTAGTCTCAGACTGAACCCTAAGAACTGTGCTTTTGGTGTCACTTCTGGAAAGCTCTTAGGCTACATTATTTCAAAGAAAGGAATTGAAGTAGATCTAGCTAAAGTTAAAGCTATCATGGAGATGCAACCTCCTAAGAACATCATTCAAATGAGAACATTACAAGGGAGAGTACAATCTATTAGACGCTTCATATCTCAACTGGCAGATATATCATAGCCTTTTACAAAAACATTACATAAAGGTGTGACCTTTGCATGGAACAAGGAATATGAAAAGAACTTTAATCATATCAAGAAATATCTATCAAATCCTCCTATTTTGATGCCTCCTATACAAGGGAAACCATTGATTATTTATGTCTCCGCTATAGATACATCACTGGGGGCATTACTAGCATAGCATGATGAGAACAAGAAGGAAAGAGCTATATACTATATCAGTAGAACATTGGTAGCATATGAGAAAAAATATTCAATGATTGAGAAAGCTTATCTATATGTGATCTTTGCATCACAAAAATTGAGACACTACATGTTAGCTCATACCACACATTTGGTAGCTAAGATTGATCCATTAAAGTACCTACTAAACAAAGTTGCCCTCATAGGTAGATTACCTAAATGCGTGATGCTATTAAGTGAATTTGACATTGAATATGTTGAAAGAAAAGCTATCAAGGGCCAAGTTATTGTTGATCAACTAGCTGGTGCACCTTTGTTTGATGATACACCAATGCAAATGGAATTCTTAGATTCCTCTATCATGAATCTTTCTTCTAGAGCAAGGAAGCTATTCTTTGACGGCTCCTATACATAGAATGGATCTGGAGCAGGCATATTGTTCATCACACCTCAAGGATACTCAATCCCTAAATCATTCAGAATCAATCTCCATTGCACAAACAATATTGCTGAATATGAAGCTCTTCTTAATGGCATGAAAATAGCAATTGAATGGAGAGTGACAGAACTACACATTCATAGAGACTCACAACTTGTAATAAACCAAGTCAATGATGTGTATCAAATGAAAGATGGAAATTTGATCCCATACAAGAGAATGGTAGATGATCTAAAGAAATACTTCATATTTATCACATTTGAGCAAATTCCTAGAACGGAGAACAAGGTTGTTGATGCTATGGCAACGCTGTCTACTTTATTACAGTAGCCTAAACATGATCTACACTACGAGTTCCTGGTGGAAGCACTATCTTATCCTGCATATGATTCCCCCCAAACCCGCATGATCTACATTGTTGTTGGTCATGATTCATCCAAATATAAAAACCTGTTCTCCTATCTCCAAGATCAAATCATTCCTGATACCTTCAACCACCATGAGAAATGATACCTTATCTAAAATGCATCCCGGTATGTCATCATTGGTAATGATCTATACAAATGAGGTCTAGATGGTACACTCCTTAGATGTTTAGAACATGAAGAGTCTCAATGTGCATTAGAGGAAGTCCAAGATGGTATTTGTGGATCACATTCCAATAGTTTAACACTAGCTTGAAAACTTATTAGGGCTGGGTACTATTGGCTTGAAATGGAAAAAGAGTATCAAGTTTACTAAGAATTGTCAAAAGTGTCAAGTACATGGTAACTTAATTCATGCACCAGGGAGAGATCTAATTCCCTTTACTACACAATGGCCTTTTCACCAATGGGAATTTGATCTTATAGGATCCATACATCCTCATTCTTCTAATGGACATGCCCATATAATTATAGCTACCGACTATTTCACAAAATGGGTAGAAGCAGTCCCTTTGACTCAAGTAACCGGCAAACAAATTTCTATGTTCATTCTGAACTACATCATATGTCGGTATGGTATTCCACATTCTATAGTCACAGATAATGGTGGTCAATTCAAGAATAGAGACTTAGATGATTTATGTGCTAAATTCAAGATTACACAACATTGGTCATCTATCTACTATCCTCAAGGGAATGGACAAGCAGAGGCATCTAACAAAAATCTATTGAAAATCTTGCATCACGCAGTTAATAAAATAGGAAGAGACTAGCATCTCATGATCAATCCAGCTCTCTAGGCTTACAGAACAAATATCAAAACATCCATTGGGGCTACACCATTCACTTTAGTTTATGGGTCTGAAGCGGTACTGCCTATTGAGGTTGAAATCCCATCACTAAGAATCAGAATGCATGGTCTAGTAACTGATGATGACTACAAAGTGTCTAGGTTGCAAGAACTTGCACTACTAGATGAACACAGACAAGCAGCGTATGATCATCTCAGAATATATCAGAAAAGAATGTCTAGAGGCTACAACAAGAAAGTCAAACATAGAGAATTTCAGGCTGGTGATCTAGTCTTGAGAGAGAATCCTAAAAATCAATCACATAGAGAATGCAAGGGGAAGTTTGAAGCCAACTAGCTGGGTCCCTTTTTTATCACTACTACTTTTGGCTTAGGAGCCTATCAACTCTCAACAATTGAAGGAGAACAGCTCCGAGAATTGATCAACGTTCTCCATCTGAAGAAATTCTATGCCTAAGGCATTCAATATTCAAAAATGTCTTGAAAAAATCATAAAAATAAAAAAAGTCCTGAAAAAATGATCATCTTGGTGAAAACCTAACAATAGGCTCCTTGATGTATCACAAAAAAATCAAAAAATATCAAAAGTACCCAAAAAATTGAAAAAAAGGAAAAATACAAAAAAATGAGAAAAAGAAAAAGTGCCTTGGTGAAAACCTGGAAACAGGCGCCTTGGTAGCAAAAATAGAATCTCTACCAAGATGGTGAAAACCCATAAAATGGGTGCCACTTGTTTCAAAATGCTAAATCTATCAGCACAATCTTGGTCTTTCCCAGTTTTCAATCTTGCTTTAGTTTGTACATATCTCTCGGTTTGTTTTTGCATTCCTATTTTCAATAAAGTTGGTCTATACACCAATCAGCTCAAGCATCTGTATCCTTGGGGGCAATCACAGTCATATCCTATGGCCTCCAGTGTATCTTAGATGTGTCATATATAGTCAGAGTCCTTTGAAGCTTCATCTGAGTCAGTCAGTCAGTCTCCTCTCCAGAAAGGATTTTGCATTTACAACAATGCATTCAAACATCAACACAAATTGAAAATAATCTATTCTTTACATGCTTTTATCTCTTTGTATGCTTACTGTTTCGCATTGACATTTTTGCATATTGTGTCCCTTCGAGCTCTTCAATGATGTCCTTTACTGGATTTAGAAAGTGATGATTGGGGGCATAATATTTTCTTTGTCTTCTGCTTGTATGTGAAAATCTAACAACTTTGGAAATTATGGATTGAAATGGTGTCCGTCTGTAAGAGCCTTCATCTCGTATTGGATGGGCATGTGTACCTCGACCATTGATACCCAAAAAATTCAAGGAATTTTGATCTAACTATTGTCTTTTTGAGTGAATTCTTACTCCTACTGTGAAACGCGATCTTACCTAAGGATGTGAACGATAAAGGGTCACTGCGGGTAATTCACATTGGATTTAGAATGATCTCTTGATTGCTTGATGTGTTTGTACCACAAGGCATATTCAAGTCATCACGACGTCTATGTTTTGATGCTTATACAAATTTCTATATCAAAATGGATATGATATTCAGGTCATCCTGACATTTGTGCCTTGGTGCTTATATCTAATCCGACATTCTGAAAACAAAATCAATATTCATATGTCCATGGTTGTCTCACCAGTGGGTGTTGTATTGATTCTTGTGCATACAAATCAATATTCATATGTCTATAGTTTCCTAACTAGTGGGCATTGTATTGATTTATCTGGTTACCTACTAAAAGTTCAATGATGAAAACAAATCGACACATGATTAGTGACTAGGTCCTAGGTCTTAGGTTTGCATTTCATTCTGAATGTCATTTTGCACTTTGCATGATTGCATGATCTCACAAATTGTTGAATACACTCAAAATGCTTAAACGATTCTTTAAACCTAAACTTAAACTTGACATGAAGAGCTGAATCTAACACGAAGGTTTCCTCACAGAACCACAAGCAGTCACCATCCTGGGTTAAACATCCTTTTTGACATAAGACTAAGTACTTGTCTTCATCAATACCTGCAAAACATATCATGTGTATCGTTGCATTTACATTGCATTTTATGATCATTCCATCTATTATATTACATCCATGTGCATTTAAAATTGCATAGCATAATCAAAATCATACAGTTCCATACATTTTCCATAATCAGTTACATTTGCATAAATTCATACATTTGAAAGAAATCATTGCATTGCATAAAATCCATACATACATTCTACACTAATCATAGCATTTACATCACATGATATCATCATAAATCAAAACATGACAAGTACAAATGAAGTCATAACCAAAATCTCGATCTCATATATATCATATAACTCGAAATAGTCAAGGGTGCACTATTGGCACATGGTACAAAAGAATGAGATTATGTGAGCTATCAGAAGTCAAATCAATATATATGAACAAAATGAAAAAAAATTTAGAATATATAGACAGATCAGTTGTCTACTTGATCCTCTGCATCTGGTGGAGGTGGTGGTGGTGCATCAGGCACTGCCTCGTCTCGGGGTGCCCTGGCTCCCTCTGAAGCTATCATTTACTGGGAGTATGTCAGTACTCTCTAACCAATAGGAACAATAACATAATAGGTAGAAACATAATATGTAGCTCAAGACATCTGATGTGTCACCTCTGCCTATAATTTCCTGTTCTCCTCTCGGAGCTCTGATTGCTATCTGTCAGCCTCTATGAATCGCTCCTCAAAATGAGAACTCCGAACTCTCAGGTCCCTAACCTGTAATCTCAAATTCCTAACCATCTCCTAAGGAGTCTGCACTGCACCAAGATCTACATCTGTCATGGGCATATCTGTATCTCTAGCTGGTTGATCTGCAGCCTCTACTCTCTGTGCCTTACGACATCTCACCTTGGCACCTAAATCAAAATCAGTGTCACCCTATGTAGGATCAGGACCAACACCTACATACTGCTCAGCACTGAGTACCTCATTAGCACTACCAATACTGCCCAATGTACCACTCTCCCCTCTAGTCGACCTCCTCTATAAAACTGTAGGCTTGCTTGTTGTAGAACTAGTTAGATGAGGTGGTCTCATATGACTAGATGGTCTCTGTGGTGTCACCACTGCTCTCAACCTTAGAGGTGTAGGCTGGGGCATTAGAACCTATGCATCTCACCGCCTCTGACCTCGACCCATCGGAGCACCTATCACATTTATGGCCTCCTCCATTGAAGGTATCAACTCTGTGAGATCTGAAAATCTATATATAGGATGCTCCGCAAGCCAAGCAATGAACCCATATGTAACTCCAGCATCTATGACAGTTGGACGGTAGTCCCAGTCTCTACCAACAATAACACTATACTCCTATGCACACAGAGCATAAGATAACCGCTCTGTCCATCCTATGTCAATCTCTCAGACTATCCATGCATAGGTGGTGTAGTCCTGTGGGCATCCTGAATGATACCATATTGCCGCCACACTTGGTAATGATAAATATCTCTATCATAGTGGTGGATTGACCAATCAACACTTGGCTCTGAAAGAAATAGCTAAATTACTCCCGAGTAGTAGGCCATGTCCCTATCTATAAGTATAGACGCCAGAGAAAAAATGTCATATCATTGAGGACACGCCTCCAGTACTCTATGATACCCATGCGAACCTGTGTCACGTAACCAGAATATACATATATCACTGGCTCTTGTGGCTAGCACTGACTCTGACATATGTGTCTGCATACTGGGATGTGCTCCTATGCCCAAATCTGAAGAACCAATGCACCAGAAGAAAATGAATTTCTCTCCTGATACACGATCTCGTGCATCTTAGAGAACATATGAGCTGACATACACTGACCCCAACCCAAATCAGAAGGTGTCACCATCAAACGAGCAACCATCGGGGCCTAGCCCATCAAGAGACTGTTCTACTAACGGTCAGACATAATGATGCCACCTATCATGCCTGCTATGATACACTCGAGCTTATGAGTATCTCCATATCTCTACGCTAAGGACTCCCAGGAGATCGACTAAATCAACTATGTATCATTGCCAAACACTCTCCTAAAAGCATGTAGACCGAAGTTCCCCGAACTCACATAGTTAGGACGTGGGCCATGGAATGAAATATGTAAAATATGGTACACATCCTTTGGTGTGACTGTCAACTCTCCAATAGGTAGATGGAAGGTCTGCGTCTCTGAATGAAAATGCTCTATCAATGGAGTTAGTAAGCTGTGGTTTACCCAAATCTCAAGTAACCGAATCAGATACTCAAAACCACATGACACCAAATGTACTCTCATCGGATCAAGTAGTGACACACAAAGTCTCTAAGTGGCAGGGTGTGAGATACAAACATGGACATCAGGATAAATGACCTACACATCATAAAAATAGGGTATCCTATCAGTAACTTGGTTGAAACACATGTTAAAAGTATAGAAATTCAAAAGTTGACTATCTGAGAAGGTACATCAAATGCTCAGGAATCAGCCTATGAAATCAAAAAATTAAAAAATTTTGACCTAAGAGGGTGTTTTTAGCTCATTGTTTTCCATATGACAATATAGTCTGGTATCAAAACTCGTACAAGTTTTAGCAAGGTCCCATACGACAAACCATGGCTATACAATAATGTATTCATTCTCGTATGATAACTGAGGGACCTGATGAAATGTCATACGACACTTGGGGTTCCTCTCATACGAGTTTATAGGGGTTCTGGGATGACACTACAAAAAAATCAAATGTCGTACGAGTCCCAGAGGATTTTCGTACGAGTTTCTATGCATATGAAAATGAAAATTCCTAACGTACAAAAAATGATCTAAAAAGCTTGAAAACATGCAAAAATGGAATTTACAAAGAGGCATAGAGGTCCACTTACCGGATGTCCATACTGGGGAGGTCTTTAATGTCGTCAGCTACACTCAAAATGGTGTGAAGACATAGGTACCCTAATCTTGACCATTTTCTCGCTCAGAGGGCTCCATAAAGGTTTCAAAAGTCAAATGTGAATAATGAATTCAAAATGACCCTTTTGGCCCTTATATAGCTTTTGACCTAATTTTCAAAAGTGCTCTATTTTCCACAAAAATTGCACCGCTAGCTAAATTTGACGTTCTGAACCCATTTTCAGGATCAAAATCGAAATCTAAGATCGTTTACTATGTCAAAATCATGATTTAAAATTTTTAGACCTAGGATGATCGACTGCTTGCATAATCGACCTTCTAAACATCACAGAAATTCAACTTAACTATTTATCTTACATCAAACTATTTGAATTTCAACTTGGTCAACTATGGTCAACTCATGGTCAAACCTAGTCAAACTTGGTCTCCAGGACCTCCAAATGATGTAGATTCACATCTCAAATTAATCAACATGCTTCTAAACCATTAAACGTTGACTTTTCTTGTCAATTTTTTATTTTCATCCCGAAGGGGGCATGGTATTGCATATCATTCAAGTCTGTAAATCTAATTATGTCAATCAAATCTTTTCTTCAGTAATCAAGACAACAACCACGTCTAGTTGCTGATTCATCAGAAGACCTCGTCGCTTGGGGCACATCGCTTGGGGCATATCAAGTTCATCGAGATCCATATCAATCTAGTATCCTAATCTATCTTGTAAACTATATCAGCTTTTCATAACCATCGGTTCATTAGTGTCATTTCCTTGGTTCTTCATAACTAAAGGGTTCAGATGTGATACCACTATGATTCCTCTAGACATTCAGGTCTAGAATCAGGTCACTCACTTCTTCGTAATCATAAGGTTTAGAATCAGACATTTTGACACTTTTTCATAATCATCGGTTCATTGTTGCTATAGTTAACATTATCTTTGGTCAATCAGGACCTAACATCTTCAAATCTTTCAATCAGTTTATGTCTCGGAATCGGTTCATCTTTCAAATCAGTTTCATACATCAAACACATATTAATCTTTGAACTACTGCGCTTCGCACAATAATTCAAAGAGGGGCAAAATGTAATACCCCAAAATGGGCTATAGGTTCATTAACCTCTTACGTCAACAATTCAATCGAAATCGACATTGAAGTCCTAACCTAAGGCACATCTGCACATTAGTTTATCAAAAATTAATTTTATCTTAATTTTGCATCAGAGAACATTCCTTCAAAATTCCTTTATCCTAATTTAATTATCTTTGATTATTTGGCAATAAATCCTATTTATCCTAAAGTTTGATAAATTGAATATTCTGAATATTTAATTAATCAAATTTAATTCTGCCACTTAATTATTTAATTATATTTAATTCAATTTATTCCTAAATTATATTATTTAATTTTGACAATAAATCAAAAATCTCATGACTGATTGATTAAATTCTTATTTAATTAACTAATGTCAGTTGTCAATATTTAATAATATAGTTTTGAATAAAAGTTTGATTTAATAATTGATTAACCCATGCACCAATTATTCTTAAATTTAAAATTAGTTAAGTTGAAGATAAATCACTTTATTTTTAAATAAATTCATAATTATCTATGCACATTTGAAGGAGCAGTTAAACTTTAAAATCAGAAAATCAATTCAAGTTGTTATCTTTTGGAAACTCAACATCTATTTTGAGTTTAAAATTGATCTAAACTTCTGATTTAAGTTAAAAAGCTATTTTTACATGATTTTTTGAGTTGATCTATTTCTAATTTCTTGTTAACTCAAAAATCAACATGAGTTTATCAAGAGTGATTTATGGCTTTTCTCAATGCATCCTCAAGCCCTAGATTTCTATAAAATCAAGGCTCAACTCTTCACAATTAACGACCCTCAAATTTGCACAATTACTTTGGTGAATTTGCGATCGAAGGATTAAGCACTTGCGACAGGCGATTTGTGAGATCTTTCATTGTTGGTCATAGTTTTTCATAATTTTCATATCATAGCATTCATTCATTCATATCATTCTTAGACTAATCTGCATATCATTTTGATTCATTCTAGATTAGATTAATTCAAGTTCTTCATCTAATTGCATACAAAATCCAAAAATATAGATTAATCTGCATTCATACAGTTTCTCATCTTTTAGCATTAAATCCTTCATTTAGGTGATGCATTGTCACTGATCTCGATTTCAATCTGAGAACATCATACTCACACTTACTAGAAGGCAGTAAATTGCCTAGTTAGCTTAGTTTCAATTACTTGCAGATTTCAATTTTGCTAACCTCTAATGTTTTACTGAAGTGTTGTGTCCATAGCTATGTACAATTTTCACACACAGAGTTAGGGTTAGGGTTTTGTGTTGATTAGGGAAAGGGTTAGAATTAAAATTAGGATTAGGGTTTAGGTTGAAATATGATTAGTGTTAGGATTAGAGTTATGGTTATACTTAAGATTTGGATTTGAGTTTTGAATAGGATTTAAATTAGGGTCAGGTTAGGATATGATTAGGATTAAGATTTTGGTTATAGTTAGGATTTTACGATTGTATACACTTAAAAATGGCTTCATTAATTGATTAAATATTTATTATTTAATTAATATTGACTTGATAAATTAATTAAATATTTATTATTTAATTAATAATTATTCATCTATTTGTTAAATAAATTATTCAATTTATTTACTAAATTCACTATAGTTCATTCTTCTATCCTAAGTCTTCTAATTAGTCTTATTAAAGTGATTTAATTAAATATACAATCACCTAAATATGACTAAGTCCCCTAGTCCACCTCATCTACCCACTCACTTGACACATCACCTTGGCTAAAATAAATAATTATTATTAATTATTTATTTGTGATTATCCTCACCCACGCATGTCCTATTCTTAAGGGCTATGTGGCCTCATAGGACTTGGTCTCATGACCATATGTCCTCTCTTAAACTAAGTCAAGAGATAATCCCTATTTCTAAGGGGCTTCTCAAGCCACCTCTAAGGGTCAAAGGTGACTCATAGGACACTTGTGCAAAGAGTCCTCATGAGGAAAAGGTCTCTCCCTCTTTCTCTCTTTGGTCTTTGTGAGACACTTAACATGTGTCTTTCCCTTCCACCTTGTTCTCCTCCATGTCAATGTGAGAGGAACATCATCCCTATTCTCCCTCTCACATTCCAACTACATCCCCCTTTCTCTCAACTCCTTCAACCAAGTCAATCCTAGCCCTAGGATCTTCCACCTTTCATTCTCAACCGTAGGATTGTGCCACCTAGGTCTAGATCCTCCAAAAATCTATAAAAGGAGCCTCATTTCCCCTTTGTGAGCTAATAGGTATTTTGTAATAGGCATTCAAGCAATCAAGCAATCAAGCATCCAAGCATCCAAGCATTATAAGAGCAATCAATCCATATTATCATCATTTCATTTGCATTCCATCCATTAGATTACATAAGCTATTGTGCGCTCATTTCATAAAATCTCCACACTTTGGTAGCATCTTGGGAGAAGGCTTCATTTGGAAATCTGAGAGCTCAACCTCTTCAAGAAATCAAGGCTAAGAGGACAATGGAGACAAGCTGCATGGTAGGTGAAGGTAATTGATTTAGTTTCATCATTTTATAGTTACTTTTTATTCTTCATTGTGTTGCATTAGATTGATTTATTGGCTTTCAATAGTTAATTTATCATCTCTAGTTATTAGACATCTAATTTGCATACATTTTTTGGTGCTAAAAGGAGGGCCCAACCGGGTTTTTCACTTTCAATTTTTAGTTTTCTGTGTGCAGGTTTTTATACAAGTTATTTTTGCGCATTCATACACAATTCCTGTGCATTCATTCATTTCTGCTGCGCATCCATTTTTTGATGCCACAGTCGCTATTTCTCTTTCTGTATTTTCACTTTCTGTCACATTTCTGTGCATTCGTTAAACTATTTTGCACATACGTATTTTTATGCTGCGCATTTGTAATAGTTGCACATATACATCATCTCACTGCGCATTAGTATCTCTGTGCTGCACATCAATATTTTATGCGCATTTATCAAACATTTCTGCGCATTTAGTTCATTATTCTACGCATTTGTCATTTGCTGTGGTAGACTTCAGTTTTACAGTTGTTTAGATTTTTAGCTAACATTTTAACAAGTGTCTGTTCGTTCTGGTAGTAATTAGGCTATTTTTGCAGGACGTAATCTTGAAGACCCCATTGCTAAAAATAAATAAAAAATTCTAACGGTTTGATTGCAGATTGCCAAGGGGTTTGCAAAATAAACTACAATTTTGTTTGGGCTTAAAATAAGACATTTTTTTGCTTTGTGTGTCTTCTTTAGCATAGAATCAAGTGTCTATCATGTTTTTCTTAATAAGCTATTTTTAATCCCAAAATTATAACAATGTATCCTCTCCCCTCGCCATTCATGGACCTTGGGTGTAAGAGAAATTGTTATAATTTTTAGAGGGTGGTCTTTGGTGGGAAAAGAGGCACTCACCCCAAGAAATGACCCAACCGGTAACAGGCTAAAGCCAAGCCCTTCCAAACCGGTATATAAAAAATGCTAGTGTGATTAGTCTCACATTAGATATGTGTGAATTTTTTATGGCAACCAAAATCTCCTCCAGTACCCTAGTGGTGCATTAAAGTCCTACTTAGTAGAGGTGAAAGCCTTGCTTTGAAAGGATTGGGAGAGCCCTCTTAATTAGGAAAATGACTTGATCATAACCACCTAAACGGATGTCCTTATTAAAAGCTTTTGTATAGTGGCCAAAAACCTTTTATCTGCTAGCTCAAGGAGTCACCCAAGCTCGTGAAGACACCCCACAATACTCAGGGTTCATAGTAGAGATAGCAGTTCTTTGGGAAGTAATGACCCATTGAATTCAGAACTTGGTGTGCCTAAGAAGTGAGTGCACTGTAAGGAAGAGCATGTGCCTCCAAGTTCCTAGGCTGTCTGCTATGAATTTGCATGGCTGGATTTTATTATCCTAGTGGGGATTCAATAGATATCGTCCTTACCAACCATAGGATTGTAAGCGTGTTTGTGCATTCATATTAGCATAGTTAGATTAAAATCATTTCTATCTTGCGTGCATGTGTTTATGCATTTTTCATTTGCCAAAAACCAGAAAACATCAAAAAATCAGACAAAAAATCCAAATCTTGCAGTTCAAAACAATCAGAAATAAAAACCTATGCATTCATACCAATTTGTTGCGCATACATTAAACTATTCTGCGCATTTGATAATTTTTCCACGCATCAGTTACAACTTGCTGTGCATCTGTCTCATTTTTTTGCACATTTGTCAATCTGTCCTGCGCATTTGTTGCTGCGCATTTACAACAGTGAGCATTTCCACAAACTTTGCAATTTTCAAAATCACTTTTTCAGATACCCATTTTCGTCCTTAGTAAGATTCTGGAAAAATAGTCGAGTTACACATACCTCTGATCTTTAGTTTGACCATTTTCATCACTTTTCATCATTTCTTCACCAAAACTCATCAAATCATTTTCTTCTAATCTTTGAAATTCTCAATTTAGTGTTGAAACATTACCTTATCTATCAGATTTTGATCTTTGTGAGTTTACCATATCAGGATATATCATCCTTAACCACCAAACTTACTTAGGTTATTATCTCTTGATTTCCCTTTGTCATATCATAGTGAGATCTATACCTCCTATTGAATTAGAGTTTATCAAGTTGTCTTATTACTTTTCAACACTTTTCAATATCTTTTCTATCAATCACTTTCCATATCTTCTCATCAAAAATATTTCATGTCGCAAACAATTCTCTCAATTTTATGGTTCAAACTCGACCTTAGAAACTCAAACAAACCATTAATCCAGAATCCCTAGACAAGATGGAAGGAAATACCAGCAATGAAGAAAACCCTTGGTCAAAAGAGCTTCCTAAGAAAACTTCACTTTTTACATCCAATGACGAACCCACCGATGACAAACTTAGGGAAGCTTCACAAGATCCTCAATTTTATCATGTCATGGAAAGACTCTTAGGCTTGGATAGAGAGATGTATTTCCTCATGCTTGCTCAACAAGGAGCTAAGTTACCAAGTGATTTTGATGTTTCCCATCTTAGAGAACCAGCTCACGCAAACAATCAAGAAATCCCTATGGGTTCTCAAGATACTCATGGAGCAAAGGAACCCAATCAGAAATCCAATACTTCTCACAACAATTAGCAATCCAATGCTTCTCATAGCCATGAACAACACACTGCTTCTCAAAATAATCAATAATCCAATGATTCTCAACATACTCAACAATAAAATGTTTCCCAAAACACTCAAGGAAACATGTTCTCTATGGATCTTGTTCTACAACAAATCTAGATGCTTCAACAACAAATCCGTGACATCCAAACTGGATCATCAACTAAGAAGTATTCTTTGGATGATATATTTCCTTATCCTTTTGATAAGAAATTAGCAATGATTTCATTCCCTCCTCATTTTAAGGTACCAAAATTTTACAAATACAAAGGGAATTCGGATCCACAAGACCATATTCGTGAGTTTTGTGCTGCTTGTATTGAAGTCGCTCACAATGACACTTATCTTATGTGACTATTTCCACGAAGTTTAGGAGGACAAGCTATGGAATGGTTCTCCAAACTACCCCCAGGAATCAAATCTTTCAATGAGATTCTTGACAAATTTGTGACTCATTATTCATATAACATCAAACATGAAGTCACTATGCTTGATCTTTGCAATGCACATCAAAAGAATGGAGAACCCTTCCTTACTTTTTTGCAAAGATGGTGTCAATTGTTTGCCAAATATCCACGAATGATTCTTGAACAAGAAAAGATGGATATCTTTGTGCATAACCTTACACCAGAAATGAGTTATAGGTTACAATTGCAATGTCCACCAAACTTCAATAAGCTCATAGAAAATGGTATCAAGATTGAGGAAGCCATGGTTAGAAAAGGTGAGATAAAACTTTATTCCAAGGATAATGCTGGGTCCTCAAATTCCAATCCCAACAACTATAACAATGACAAATTGAAATTCTAGAATAAAAACAAAAACATTGTCAATGATGGGATTGTTGATAATCGTAATGTCAAACCAACACAACCCCTTCTCAATCTCACAAGTCAGGCCAATTCTACTCAAGGTACTTACATCAATCAATCAGCAAATCAAAACACCAACAAAGATTCATCTAAACCATGGTTTCCTTTCATGTCACCTCGAAGAAACTTTACTCCTTTAGGGGAATCTCTTGAATCAACATTACGGAAGTTAATCACAAAGAAACTCATTACGCTTCCTGAAATGAAAGATTTCAAACCTAGAGTGAAGCCTTCTTGGTGGGATGAGAATGATTATTGCAAATTTCATAGAGGTAAAGGACATAAAACCAATGATTGCAAAAGGCTAAAAAATGTAATTCAAGACTTAATTGAAAGTGGTGAAATTAGTGTTGACAGAAATACCTCAAATGAATCACATACGGCTTTCAAAGATCCACTTCCTGAGCATGAAAAAGGAGGTTCTTCCAATACTAAGAGTGACAATCAAGCCAATTATAATTCCACTCCCTATCGATATGTTGGTAACATTTATGAATGTCATCCTTCTAAGTATTATGCTAATGTCATTACCATCAAAGGAAAATTAGAGAGTCAACCAGTCCATGTTACTACTCATGCTCAATCCAAAGTTACTCTCCAAGGAGTCTAGTCTAAACCAAGTACATCTCAAAACAAGCTAGTTTATGTCCCAAAGTCTACACCCAATATTTCCAACCAGTACAACCTTTTGGACCAACTCAAGAAAACATCTGCCCAGATATCCATCTTAGAGCTTTTGCATCTATCCCCATCTCACAAAGATATCCTTGAAAAAGCTCTCTTAGAGACCCAAGTCCCCACAAATCTAGATCATGATCAATTTCAAGCTATGGTGGGCCACTTAACAACCCCGCATTACCTATCCTTCACTGAGAATGATGACTTAGCTATTACCCAACCTCATAATGCTCCCCTACATATCGAAGTCCTTGTCTAGAGTCACAAAATCAAATGAGTACTAATAGATGGAGGAGCTGGCTTAAATATCTATACATTGAAACTAGTCCTTGCATTGGGATTCTCTGAAAATGTTGTTGATCCCAAGAAGAAAATCATGATAAAAGCTTATGATGAGGAAGAATGGTCATCCAAGGGATCTGTTGTTCTACCAATCCGAGTTGGTCCTATAATCAAAGATGTACCTTGACAAGTTTTAGACATGGATCTTGCTTATAACATTCTCTTGGGAAGACCATGGATTCATTCCATGCAAGTTGTACCATCGAACTATCATCAATGCTTGAAATTCCCTCATAATGGTCAAGAAGTCACTATCAAAGGAGACACTAATCTGTTCTAGTATTGCAGTTCTATGAAGACATTTGACTCTTTGATACCTTATAACCGTACTATATCTTCTACAACTACACCCAGTGATCCTAGTAATATAGCATCAACTTCAAAATCAAATGGGATCAAGATAGACATAAAAGAAAGAAGTATGGGAGAATACACTTTAGGTTAAGCTCTTTGCATCATAGAGTTACCTTTATCTCATAGATCATATGGAAGATCTTTGATCACTAAATAGCAATCAGAACCCCCTTCAACACTTGTTTATGATACATTTATAAGTGGGGGCGCAATATCCAAAGAGGCAGCTGAGCGTAATGCTAATCATTTTCTTAAGTCATGGAAGAATGAAGAGGATATCAAACATGAATATATATCACCCGATGTCTATGGTAAAGGGTATACTTTGCTACAAAAGATGGGATACCAAGGTGCTGGACCTATAGGGTTACAAAGAGAAGGTGTTATCAAACCGATCTTGCAAAATCCAAACTATCAAAGAGACACTACAAGATTAGGATACAAAGGAGAAGGACCAACATAACCAAAAGGAAAAGCAAAGGTCACAACTTTTCATGAGATATCTAAAGCTCCTGCCTTGCAATTCAGAAAGAATGGTATGTATGTAGATCCAAAGAAACAATGGATAGCTTAGAGAATCATTGATAGACTTGGGGATAATGATGATTCTGACTCAAATGATTATGAATGGGTTGCATTATCTGATTGTACTAAAGAGATAGGAGTTGATGTTGTCCATCACTATAATAATGATTACCATGAGGGAGAGAGTTCAAAGACTGACTCACTAGGATTGGTCCCACGTGATACTACTTTTGTTGATTGTGAAGAAAGTGACCTTTATCTTGTGATAGATGAATCAGATGAGAGTATAGGAATAGACCTCGCTGATACCATCATAAACCTTGACAATTTTTCCATCAATACCATCTTTGCCTTTGAAACTGACCCGAATGATCCAATGCCCCTTGTACATCCCGAGCTTATTGATTGGGATTCTCCCGATCATCCAAAACTTGATGTATTCCATAATGATGATGCAATCATTGACTATCTTGGAATCAAAGATCATTTACCACCAGGGGATCACAAGTTAGGATTTTCAATAGAACTTAATGACATGGCCTACTTTGGTGAGAGTGCCAATCCTTTCAGTCATAAAAATATAAAAATAATCAATAGATCTAATGGTGAAAACCACTCAGTGGTAGTATTAGATCCAAAAATAGTAAAAAGAAATGGCACATCTGATGGTGAAAACCTCTTTGAGGTGCCTAATGATGGAAGGATTGACACTGTTCCCAACTATCTGTATCGAGAGCAATCTGCTATTCTTATAGAACCAATAGTACCTCTTAACATTGGAACAGAAGAGTCTCCGTGCATCCTCAAAGTAGCAGCATCCTTGATAGAATCACAGAAAGAATCTTTTGCAAAAATTTTCAAAGAGAGACAAATCAACTTTGCCTGGTCATATGCTGATATGCCTAGCTTGGATCCAAATCTCATTATGCATCATTTATCTATCAGACCAGGTGTAAAAATAGTTAAGCAGAAGCTCCGCAAGATGCACCCCCATAGTGCACTAATGGTTAAAGCATAATTGAAGAAGCTTCTAGATTTTGGATTCATTCAAGCTATTGATTATGCTGAGTGGATTTCAAATATTGTCCCCGTCTCAAAACTAGACAAGTCTATCAGGATTTGTATTGATTTTCAAGATCTTAATAAAGCTTGTCTGAAAGATGACTTTCCTCTACCAAATATTGACATTATTGTTGATCTGACAGTTGGGCATGAGATGTTATCATTAATGGATGGATTTTCTAGCTATAACCAAATCAAGATTGTGCCAGAAGACCAAGAGAAGACTTCTTTTACTTGTCCATGGGGTACATACTGCTAGAATGTGATGCCTTTTGGCCTCAAAAATGTTGGAGCAACTTATCAAAGAGCAATGACCACAATCTTTCATGATATGATGCACACCATTATGGAAGATTATGTTGATGACATTTTAGCAAAATCCAAAGATAGAGCTGGTCATTTGAGAGTGTTGGATAGAATATTCACCCGGATGGAAAAGTATCAGATTCGACTCAATCCAAATAAATGTGCATTCGGCATCACATGATCTGGTAAACTGTTAGGGTACATTGTCTCAACCAAAGGAATCAAAGTAGATCTAGAAAAAGTTAAAGCAATAATGGAGATGGATTCCCCCACTAACATCAGTTAGTTAAGATCCTTGCAGGGATGTCTCCAATCCATCTGAAGATTTATTTCTCAACTAGCAGATCGAAGTCATCCCTTTCAACATTTGTTGCATAAAAATATCTTATTCCAATGGGATGATTAGTGTGAAGCAGCTTTCAACAAAATCAAGCAATATCTGGTGAATCCTCCGACTCTGATGTCACCAATTCTGGGCAAGCCACTCTTGCTCTACATTTTAGCTACGACAGTTTCACTAGGTGCTCTACTGGCTCAGCAAGATCATGAAGGAAAAGAAAAAGCCATCTATTATATCAGTCGCACCCTAGTGGGATATGAGATAAACTATTCTCCTATAGAAAGAGCATGTCTGGCTATTGTTTTTGCATCATAGAAGTGGTGACATTACATATTGTCACATTCAATCTAGCTCATCGCAAAGATTGATCCTTTAAAGTATCTATTAAGAAAAACAACATTGACAGACAGATTGGCTAAGTGGGTCATGCTACTTAGTGAATTTGATATTGAATATGTAGATAGGAAGGCTATCAAAGGTCAAGTGATAGAAGATCAGCTAGCAGATGCTCCATTAATGGATGACCAACCTATACACATAGAGTTTCCTGACGCACACATCTTGGCTTTATCTACACAAACCTGGCAACTATATTTTGATGGATCATATACTCAACAGGGTTTCCTTGCACCAACAATGTAGCAGAATATGAAGCCTTGTTGATTAGGTTAAAGATGGCTTTACAATGGAAAGTAACTGAAATAAATGTCTATGGGGATTCTCAGTTGATTATAAACCAGGTTAATGATGATTATCAGACTAAAGATGATAAGTTATTACCATATAAACGTATGGTTGATGACTTCAAACAATATTTCTCAGTCATCACTTTTGAGTAGATTCCTCGACATGATAACAAGGTTGTCGATGCAATGGAAATGATTCCTTCTTTATTTGATACAGAAGATGCCAAGGTTCATTTTGAGTTCTTGGTGGAATCCCTGACTTGTCCTACATATGATGATCCTGATATGAGTATTATATGTCATCTAATTGGACACGACTCCCCAATCTATGGAAAAATTTATTCTTATCTGAAAAATGACATCCTACCCCCTGACCTATCCCAAAATCAAAAATGAACTTTTCTCCATCAAGCCTCCCACTATGTCCTAATATCTGATACCCTTTATTGGTGAGGTCTTGACGGTACTCTCCTGTGATGTCTCAAGCATGACAAAGCTCAACTTTCCTTACATGACGTACATGAGGGTATTTGTGGGACACATTCAAGTGGTCCCTCTTTGGCTAAGAAACTCATGTGTATGGGTTATTATTAGCCTACCATGGAAATAGATTCATTTCATTTTGCTAGGGCATGTAAGAAATGTCAAATACATGGAAACCTTATTCATGCTCCAACGCAAGAGTTACATCCTTTTACAACTACCTTGCCATTCAGCCGGTGGGGGCTCGACCTCATGGGCGCTATCAACCCTCCATCTTCCAATGGTCACAAATGGATTCTCACTATAACAGAATAATTTACTAAATGGATTGAGGCCATTCCATTGATTATCGCCACAGGGAAACAAATATCCATGTTTATCTAAATTATATCATTTGTAGATATGGTATACCTATGTATCTCATTACTAATCATGGGAAATAGTTTCAAAATCAAGACCTGGATGAATTGTGTGCAAAATTCCATATCACCCATAACTATTCCACCATATACTTTCCCCAAGGAAACGACCAAGCTGAGTCGTCAAATAAAATTATTGTTAAAATCCTACAAAAGACTGTCAATGATGCTGGCCGTGACTGGCATATCCAACTAAATCCAGCCTTATGGGCTTATCGTACCTCCATCTGTACTCCTATTGGAGCCACCCCATATTCCCTTGTCTATGGATCCGAAGCAGTCCTGCCCCTCGAGGTCGAGTTGCCTTCACTTCGTGTCACTCTCAAAGATTTGATTCCTGATGAAGACTATAGAGTTGCACGGTTGACTGAACTAGAATTGCTGGATGAATGCTGTCAAAGAGCTTATGATCATTTGAAAGTATATCAGTAGCATATGTCTCATCAGTATAATAGCAAGGTAAAGATCAAAGACTTTCAGTTGGGTGACGTAGTCCTTCACGAAAATTCAAAGAATCAATTGCATCGTGAAAAGAAGGGCAAGTTCGAACCCAATTGGTTAGGTCCTTTTGTAGTTACAACAGTTTATGGTTCTAGGGCTTATCAATTGTCCACACCTAAGGGGGATCCTTTGGATGAACCTCTTAACAATATCCATCTCAAGAGGTTCTATCCTTGAAATCCCAATGCAAGGGCTATGTATATATTTTGTAAATACAAAAAGTCATAATTTTTTTTAAAAAAATTTAAAAAACAAAAATCAAAAGAAAATTGCAATAAAAGCATGTGGTGAAAACCTAGAAACAGGTGCCATGTGTATCAATTTAGCTCCTTTATCTATTAGGATTCTTCTAGTGTGTCCGTTCATTGTATATATCCACAATAAAATGGCTAGTCAGTCCCCATACCCACCATGTACATATCATAATAAAATGGCCAGTTCATACACCATCCATTGTATCTACCCATAAAAAAATCCCATCATAGCTTGATTATTTGTCATGGTCTTCATCCTATTCTTGTTGCATCTTTCTTCATCCATAATAAGTCAGTCCATCACCTAGCTAGGGGCATGTCCTCGACCTAGTTCAGGAAGTGGATCTATGATAGTCATGACTCTTAGAGGACACAATGGAGTATTTTCACCAGACAAAGTAAACACAATCAAATGTTCTTTCACAATGCTATCTTTATGATGAATCAGAATCTGTGATCTATCCTTCGAAACATGACCGCTTATCTATACATCTTGACTATACATCATCACTTAAACTGATCACTATATCTTACACTATCTTTTGGCAAAAGAAATGTATATTCATGATAGGCATGTTAGAATGATTTTTTGTAGATTATGCATTCATATCTAGATTTCATTGTTATCATGTTTCCTATGCTATTCCATGATATCTTTGACATGAGTTTGAAACTCTAAAATGTCATTGATTAGGATAGCCATGATGGGGCATGGTATTTTCTTTGATTGTTGTTTGTGGGATATTTTATGATGAAATCAAAGGAACAAATAATTGGGGTGTCTACGCATAAGTGCCTTCATCCATTTATAGTATTGACAACATCCAAATCATGTTGCTCTACATATGCTATTTATGGTGATACACCAGCACATACCTCGGCTCCAAATATTTGTTCTCCGATGGAGGGGGGAAATATTCCTTGTCTGTTATGCAAACAAAACTTAGGTCATCTCGGTTCAGTTATACCTAGATGCTTGTCAAGTTTGCAATATTAAACTCCATGCAAGAAGTGCTCAGGTCATCCTGGTTTAATTATACCATGATGCTTGCATTTTCTTGCAACATAACGAGCTCAATGATGAAAATCAAGTTCCAGTTATTATGAAGTTCTAAGATGTTACCTAAAGTTGTGGAGATACATTCATTTCATATTGCATTTCATTTAAACAGTTCATGACTTACATATCGGTGCTCCTTTTATAGAGATTTGTAGGTTACCTTTCTTATTAGGTTATCTATTCTCCTAGTCTATTCTTCTTGTGTCAGAAACATTGTTATTTCAAGTTGAGGACATTTGGACAACCCAAAATATTAAGACTTTTTGCATTTAACATTTTGCACTTAATCATTTAGAGACATGTATTATCTTCATTAGGAGTGTTCATTTGTATATAATTTGATCATTTATTATAGCTATCATTTCATCTCATTTTATTTTATCATGTTATCAGTTATTATATTCAATCATCTTAAGTACATTATCATTTATTACTTCAGATATCTTTTGCATTACATGGTTATTTATTATCCATTATACACATTATATATCATTCATTTATTATACATTATATGCATTTTACATCATTTATTTATTATCCATTATATGTGTTTCACATCATCATTCATTTATATCATTTATCATTGTCCATTTATTATCCATTATCCACATTGTTCTTTACATCATTTCATTAGTCATCACATAAGCATTTGTATAGTATAAAATCATTTAAGACATGCATTTATATCAACATCATATGATTAACCATTAAGCATCAAAAATATCAAATAGAATATAAAGCATTTTTGCATTCTAAGACATACATTCTATGCATATTAAAGTAAATCATCACATCCTGCATATGTCAGTACGCACATGTATATAAATCATCAAAGTAAATCATGATAGAACTGTATCACTGTATATATAGAGTCCATCATATAGAGTCAATCATACAATGTGTCATGCCCCGCAAGGGAACCGGGGAAGAGAACACAGATTCTCTTTGTAAAAGAAAAACCTAAGTAATGATTTATGAAATTTTTTTTGAATTTTTAAAAGAATTATGTGAACCAAACTTAAACTTAGATTCCTCCCAAGGTTCCCTTTTAATTTAAATGCATGATTCATTTAAGTCCAATTAGTAAACTAACAACAAGATTTATTTCTCAAAGCAAACTGCATCATATCTTTAAGAAATAAAAAATATTTTCATTTCAACTTTCCATTTAAAAATCATCTATATTCCTAAGTATCCTTATGAACAATATAACTTTTAAAATTTATCCAACTCATTTGATACATTACAAATATACTACATTTTATTTTTCAATAGCTTCACTTAAACAACAATAATGAAATCATGTTACAAAATTTGGAATGTTACAAAATCCTTTTCTTTTCCAACATACATCTTAAACATAAAGTTCACATCTCCCTTTCCCTTTTCCTAAATCTACCCATTCCAAATACATCATTTTAAATTATATCAATGATTACATTACATTCATCTCCGCTCAGGAGGTAACAATAACTTTACATCATGAAAGATAATTACAAAGCCTTTATTCTTCAAAAATTGGTACATAAGCAAGCATGAATCTTCAAACACTAAATCCGCAAAAGATACCTCGATAAAATATTTACCACCCAACCATGTGGATACCCAAAGGCCCACTCCCCCGTGCTAGGAGATAAACACCAAGGTCCACAAAGAAGGCATAGCTGGGCCAAACCTAGGGTTGGGTAACCTTTCCCAATTAGCAAATAAAAGATGATCAAAGTATAAATCTTTCCCCAAAAGTTTCTAAGGCTTGGGTAGAAACTCTAAGAAACAACCTAAGTGAGTGTCATCACATAGCCCTCACTCCTTGGGTTGTCTTGGTACTAGCCACTTCGGGCCCCGGCCCCCAAGTAGGCACATGCGGGATCGAATGCCTTTTGTACAGACAAGCACCATTCGATCGTACCTACGCATAGGTACCTTCTCCCACTCCCATCCATAGCCTTTACTAGCACTAATGGAAAGGGCGAGGCACATTTAATCTTTTTAATGTTTTAACCCATTCCCATAAGTTTAATTAAGTTTTCACTTGTTAAATAGCTCTTCAGTCGGTTATCCTAGTTCTAGCCACTTTAGGGCCCCGGCCCCGCACTGAGAGCCACTCACTAGGTGTCGTTAGGTTTTCTACCCTTAACCCACATTTCACAATCACATCATAAACATAGTAGAAACATATCATAAACAAATGTGTAAGATTGCATCAAAGGGTAGAAAATAATAAGATAGTTTATGAACGTTTAGGGAAATTAGGAACGTTTAAGGATGTTTAGAATGTCCTGATCCTTTAGACAACCCTAAACCCTAAACTACTTCCTAAACACATCCTGATGCAGTGCAAGGAAGGAGAATCCCCAATGGAGATGTCCTAGCCCCCAGCAAATAACCACACAATAGAATATAACAACAATACAGAGATATAGATCCACACAATGCCAATACTCATAATAGAATCATCATATTTTCATCCAACATGCCCGGCTGTAAGGCCTTCCGGGTTACGGCCAAATACAATGCAATTACAATAGAAACTCCACAAGATCTCACAAGATCCAAACCAAAACCCTAGCTAGCCCAGATCCACACACTGGTAGGAACCCCCAAGGAAGATCTAAACTTGTGCTCGCAAGCCACCAAGCAATCTCCTTGTTTCCCAAGCCGCAACTACTAGCTCTCCTCAAAAATCACTCCACAACCACCTCCTCTTCTCCTCGGTGGATGAATGATGCCTCAAGACTTCCCCCACAACCCCTACTTATACCAATCTAAGCCACAGGTCGGCCTTGAAAATAAATTAAATACAAACACCAAAATTAAATGCCACAAGTCGGCCAACAACAACAATTAAATTCCCAAAATTGATGTCTTAGTAAAATTGTGATATCTCCTAGCTCCGGATGAATTAGAACTCATGCTTCAAACCGTAGGTAGAAATATAGGCCCTCTTCAATCCTTGAAATTTTTAGCCTCTAACTCTTTGTGGAAAATTACTTATATGACCTAAAATAGGCACCAAATTTCTAAGCAAGGCCGAGCTCCCCTAGGCCATGTTGAGCAACCAAGACCATGCCAAGTTCCATTAAATACATCAAAACCAATTACCCAAGACCCAAGTAGGTTTATCCAACTCTACCAAACCCCTCACATATGAAAATAAGTCCACATGACTCCATCAAATTTCCCAAACATGCAGGATAGCCAACTACCCTGGGATGCTCCTGCATCACATCCTAACCCTATTAAGGCATCTAAATGCACTGGATGTAACCTCCACTAAACATGTTTAAGGTTTACATAAAAATTCCATATGCTAAAGATAATGTCCCATCAATTTAAACCTAAGTCTAACATTTGACTAAGTCTGATTTTTATTAAAATCTAAAATTTTAGAAGTTGTAGCTCAACTCCTAGAAATCTAAAACCTATTCCAATCAATTTGAAAGGTACCTAATCCCTTTATACAGGTATAACTTAAAGTATAAGTTTTAAACTTATACTTAAATGTTATACCTGTATAAAGCAAATATTATTAAAAATCCACATGTTACATTTCTAAAACTTTAAATAAACAAATATAGTTTTCATTTATAAATCAAATATTTATAAATTACACTACACTAACAATTACTAAATTTAATAGTAATTTGAATATATTACTAAAACAAACTATCATAAAAATTAATTTAACTAAAAGTCACTTATGGGGGGGACCCTGCGGGCCCCACACCCCACTAACTTGCACCCTGCATGCTTTCATTAGCCTGTGGCCGTAGCAGTCAGGTACTACTACTGCAGTACCCACTGCCGTAGCAGTCAGGTACTGTCGTAGCAGTGCCTGCTGCTACGTGTGTGTGGGAAAATTGTACCTGATCTGTAGACACAACACTTCAGTAAAACATTAGAGGTTAGCTATAATCAAAATCGTGCAAAATTGAAAACTATCTAACCAAGCAATTTACTGCCTTCTAGTAGGTGCGAGATTGATGTTCTCAAATTGTTATCGAGATCAGTGACCTAGACGACACCTAAATGAAGGATTTGAATGCAATTGATCTAGACATGAAATATGAATGCAATTAATCTATTTTTTTATATATTTTCTATGCAATAAGAATGATAAAAATTGATATGAATCTATGCTAATATGAAAATTGATATGCAATGCTAATCTAACAATGATATGCAATATGAATGCAAAAATAAGATTGATCTCACAAAGATGTCGATTCGCAAGAGCTTTGATTCTTCAATTCCAATTCTCCAACGTGATTGTGTAACTCTTGAATTGATCTTGGCAGCGTAATTGTGCAAATTTGTGGATTGATTTGTGAAGAGCTGAAGCCTTAATTTATAGAAATCCAAGGCTTTGGAGGTGCATGGAAGAAAGCCATAAATCACTCAAATAACTCAAGTTGATTTTTGAGTTATTTTTAAATAACAGATAATTAAGTCACAAAAATCATGCAAAAGCACAGTTTAACTCGAATTAGAAGTTTAGATCCACTTTAAAACTCAAAAAGATGTTGAGTTTCAAAAAGCTAACGACTTGCATTGATTTTCCAATTTTGAGTTTAACTGGTCCTTGAATGTGCACATGGATAATTATGATTTAATAAATAAATAAAGTGATTTATTCTCAACTTAACTATTTTTTGAAATAAAATAATTAATTTATGGGTTAATTAACTATTTTACCAAACTTTTATTAAAAATTATATTATTAAATAATGACAACATGCTTTAATTAATTAAATAAGAATTTAATCAATTAAAGATAGGAATTTTGATTTATTGTCAAAATTAAATAATACAATTAATAATAGATAGAATTAAATTTAATTACACAATTAAGTGGCAAATATTAAATCTAATTAATTAAATATGAAAATATTCAATTAATCAAACTTTAGGATAAATGTGATTTATCGCCAAATAATTATAAAATTAAAGATAATTATGATGATTAGGAATATTACTAGGAATATTCCCCGATGTAGAATTTAAGATAATCAATTATGATTCGATGATGTTTAGATGTGCCTTAGATTAGGACTTTGATGTTGATTTCATTCGATTTGATGATGTTGGAGATTAATGAACTTATAGCCCATTTTTGGGGTATTACATTTTGCCCCTCTTTGAATTACTGTGCGAAGCGCAGTGGTTCAAAGAAAGTCTGTGTTTGATAAAGATATGAAACTGATGTTTGAAATTGATAATTGATATGAGACAGAAGCTGATTGATATTGATTTGATATGGAGATAATAGGTCCTGAATGACCAAAGATAATGTTCACTATAACAGTGAGTGAACCTATGATTGCGAAAAAGTGTCAAAATGCCTGATACCAAACCTTAGGATTGCAAAGAAGTGAGTGACCCGTTCTAGACTTGATTGTCTTAGCAGAACTAGCAGGTATCACATCCAAACCCTTCAGTTGCCGAAGAACCAAGAAAAGAACACTATGATCTGATGGTTGCAAAAACTGATATAGTTTACAAGATTAGGAGAATACCAGATTGATATGGATCTTGATGAATCTGATATGTCCCAAGTGATGATAGATTTGCCCCGAGTGATGAGGTCTTTTGATGAATCAGTAACTAGACATGATTGTTTGTCTTGATCACTAATGAAAGATATTGATAGAAATTGATTTATAGACTTTGAATGATGTGTAATACCATGCCCCCTTCGGGATTACAATTGAAATCTGACAAGAAAAAGTCAGTGTTGATAGTTTAGAAGTATGTTAATTGATTTGAGAAGTGGTTATACACATCTGAGAATGCATTCTGCATTGTTTGGAGGTCCTGGAGACTAAGTTTGACTAGGTTTGACCATGGTTGACCAAGTTGAAATTTTGATAGTTTGATGTTAGATAATCAGTTAAGTTGAATACTAGATTTTTGTGATGATTGAAGGTCGATTATGCAAGCAGTTAATAATATGAATGATCTCAGATTTCGATTGTGATCCCGAAAAAGGATTCTACTTGCTGCTTTGTTGGAGGAATCTTCATGTGAGATTCAGCTCTTGTTAGATTTGAAGAATTGATATGAAGAATTGTTTAAGCTTTGAAGTTCGTTTAGTCATTGTGAGATCATGCAAAGATGAAAAATGCAAAGAAGCATGCAATATGAAATGCAACCTAAGACCTAGGACCTAGTCACTGATCATATGTCAATTTGTTATCATCATTGAACTTTTAGGTAACCGGATAAATCAATACAATGTCCACTAGCCATGAAACCATAGACATATGAATATTGATTTGTAACACTCAAGAACCAATACAACACCCACTGGTCAACAACCATGGATATATGAATATTGATTTTGTTTTCAGAATGTCGGATTAGATATAAGCATCAAAGCATAAGCGCTAGGATGACCTGAATATCATGTCCATTTTGATATAGAAATTTGTAGAAGCATCAAAACATAAACGTCATGATGACCTGAATACGCCTTGCATTGCAAACACATCAAACAGTCAAGAGATCATTCTAAATCCAATGTGAATTACCCATAGTGACCCTTTATCGTTCACATCCTTAGGCAAGATCGCATTCCACAGTAGGAGAAAGAACTTACTCAAAAAGACAATAGTTAGATCAAACTTCCTTGAATTGTCTGGGTATCAATGGTCGAGGTACGCATGGCCATCCAATTCGAGATAGAGGCTCTTATAGTCAGACACCATTTCAATCTAGAATTTCCAAAGTTGTTAGATTTTCACATACAAGCAGAAGACAAAGAAAAGATTATGCCCCCAGTCATCACTCTCTAAATCCTATAAAGGACATCATCGAAGAGCTTGAAGGGACACAATATGCAAAAATCTCAATGCGAATAAGTAAGCATACAAGGAGATCAAAGCATGTAAAAAGCATAGATTGTTTTCAGTTGAATTTTGATGTTTGATTGTTGTAGATGCAAAATCCTTTCTGGAGACGAGATAGACAGACTGACTCAACTTGAAGCTTCAAAGGACTCTGACTGGATAGGATACATCTAAGATACATTGGAGGCCATAGGATATGACATTGATTGCCCCCAAGTTTAAACATTGATAGGATACAGACGTGCAAGCTGATTGGTGTACAAACTGACTTTATCGAAACAAGGATATATACAGACTAAAGCAGATTGAAAGCTGGGAAAGACCAAGATTGCACTGATAGATGGAGCATTTTGAAACAAGTGGCACCTGTTTGCCAGGTTTTCACCATCTTGGTAGAGATTCTATTTTTGCTACCAAGGCGCCTGTTTCTAGGTTTTCACCAAGGCACTTTTTCTTTTTCTTTTTTCCTTTTTTTTGTATTTTTCATTTTTCAATTTTTTTGTACTTTTGATATTTTTTTATTTTTTTGATTTTTTCAGGATATTTAACCATAGACGGAATGCCTTAGGCATAGAATTTCTTTAGATGGAGAACGTTGATTGGTTCTCAGAGCAGTTCTCCTTCAGTCGTTGAGAGTTGATAGGCACCAAAGCCAAAAGTAGCAGTGATTACAAAGGGACCCAACCAGTTGGGTTCAAATTTCCCCTTCCGTTCTCGATGGGATTGATTTTTAGGATTTTCTCTCAACACTAGATCACCAACCTGAAATTCTCTGTGTCTAAATTTCTTGTTGTAGCCTCTAGACATTCTTTTCTAATACACTCTGAGATGATCATACGCTGCTTGCCTGCGCTCATCTAGTAATTCAAGTTCTTGTAACCTAGACACTCTGTAGTCTTCATTAGTGACAAGTCCAAGCATTCTGATTCTGAGTGATGGGATTTCAACCTCAATAGGTAGTACTGCTTCAGACCCATAAACTAAAGTGAATGGTGTAGCCCCAGTAGGTGTTCTGATACTAGTTCTATAGGCCCAGAGAGCTAGATTGATCATCAGATGCCAGTCTCTTCTTGTTTTATTAACTGTTCTGTGCAAGATCTTCAGGAGATTTTTGTTTGAAGCCTCAACTTGTCCATTCCCTTGAGGATAGTAAATAGAAGACCAATGTTGTGTAATCTTGAATTTAGCACATAAGTCATCTAGATCCTTGTTTTTGAATTGTCCCCCGTTATCTATGATTATAGAGTGAGGGATCCCATATCTGCAAATGATGTAGTTCAGGATGAACATAGAGATCTGTTTCCCCATTGCTTGTGTTAGAGGAACTGCTTCTACCCATTTTGTAAAATAATCTGTAGCTGTGATTATATGGGTATGTCCATTAGAAGAGTGCAGATGGATAGCGCCTATGAGATCAAATGCCCATTGTTGAAAGGCCATTGTGTAGTAAAGGGAATTAGATCTCTCCTTGGAGCATGAATCAAGTTGCCATGTACTTGACACTGTTGACAGTTTTTAGCAAATTTAATAGCCTCTTTCTCCATTTCAGGCCAATAGTACCCAGCACTAATAAGTTTTTGATCTAATGTTAAACCATTTGAGTGCGATCCACATATAACCTTGTGGACTTCCTCTAATGCACGTTGAGACTCTTCTGGTTCTAAACATCTAAGCAGTGTACCATCTAGACCTCGTTTGTACAGATCATTACCAATGATGACATATTGGGATGCGGATCGGATAAGGTTTCATTTCTCAAAATGGTTAAAGGACTCAAGGATGATTTGGTCGTGGAGATAGGAGAATAGATTTTTGTAGCGAGATGAGTCATAACCTACAACAGTGTAGATCATGCGGGTTTTAGGGGAGTCATATGCAGGATAGGATAGGGCTTCCACTAGGAACTCATAGCGTAGCTCATGTTCGAGCTACTATAAGAGAGTAGATAGTGTCGCCATTGCATTGATAGCCTTATTCTCTGTTCTGGGTATTTGCTCAAATGTGATAAAGATGAAGTATTTCTTTAAATCATCAACCATTCTCTTGTAAGGAATGAGCTTTTCATCTTTGGTTTGGTACACATTATTGACTTGGTGGATAACCAATTGTGAGTCTCCATGGATGTTCATCTCTGTAACTCTCCACTGTATTGCCATTTTCATACCATTGAGAAGTGCCTCATATTCAGCAATATTGTTTGTGCAAGGAAACTTTAGTCTGAATGCTTTGGGTATCGAGTATCCTTGAGGAGTGATGAACAATATGCCTGCTCCAGATCCATTCTGTGTGTAGGAGCCATCAAAGAATAACCGTCATGCTCTAGAAAAGAGGTGCATGATAGAGGAATTAGGAAATTCCATTTGCATGGGTGTATCATCAAACAGTGGTGCTTCAGCTAATTGATCAGCAATGACCTGTCCTTTGATAGCTTTTCTTTCAACATATTCAATGTCAAATTCGCTCAAGAGCATGACCCATTTAGCTAGTCTACCTATGAAGGCAGCTTTGCTTAGGAGATATTTCAATGGATCAATTTTAGCTACCAAATGAGTAGTATGAGCTAACATGTAGTGTCTTAGTTTCTACGATGCAAAGATCACAGCTAGACATGCCTTCTCTATCATTGAGTAGTTCTTCTCATAGGCCACTAAAGTTTTGCTGATATAGTAGATGGCTCTTTCTTTCTTGTTCTCATCATGCTGTGCTAGCAATGCCCCTAGTGATGTATTTGTTGCGGAGACATATAATATTAATGGCTTCCCATGAATAGGAGGCATTAAGATAGGAGGATTTGAGAGATAATTCTTGATATGATCAAAATTCTTTGCACAGTCTTCATTCCATGCAAAGGTCACACCTTTATGTAATGTCTTTGTGAAAGGTTGTGATATGTCAGCTAACTGTGATATGAATCTTCTGATGGACTGTACTCTCCCTTGCAAAGTTCACATTTGACTGATATTCTTGGGAGGTTGCATCTCTATGATAGCTTTCACCTTAGCTAGATCAACCTCAATACCTTTCTTGGAGACGATGTATCCTAGGAGCTTTCCAGAAGTGACTCCAAAAGCACACTTTTTCGGATTTAGTCGAAGACTAAATTTTTCCATTCTATCGAGGATCATGCTCAAGTCTATTAGATGTTCAGTTCTAATCATGGATTTTGCCAAGGTATCATCCACGTAATCCTCCATTGTTCTATGCATCATATCATGAAAAATAGATGTCATTGCTCTTTGATATGTAGCTCCAGCATTTTTGAGTCCGAATGGCATAACATTCCAACAGAAGGTTCCCCACGCACATGTGAAAGCTATTTTCTCTTGATCTTCTGGAGCAATTTTGATTTGGTTGTACCCAGAAAAACCATCCATAAGGGAATACATTTCATAGCCCACAGTCATGTCCACTATCATATCAATGTTAGGTAGTGAAAAGTCATCCTTAGGGCATGCTCTGTTCACATCTCTAAAGTCTGTGCACACTCTGATTGAACCATCTGGTTTTGAAATAGGTACAATGTTGGAGATCCACTCAGCATAGTCTATGACACAGATGAATCTAGTTTTTAGGAGTTTTTCTAGTTCTGCTTTGACTAAGAGTGCAACATGAGGATGCATCTTTCTCAATTTTTGCTTGATTGGTTTTACTCCAGGAGCAATGGATAGATGGTGCATAATGAGATTGGGATCCAATCCTGGCATATCTAAATATTTCCATGCAAAATTGATCTTTTTTTCTGATAAGAATGTAGTGAATTTCTGTTTCTCTTCTTCTAATAGAGATTGTGCTACATGTACCAATTGTGGTTCCTCTGTTGTACCTAAATTGATGGATTGAGTGGGTTCAATTAGAACTGGAGATCTATCTTGTAAATGACTCTGAAAGACATCAAATATCTCATCCTTAGGTGCCTCAGAGAGGTTTTCACCTTCAGATACATCTTTTCTTCTAACTTTTGTAGGATCTGAGACTGCCACAAAGTGGTTTTCACCCTTAGAACTCTTTTTCTTTTTATTTTTATTTTTTTGACTAAGATATTTGATGTCCGACTCGGTCATGCTGACGCTCAGTTCACTGATGGAAGTCCTCATAGGCTCGACTGCATTGAGGTAGAAAGCAAGGGCATAGTCATTTGGAAAGGTGTAGATATCATGGCTCGGGTTCATGGAAGTTCGGTCAATAAGATCAGGGCATTGGATAGTTAAAGTGGGAAAGGCTTGGGATATGGTGTTCACAAACACAGCTATGTCATCATTGGTCCTAACCTGATGCTCAAGTTCAAAGGTGATATTACAGCTCAAAATGTTCAATTCGTGAATAGGCTCAACATCATCATGGGAGTCCTCTTCAGCCATAGGTGGATCAGACATGTTAAGTTCATTGTTTCGCTCTAGACCTACGTTGGGTTGAGATACATATTGGTGAATAACATCAATATATTTCTCTGTTATAAGCTCATCTTCTTCTGGAATGGCTCCCCATTCATAGTCATTTGACTCAGCTTCTGATTCAGGATCTCTAGGAAATCTGAGAAAATGTGTGAAGTCAGGATGAATACCCCAAGAAGGATTACCCTCAGTCTCTGACTTGAATTCATATTCATGGGAATCAGTGTCAGAATAACTACTCTCTGCTTCTAGATAAGTTTGATCACCTTCAAGATTGGCTGGTTCTTGTGGTGCAACCATCTCTTGTGCTACAGTAGGTTCTTGTGTTTCTACTACATTAATTCTTTTGATAGGATCATCTTTATCATCAAGAAGATCTTTGATCTCTTTAGGCAATTTTTCATAGGGGATGAGTTCTGAACTATCTGAATCATCATCTGAGGGTTCTGTCTCTTCTTTCTTGAGAAGGGGTTCTCCTGGTGCAATTTGTTCTATGACATGAGAACAACCACCTTTGAGATGATAAGGTCTCTTTGTAAATCCTAAGCCACCAGTATCTTTGTTGGCTCTACCAATATGTGAAATGGGTGTCACAAGACCCTTTCCTCTGATTCCTAGAGGTCCTTGACCAGAATATCCCATCTTGGCTATCAATTTGTTCCCTGGACCATATGAATTAGAAGGGATTGTAGGTGCTACAGATTCACTAGTTTGAACAATTTTGGATTCAGAATCATCTTTGTATAGCCATGCAAGCACAGCTTCATCCTCTTCAAATTCTTGTTTGGATACTTGCTCCGCCACAAAATTTCTTTTGTATGCTTCCATAGGTTCCTTAGGTTCTGATTTAGACTGCTTCAAGGATTGTCCATATGACTTAGGTGAGATTGGGAGAGATGTCAGAGACAAGACTGGCTCTATAGTGTATTCTCCCATCCCATTTTCTTTGATATTGATCTCTTTAGCAATGTCTTCCATCTTGGATGTGGAAGCCACATTTTGTTGCTTGATGGAAGATTCTCTGTTATTGGGAACAAGCTTATCAGCACTTTCCTTCAATGTATTGCAAGTTGTACTCAGATCTGCTGGGATAGTAACTTCTACCCCTTCATAGGGAAATTTTAAGCATTGATGGTATGTAGAAGGAATAGCTTGCATTTCATGTATCTAGGGTCTCCCTAGAAGGATATTATAAGCCAATGGCAGATCAAGCACCTGACATGTGGTATCTTTGATGACCGGACCCACTCAGATGGGTAAGACAATGGTGCCTTTAGAAGATCTTTCCTGTTCATCATAGGCCTTTATGGTGATCTTCTTTCAAGGATCAATATCCATCTATGAGAATCCCAACTGTGTGATTAAGTTGTAAGAACAAATGTTGAGGCCTGCGCCCCCATCTATCAACACACGTTTGACTCGACGGTTCTGGATCAAGACTTCTATGTGTAAGGGTTGATTATGTGGGTGACTCAAAGAGTTGTCATCTTCCTCTGAAAAGGAGATATATTGTGGAGACGTTAGATGACCAACCATAGTCTGGAACCTGTCTAGATCTAGGTTGTCAGGAACATTAGAGCCAAGCAAAGCTTTGTCTAGGACATCTCTGTGAGCTGGGGATATTCGAAGTAACTCAAACATAGATATTTTGGCATTGGTATGCTGGAAGTTGGACGATGCTATAAGATGTAGGTCTTGTATCCTTTGGATTGGAAGATTTCAAGGTAGCCTTCTGTTTAGAAGCAAATGTGAGATTGAAAGGTATCTTAGGGACATTAGATGAACTTGGTGTTTGTCCTTTCAGATGAGCCTGAGCTTGTGATCTGGTAACCGCATTAGCTAAGGAATGATTTTTGTCTCTTTGTACAATCGTGATGACATTGCAGCTCTCAGAGAGACATGGTTCAACCATATTGATGACAGCATTATTTCCAGGGTAGGCATAGTTGACTTTTGCCCCCATGTTAGGCTGAGAAGTGGAAACTCCCTTGCCATGTTGTGGAAACAATTTTGTAAATGCTGTGTGATCATTATTGCTGGTAGGATTATCGATCGTGATGTCCCCTTTTTCTATCAAGTCTTGAATGGTATGCTTCAAGTGGAAGTATCCATTAGTTTTGTGGCCTTTAGTCCGATGGAAAGCATAGAATTCATTATCTTTCCACCAATATGGTTTTGGATCCGAATCAGGGTTTCAGATTGGTGGTAAAGAGATGATGTTATCAGCTATCAGGGTTCTCAGGGCAGATTCCAAAGATTCTCCTAGGGGAGTAAACTTTCATTTATTATCCCATAGTTTGAATGGCTTCTTTGGAGATGGTTCAACAAATTTTTGCTTTGAAGCTTCAATGGCTTTGGTGCCAAGGGTGAGATTGTAGGCTGGTGCCTTTGATGGGGTGCGGATAGTGTCAACAACACCATCATAGATGATACCTTTGTTTCTATTCCAGCTCTTGTTTTTATCTTTTGAGCTAGATCCAGATTCAGACTTGTCCTTTTGAAGTGTGATTTCTCCTTTCTTGACAAGTACTTTCTCAATCTTGATTGCATTATCCACCATTTTATCAAAAGATACATGATCTTGCATTTGTAATGGATAGTTGAGCTCTAGAACAAGGTTATTGATAAATATTTCAAGTTTCTCCATTTCGGGAATTGGTCTAGCATATAGAGAAAACTTCTTTCACCACCTCTTGAGAAAAGTTAGGAATGATTCCCCTGGATATTGCTTGAGGTTACAGATATTGATCATGGTAATCGGATGTTGAATATTGTAGGAATATTGTTGATAAAACAATTTAATCAATTCCTCAAAAGTTTTGATCGTAGAAGGTAATCTCGAAAACTAGTGAATGGATGCTCCTCCCAATGATCTAGGAAAAAGATGCATTAGATAGGTCAGTTCACGCATGAATTCCATGGAGTGCGTACAAAACTCTCTAACATGATCTTGAGGATCAGAGTGTCTGTCATATTTGTCATACTTTGGTATCTCCACTTTCTTTGGAAATGGTGGCATATACAAGTTTTTGTCTAACGGAAAAGGACATAGGGCCTCCATGGAGAGCTCTTTAGATTCCTTCTCTTTCTTAAGATTGTTAAGTTCAACTTGCATAGCATGCATTTGTCTTGTCATAGCTGTGAGTGGAGTTTCTTCCTCATGTGTGATGATATCGTCAACATTGAAGTGAGGAGGAAGTTTAGCTCCTTCTTGGGCTAATTGTAAAAAGTATGCCTCTCTATCCACTTTCAAGAAATGCCTCATCATTCTTTTGAATTCATCATCATTCTGACATCGATGGATTTCAGAGGGTGTAGGTTCTTGGTCAGCATTATGTTGAGAATGGGGTCCTTGGGATCCTCCTCCTAGAGAACCATGGTTTGTCCCTGCTTGAGACATGATAAGAGTTTTTGGACTTTCTGGAATAGATTGAGGAGGAGTTTGCTGATTACCTCTGTGAGTTGATAGAGGAGGTAGGTAACTAGTTTTTAATCGAAAGTTACCGAGACCGTCATCTTCGTAGATACCAGACTTGATGAGTTGTTCAAGAGTTGGACCCGGGGTATTGGGTAAAAGTAAGTTCTGAGATGTTTCTTCTGATTTCTTGTGTGAAGAAGCTCTGGTCTCCACCATTAACTTTGAATGAAATAGAAGAAAAGGACAAAGACAACTGAAGATCTATTTGATTTGAGAAAATTGGATGACGCAACCTTGTCAAGATTATGATAGTTTTGAAGATCTGATGAGATGTGGGTGAAGGAAACTATGCCCTAGAGGCATGGGATAGATCGCCCAAAAGATAGCAGACACAAGTTCCTAACACTTAGTCTATTTTTGAAGATTGATTGAAGATTGATAGTTATGACAAGGTTTTGACACGAGATAAAAAAGACTCAAATTGATCAAATAGAAGGCTAGATCAGATTCAAAAGATCAATCTCAGAAAATAGTAGAATGCTCAATAGCTACTGCTCTGTTCCTGACACAATGATATTTTTGACAGATTCTGGAACTAGGCTGGAAACATTGGATATCTTGCAATTTGACAATTTCTGACAACTCTCTCACATTTTTCCAAATGACACTCTATAGACTCGTACGACACTGGGTACTCTATGAAATGATAGTTGCTAAACTCGTACGACAGTTGGGTAGCAATGAAATGATAGTTGTCAATATCATACGATAGTTGCTAACAGGGTTTTGACTTTCTCAAATTTGCTGGTTTGAAAACTCGTACGACACTGGGTTCTCAATCATATGACAGATGGGCAATACTGAAATGACACTTGACAAAACTCATATGACTTTTGACTTCCTGACATGACTTTTGACTCCAAAAAAGATTTTACGTCAATTTTTGCAAAATTTAAGGTCTTTAGTTTTGGATTGTTTGCAAATTGTACTATCCAGATTTTGAAGGTTATACCAGATTTGATCATTTTTAATAGCCAAGTAGATAAACAAGCACGCAAAATAGCAAGCAAGTGATTCCAAGAACGTCTAAAAAAAATGAACAAGGGCAAAAGCAACCTTGCACATGAACAATCAAGTGACCAAATTGTGCTAATCCCTGAGAGTAATAATTGTGTATGTTCTGAAAAGTTTTGCAATAACACACATATACCTGAAAATGAAAAATTGGCCTCTCTAGGGTTTTTAGTAATGGCTTGACTCTGCAACTTTTATGATTCAAAGGGGTGAACTCCAATCCCGACGCACTAGGGTTTTGACACAGTCCGAGAACGTAATCTTCAAGAGCTGCTAGGGAGATCTGACAAGCCAACAATGAACCATACCCGTGGAGATTTCTTCCACAAGGACATTTATATAGTGGCTGTCACTACCATGGCGAAAATGGCTATTACCGCTTGAGGTTCTGTCAACGCAGTTTGCCCTATGAAGGGATTGTCCGCTACGGTTAACCCTCTCTAAAGATGACTCACAGATTTATACCACAAGGGGACTTGGCTCCAGATTCAAGGTTTTGACACCTCTTCACTTTTAACCCAAACAAAGCAAGCAGATGAATCTGACACGCTAAGACAAAGTTTGTTTCACCAAGGTCTGTGATATCAACTCCACGTGATCTATCAACCTCTCCAGGGAGAGAATGTATCAATCAATAAGAGAAGATGCACTAACCAATTTTGATTCACCAAAGCTCATGATATCAACCCTACGTGATCTATCAACCTCTTCGGAGAGAGAATGTATCAATCAATAAGAGAAGATGCACTAACCAAGTTGAATGTGAAATGCACTAAGTATCCTCCCTACCTACAAGGATTCCGTCGTCAAGGAAGGATTTCGCTAGGAATCCAATCTCTCAAGAATCACGAATAGTGTTCATAGGGCCTAATTACTATGTGAGCACAGATGTATGGTCCGAAAGCAAATCTACCAAAAGCATCCAAAAAGTAGAAAGAGGAACACTTAATGCTTAAAGCAAATATGAGATGAGTCCACAAGGTGGAACACTTAACACCTCACACAAGTTGAAAATGAGTCCACAACTTAGAAAATAAGTGAGTTCCTAAAAGCACAAAAGGGTTGCCAAGTGGAACACTTAACGCTTCTGTCCTATTGACCCCTCCCCTTTATGGCGCTGAGATTGCAACCACGGGGTGGAAATGAGGGGCCGATAGATTAGCGAGTCTAATAACCCAAGATAGCAATCAAGATCAATCACAAGTATTCTAAGACTACTTAATGAATCCTTAAGGGATCACAAACTAGTATCAAATTATGCAAGTGTGTAGAAATAGATCAAAAGCATGAAAAGATGCACACAAGCTTGACACGTGAGAGATTTATTTTAAGTCTAAATCGAAATGTTTTCAGAACAAGGAGAATACCTCATGATCCTCGCAATGCGCTTAGTAGATTTTACCTGATTTTTAGCAATTCTTGCACTTTTCCCAATCAAAATCAGCATAAATCAATCAGAAACAGTAAATTTCAATTGTTAGGGTTAGCTGTCAGTCAAAATCCAAAAATCAAATCTGACAAACTGTCTGCAAAAATGAAACGACAATTGAAATCTGGTACCAAAACTCGTACGACAGTGGGTATGCTCCCAGACGACAGTCCAGAAACTCGTACAACACTGGGTATGCTACCATACGACAGTTGAGCTCCCAAATGACAGTGGGTATGTGATGAAACGAGTCTCAATCCGATAGACTGTCGTACAACAGTGGGTCCAGTATCATGCGACAGTGGGTATGCTCCCATACGAAATTTGTTAGAAACTCGTACGACAGATGTACGGACAAAAAATAAAAATCATAGTTTTGCACAGATCCCGAGAAGAAAAAGATAAAAATTGATAGAATTGAATTGGAAACCCATTTCAGTGCCCTACGGTGGGTGCCAGAAATGTGTGTGTGAAAATTGTACCTGATCTGTAGACACAACACTTCAGTAAAATATTAGAGGTTAGCTATAATCAAAATCGTGCAAAATTGAAAACTATCTAACCAAGTGATTTACTGCCTTCTAGTAGGTGCAAGATTGATGTTCTCAGATTGTTATCGAGATCAGTGACCTAGACGACACCTAAATGAAGGATTTGAATGCAATTGATCTAGACATGAAATATGAATGCAATTAATCTATTTTTTTTTATATTTTCTATGCAATAAGAATGATAAAAATTGATATGAATCTATGCTAATATGAAAATTGATATGCAATATTAATCTAACAATGATATGCAATATGAATGCAAAAATAAGATTGATCTCACAAAGATGTCGATTCGCAAGAGCTTTGATTCTTCAATTCCAATTCTCCAACGTGATTGTGTAACTCTTGAATTGATCTTGGCAGCATAATTGTACAAATTTGTGGATTGATTTGTGAAGAGCTGAAGCTTTAATTTATAGAAATCCAAGGCTTTGGAGGTGCATGGAAGAAAGCCATAAATCACTCAAATAACTCAAGTTGATTTTTGAGTTATTTTTAAATAACAGATAATTAAGTCACAAAAATCATGCAAAAGTACAGTTTAACTCGAATTAGAAGTTTAGATCCACTTTAAAACTCAAAAAGATGTTGAGTTTCAAAAAGCTAACAACTTGCATTGATTTTCCAATTTTGAGTTTAACTGGTCCTTGAATGTGCACATGGATAATTATGATTTAATAAATAAATAAAGTGATTTATTCTCAACTTAACTATTTTTTGAAATAAAATAATTAATTTATGGGTTAATTAACTATTTTACCAAACTTTTATTAAAAATTATATTATTAAATAATGACAACATGCTTTAATTAATTAAATAAGAATTTAATCAATTAAAGATAGGAATTTTGATTTATTGTCAAAATTAAATAATACAATTAATAATAGATAGAATTAAATTTAATTACACAATTAAGTGGCAAATATTAAATCTAATTAATTAAATATGAAAATATTCAATTAATCAAACTTTAGGATAAATGTGATTTATCGCCAAATAATTATAAAATTAAAGATAATTATGATGATTAGGAATATTACTAAGAATATTCCCCGATGTAGAATTTAAGATAATCAATTATGTTTGATGATGTTTAGATGTGCCTTAGATTAGGACTTTGATGTTGATTTCATTCGATTTGATGATGTTGGAGATTAATGAACTTATAGCCCATTTTTGGGGTATTACACTACGGTTAAATGCCATAGGGGAGTGGGGAAGGTGGTGGCCCCACTTCCCTAACTTATCATTTCAATCTTTATTTTATTTTTATTTTTGTTTTATATTTAATAATTTATTTTTTTGTTGTTTTGTATTATATATATTTTTTTTGAAAAGAAGAAAAAAACTCTAACTTAATTTTCTTGAAACATATAATATTTTGACAAGCCAAATTAATTTTCTTCAAACATATATTATTTTGACAGAATATTACAGTTGACAAATGAAAGAATAATAAATTACTATAGCATTCATAACACAATAACACAACATTTATATAATGTATAGATGGCCAGCGAAATAATATCATAATATACACACTATTACCAATAATGCAATAATGTTTCACATACTATAATAATACATCTAATACTTCAACATTCTGTAATAATACATTATTGCAGAATACTTTAATGTATCAACCTTCTGCAATAATATATTATTACAGAACACATTAATATATTAACCTTACACCATACAATAATACTACAATATTACACATATGTTTTGCAATAATAATACCACATAAAGAGACTTTCAACAAATCTTAAAAAAACAAAACCACATTCATACTATTAAACTAAATTTATTTCTGAGGATGGGATCCAACCTGGAGTCCTGCGGAATCTGGTTGATGAAGATGAATCCTTCCTCTCCGTCTCCTTCCAGCAAGCCTCAAACTCTTCCTGGATGGAATCTCCAGCCTCTATTTGCCAAAATCCAAATGCCAAAACTTTTTCAATATCCCAAATTTTCTCCTTCAATAATAATATTTTCTATCCTCTTTCCCCACAGGAAATCTTTCCTGTAAATAAAATGGAGGTGGTTGCACGAGTAACCCAACTGTGCAACCATCCCAACCTCTCAATCGTTAATAATACGGTTGTGAAAACTTATTCCCGAAAAGGGATAAATTAATTTATAAAACTATAATCTATTAACATAATTAAATTTATATTTCCTTTACTTTAGGAAAGTTAAATAATAATAATTATTAAGTACAATCGCATCATAAGCTACTTTAATTATTCATTAATATAATATAATAATTACCTACCAATAATTGTATATAAATATATGTATGCATATGCATATGTGTGCACCCATATGCCTATGTGTACATATATTATTATTATAAAACATATTATTTTCAAATCCATATTCTTACCAAATCTAATAGCGATATATATATATAAGATGAAACCTACCATTATTTTTATTGCTATAGACTCTTTGTCATTATTAGTATTATAAAATAATACCATAAACAAGGCACATTATTAATGTTAAATATTAAAAATAACATTGTTATAACATATATTATTTATTATTAATGATATTAAATCACATGATTTAAATCACATACTAACTCATTCCCAACAACACACTAGTATGTATATACGTAACTTCTTATAACAATAAATTACTAAGTCATATCTATCAAAATCTACTAACAACATTGAACATACCAAGAAGACAAGAACTAGCTACCAGATCCACCAATCCAACAACTACGAGATCACATAATACATCCACACAAGGGATTGACTTGACACTTCCCACCTAAGGATAAAAGGATCAAAGGTGAAGTTTCTTCCTATGGAACCTGGTGATACCTCCATAACAACAACAATGATCGAGGATTTTGAGGGATCGCTCAAACCTGTGAAGCTGGGTGGAGATGATACCCGGTACCTGCAATCCTGCATCACCAAGAAGAGATACATATATATACATATGGATATACAAATCAGATATATGCAAGCAGATGACCAGGATCGATACATCGTGTGGACCTCAACTAAGTGAGTAACTACGACTTCATCCTGAGTCATGAAAACACATCAGACACATATCCATGAAACATAAAACATCATGATAATGGTTAGATTCAAATCATTGGGTTAGATCCATACAACATATAAAAAATTTCATAAACATATAAATGATAACCATAAATGAACATATCCATCATATCATCATTCACAAAACATAAATGTAAATGTATAGTCCTGACCATCATAATAAAATGTCCAAATCAACAAAGTCTAAGTATCACCATAGGAGAGGTATTACACAATGTCCATAAGAATATAATAAAACTGTCCACCTGTCCAATGATATAAAGCAATCTAACAATGTGTCCAAAGTCAGTGTCCATCAAGTCAAAAATATAATGATACAATGATAAAATGGTACAATAGTGTATACAATGATCTCTCAAATCTATGAGCCACTACCTCCAGACTCTTTCTGTCACTGTCTACGAGATGCAATGTGGCCCTATGCTGCTGAACTACTAAATGCTAAGGATCCACCCTGATCTCTTGAACCTTTCGGTGCTCTAGGAGGGTGTGATGATACACCTCCTCCACCAGTTGGTGCCTCTCTATCATGAACTACCATCTTGATAGCCACTGAGCTCTCCCTATAGCTCCCAATCCACTGATCCCTCGGGACCACCTGTCTCTACACCTCTCACCAGTAGGATATCTCCTTCTCGGCATGTATCATGGCTCTAATGCTATCTTCATGGGGACCCAAATCCTCTATGCGCTGTAGCTCATCTAGTAACATCTCTGACTCCTTGAGTCTCTCAAGGGTTGCATCATGCTCATGCCTAAGTAGCCCCATCTGGCTCTCCAGCCTCTCAATCCACCGCTCTAGACTAGGAACACAGTCTACCTGCACCTGTGTCATTGCTAGTCAGACTAGCAATGAGTCTATGTCAAGATCCTCCTCCTCTGCAACATCTCTCTATAAGTAGGGATCATGTCCCCCGATATCTGTGTATTCTAAATAGTGCACTTCTATGAATCATTACAATCAAGAACACTCAATAGTGTGACAAAAATGTACACACTAAATAGTGCACTTCTATGAATCATTACAATTAAGAATACTCAAGAATGAGGTCTCAAAAATTGATCCATAGCTCTCTAGGGATGGAGTGCAAGGGTGTTTAAGAATGCTCTCAGCTAGAGCTATTAAGCCAATAACCTTGCTAGTAAACCATGCAATGGGAGATTCAAATGAAGACAAGGGAAAGAATGCCAATATCCTCAAGAATGAAATGAAATGAAATGCAAGCTAGATTAAGATGAATATGCAAGCTAAACTATGGAAATAAAAGAACAAGTATTACAAAGCCTCCTAGTTAAGCTAGATGAATTAATCTAAAGCATAAAGGAAACTAAGCTAAGTATGAAGCTATGAATGCCATGATAATGCAAGAAATGAAACTATGATAACGTGTAGATGCAAAAGCCAAGAATGCTCCAAATCTTCAAAAAGCTCCAAAGTGACCTAGAAAACCTGCAGCATAACATTAGCATAAAAGATTGGGGATCTATAATGAAGAAGAGAGCTCTCCTTTTATAAGAAATGAGAAGGAATGGACCATGGAGATTAAGAGGAAAAAGATTTAATCAACATGGAGCATCAAAGAGGAGCAATCCATGTGCACAAGTATCCTCCAATGAGAAAATAAGAGTTAACTTTTGTGTCCATATGAGACAAAAAGTGTTTTTTCCCTTTTTATAAAATAAGAATAATGCTTTATTTGTGCAACTTAGGATAAGAGGAAAAGTGGGGGGCTATTTTATTTAATTAAAAGAGGAGGAGATTCTTTTTAATTAAATAAAGACTTAGGATAAGATGGTTAGCCCATAGAAAATAATCGAATAAATGATAGAACTAGGATTTGATCAAGAAAAAGCAATTCATGATTTTAGCAAAAGGGGCTAATAGTCTAGATGACCATTTTTAGGTGTATACATTTTCCCCTCTTTGACTAATGTGTGATTGATCTGGGAACACATTACATCAAAGAATAGATCAGCTAAGAAAGTAATAGATAATGGTCTGACTCCAAAGTATGAAGTGCAGAGAGATAGAAAATCCTGCATGGTCAGCTTGGTAGCGACAGTACTGAACACTTAGGAAAGAGATGGACAGTATCAGAACTTGAGATGAGAACTAACATGTCAAGCACAAAGATAGATCAATTAGAGCAAATGGAATGGTCAAGCATATGCTCTGGAGAATAGCCAATAGGATATGATGTGTCTGCCCCCTTGGGATTGAAAGCAAAATCATGTAGAGGGAATGCAGAAGCAAGAGCAACATGATCAAATCACTAGAAATCATAATCGAAGATGAAAGATAAGAGAATAACCATCAAGCAGTGAATATATGCCCCAGTCAAGACCTTAGAGAGAGATGAAATAAAATGAATGAAAGACTAGAAGGCTGAGAGAGATGTAGATGAAGAAAAGAAGATGCCCCAGAGAAGATTGAAGGATCAGGCCTCAAAAGGTCAGCTAACTACGTAGAAGAAGGAGAAATGTGAGTTTGATGAGCAAGGTGAACTTGGAGTTCGGTTTCGATCCTGAAATGAATAGAGAATGATGATGTGATGAAAGACAAGAAGTGAAAGACATGATCAGGAATAAGCGAAAGGTAAGCGCAGTTTGATTAACAAGTCCATGAAAGATGAAAGGAGAGCTCTCTCCATATGCAAGATGCAAAACTAAACTAATATGAACCTAAGAATGCAAGCTACATGAAAAGTGGTTTACTTGCAAGGTCACAAAGCCAATAGACATCTAATAATCATCATCAAGTGTTATTGGTAGCATCGCAAGATCATACAATACACACTAGCATAACTATGAGTATATGAATATGATCTATATCAGATAGGAATGTGGGAATCCCACCTAGGCATCAAAGACATATAGGTCAAGATGACTAGTGCAGTGAGATTACCTAAGTTTAATATAGCAAGATTATACTCACATCGAGATACAAGGAAAGTCAAGATGGCTATAAGTATGCACTCACGTAAAATAGTCAAGGATGATACCTTGTAAGTCCTTAGTGTCAAGTGGATCAAGCATGAATGCTAATGATAGAAAGAACAAACAAGATATACCCACAAGTAGAAAGCAAATAAAACATGTCCTCATGCCCCAGTCTTCTAGCTCAGCATCATCGAAAACTATTAGGGAGAGAACACTCATCAAGGAAATCATCATAGATAACACACAAAGAAAATAAAGCAAAGCAAGTCTCAGCAAGTGTTTAAGTGTGTGTTGGTCATAGAGTCAAACTTTGAGTATCGCATCTACCGATGAGAAATATTGCATCATCTAGACTACGGGTAGGATATCTGATAAGTGTTGAGAAACACTCGATATGAGGAAAGTGTAGAAAAACACAATTGGGGTGGTGTTGAAAAACACCGTTTGTAAGGTGCCTAAGAAACCCAAATGCACAAAAAGACCCAAGATAAGTTGGAACAATGTATGCCCCCTAGACTAAGACAAGAGTCAATTCCAGGCTAGGAGAGGCAAAGCGAGAAGTGGAGCGAAAGAGCACCACACAAGATTGATATACATAGGTGCAAGGGTCTTAGACAGTGCCTGTTTCCAAGTTTTCACCACTTGATAGATTTTTTCAGGACTTTTTATGCTTTTTATGCTTTTTTTCAGCATCATATATGAATTTTTTTAGAATTTTTTCAGGATCCATAAATATGTACAAAGGATGCCCCCAGATGGAATAGGCATCAAACTCCCAAGCAAGATCACATCATATAGTCCCAATGTCTAGCAAGGTGGAGGAAAAGAGGGATTAGCAAGCTTGTGGAAAAGATGTAAGACAAAAAAAATGAAGGAGAATGAAGGGAAAAAATCCTCAAGAGCAGACTCCTCAAGAGTACCCAAGCTAGGGAAAAATTGGCATGTAAAGCACATTTGGACAAGCAATGAAAGGCCAGCATAGGACAAGTCACAAAGGTGTAAAAAAGAAGGAAAGGATGCTGTTCAAAGGAGTAGACATGTCAAGAGGCTTCATAGCATCATGTTTTACTTTTTTTTATTAGATCAAGACCAAAGGGGAAAAGGATAGTGAAAGGCTAGAATGAATGGAGGAAAATAAATATGAAGGCTAAACATGAATGGAATAAAAGAAATATCATCATAAGATAGCTCACAAGATAGCCAAATGTTTGTGTATAGGTCAACATTGTCAAGATCAAAGAGAGAAGACATAATTGATGAAATATGTAGAAGAACTACGCATGATGCCTGATTGTTAGGTTTTCATCGCAGTACTTATCCAAGGTGCCACCAGGGAGTAGTTTTCACCATAGGATGAATTTATTTCTCTTTACTTTTGCTACCAAGGTGCCTATTTCCAGATTTTCACCAAGGCACATTTTCAATTTTTTCATTTTTTTGTTTTGTTTTGGGAAGAAGGCAAGCTTTTTAGATAATAATCCTTGAAAGGATAAACCATGATATGCCAAGGATTCAACATGATATGCTCAAAGATGCTAATAGGGAAAGGAATATGGAAGAGAAAAATGGAGGATAAGGTTTTATGTAGAGTGAGTGAGGCTAGAAGATAAGAGGAATAGGCAAATGAGGAAAAATGATAGAAGGTAGAAGGATAATGAATGGAAGGATTGTGAAAGGGTAGATGGAAAGGAAGGCAAGATAAACATCAACACACACCTTGAAGGGTGGCGAGAGGATGAAGGAAATGTGAATGAAGGAATACAAGAAGGAATATGGTGAATATTTAGCAGAGGTTGTGGTTTAGGCACATGGAATGAAAGAATATTTTTGGAAAAAGATGAAGTGGAAGCCTTTGGAAGCTTGAATGTAAACTTCACTTTTTGTTCAATATTAGAATCCTTCAAGAGAGACTTTGGAATCCATATAGCCTTAGGCTTTTCATTTCTTTTTGATGATTTAGAGAGAATATCTTCAATGATGGATTTTGGAACCCATACTTGTCTTGTAGTTTTCTTCTTAGATATCTCTTTTGACTTTATGCTTCCATGTCAATTAGAGGAGACATGGTGATATTCTTTTTTTGATCGATTCTTGTATTGATTCTTTTTCTTGTATTGAACATTCAAGTTACTTCCAAAAGACTTGGGATTTGTGGAAGAAGAAGGATATGACTGGTTTAGATGGGTGGATGGATGAAAAAGATTCAAGGGTATGCATCTATGTTGATCTTGAGGAAAGATAGGAGATGGAGGAACATAAGGACCCAAGATGGATGACAAATTAAGAGAGTTAGGAGGGGAAAGTGAAGGGACATAAGGGCCCAAGATGGAAGGAAGACATGAAGCCTTTGGTATTGGTGGAGGAAGTCCAAGGATGGATGTAGAAGATGCAAAAGGATAATCAACCAATTCATCAGCATTTATACGACAGCCAAGGACATCAACATCTTTAGAGTGAGCATTAGGATTTTCAATAGGATCATGAACATCTTGAATAGGAGAAACTTCTTCAATAGGAATTTTCAAAGCTTTCAAAGACTTAGGAAGAGTAGAAAGTGGAGGTGAACATGGAGTGGTAGAACAAGAAGATAGAAGACTTTGATCTTGACAAGGATCTTTGGATAGCATAAGCGTATAAGCTTTCTCTTGATTTTCAATAGGCTTAATGTTAGTCCATTTTCCTGTCAATGCAAAATTATGTGAAAATGGCCTTTCCCCTACAAATCTAGTTAAGTTGGCTTGCCATGCCTGCAATCACAGTTTTGTTTTGCGAAAAAAATCTATAATGTTTCCTAGTGTGTGCCCTTAGCCATATGATCTTCATTATATCACCTTGCTCCAGTCCAAAACACACGTGCTGAATCACAAATCCAGAAAGTTATTCAAGTTCTAATGTCTGCAGGAAACAAATTTTAGAATCTACCACAATGTCAAAAACCCACAGTGTTTCTGAAAATCCATGATATTTTCGGTCTATGTGAAAACCCTCATTGTTTTCAACCTTGTGCCTTCCAGCTTTTGTGCACTTATCTTTTGGTGTCAGAAACCCTATATGTTTTTGACCTTACATTTCTTCTCTTCTATCGGCACTCCTTGTTCATCGATCTTAAGTGCGCAAGTGCGATGGTTGGTGGGGCCAGATTCTTCAAGCGGTAGAGGGAGGAGATCGACGGTCAGCGTATGAGCATAAGGAATATTCCATGCTCATGAGATAATGCACCTGCCATTGATCTCATTTGTCTCAAACGTATCTTTGGTGGTGGTCCCGCTGCCAGGTGAGCTGACTTGGCGATATCTCATTGGTCCATGGGAGTATGAAGTGGAGTGTTGTCAGTGGGACCGGTCTTCTTGGCAATCAGGTAGATTAAAGTTTGGTTTAATCTTGTGGCTATCCTTATACCATTAATGAAACATGCTCAACCTTTAATGCAGTAGTATAGTGAGTCATTGATTCTCATAAGGGAGGTAGGTGGGTCCGTTGACACGTATGCATAGTTGGCACTATTTTATTCATCCATGTATTTGCACAGTGGCTTATTGTCAGTGGGACCTAGTTTTCAGATGTGTTAGTGGGTCCTGATCCTGTCAGTTAATCGATGAATGACGTATAATCTCATCGAGTGTGTCAGAGGCTTAAGATCTTGCGACAGCCGTTGATTTTGTATCTTGTCAGAGGGTTGTCAGGGCTAGGGGAAGATTCTTCATCCAACGATGGGTGTGAAATCTGATAAAATCTTGGAAGTCTTTGTGAACTTGAGATGGTCGTCGATCTTCCTGTGTGGGCTTAGTTGAATTTCTCAGTGTCTTTGGTAGTTGTGATAAAATGTTTAGCGGCCTGACAAATTTTCTTCCTATTCGCTGGTTCGCGTAATGTTTTGGCGGTGCCCCAGTTTATTTGGTGATTCAGCGAATAGTGGTCATGGGATCGCTAAGTTTTTTAGTGATCATGGAAAGTATTTCATGAATTGGTAGAAGTTCTTTGGTTGCCAGTTCACCAGATAAACTGGGGCCGCTTTCTCAGTTCTGATTAGTCGGCGAGCGCCAAGCTAGATGTTGTCAGTGGGGCTACAGTTTTTAAAGGAAGTAGAGCATTTGCAAGTCTATGAAGATCATGTGGTTGTTGTTATACTGCTGAGGTGAGATGCTTGACTTTTAGCATCATGGTATAACGATGACGGTCGATTTTGTTTAAAGAAATATAAAGCGCGTGGAGCCTGTGAATTTTTAAAAAGGAGTATCACCGTTGCGGAGTTAAGGTGGTCCACAGTGCCAGTGCTACTAACGTGTTTGATTTTGAATGGTTGTTGATTGCCAATGGGTCTGAGGACTTCTTAGAGGGGTTGTGATTGGCATTGCACGGCTAAGTGATTGCAGTCGCATGATCGCAAGGGTGAGTAGGGTGTCTTGCGATCATGCGACCAGGCATAAATGTAAACCAGGATGCCTTTAAGGGCCACCCAATTTGTCGAGCAAGATGAATCATCAATGACCATGTTTTAAAATGAGCTGGGCACAAAAGACTTGACCATTGGAATTCAAATTTAAATCTGTAGATAGTTTTCGCGATAAGAGGTACTAGAATTTATGGTTTTCTAGCTGTTTCTTGGTTTGGTTGGTGGCATCGATTGTTGCAGTGTGGTCCAAGGGGCTTTGTGATTGCTTGCAGAAGTTGTTTTGTACCTAGAGGAGTGTGGTTTTATGCTTAGGACATGTTTGTAGGTGGTTGATTAGACTGGTTTTCATGGCTATCCCTGGTGTCCTGTACTGAGCTCGCAGATTTTCATGATTGCAGATCTGCTTGAGATTTTTTTTCTCCAGGTTGCCTACATTTCCTGCCCTTGCATTAAGTTTTTGACCATTTTCAATTGGTATGGCAGTTGTAACCCTAACCCTAGTCACCCTAAGCTTCATGCAATCTCTTTGAGATTCCCAAGGTGGCTAGTGGTATAAATTTTTGATTTTTTGACTGAGTAAGGGTTCTGAATTTTGTCAGTTCCAGTGGTTCCAATTTTTGGTTTCATGAGCAGTTTCTTCATGTAAACATTTTCATCTTGGTTGTATCAACATTAGGAAAAAACCTCATGTATCTTTTGCATATTGTCTATGGTGTTTTCTAAATCAACTTGTAATACAGGGATTTGAATCCACATACTTAATACAGTTTCTCATTCTTGGATCTCTCCTTTAGTTTTTCTTAATGAATTTTGAGTTTTCTGGCTCATTGCATTTGGTTGCTTATGTATATGTTTCATCTCTCAGCCTTGATTTAGAATCAGGTTAAAAGTCTCTGAGTGAAGCATAGATTCATTTGGTTCAATCAGTAAGGATACTTGTAAGTAGTGTAAGAGATGTTTAACTATGTTTATGGCTTGGATTCTTAGACAAATCTAGTAGTTGTCCTTGTGTTTCATGTTCACTTCAGGTATGATGCCCAATGGATAAGGCACTGATCTTAAGCTAGTATCCCTGTGCTGATGCAAAGTGTTGCATGGTTGTTTGCATCCTGCAAGAAACCCAATTATATTTAATATCTCCAATCCTGCAATCCCTCATAGTCTTGAGGTCACAAGGCCATTTTATACCCAATAGCAATTGAGATTAAATGAATGTCTGGTTAACATTTAGTAGTCTCTTGCTATCATCTGCTTTGTTTAATCCATTCTAAAGTCCTAAAATGCCATAAGTTACTGGATTAGGTGCACCCACCATGGTTTTGCAGAGCCAGAAGTGAAGAGGGCAGTCTTGTCCCTATAGTTGGTCTAGTTGTCTTACAGAGCTTTCACACTTGGAGCTAACCACTCCTAACATTAGTCTCAAGGCATATTGGTAGCCCTAGATGGCATAAGTGTTTTCAAACACCAACAAGATGGTGACTCCACTGGGGAAGGAGTAAAAAACAACAAGCTCCCTTGCTTGGCTAGATTATCCCAGAGTCTTGGTTGAAATAATAGAGTCAGATGAACAAACAAGCATTTACAAAATCTTCTCATCGAGTTGTGAGTGGCGGCTCCAATTTTCCTCTATTTGATCAGTGTTCCTTCTGATAAACAGTGTGCGTACTTGTGGAGTTTTGTATTGGCTGGAAGAAGAAATAAAGACACACTTTCCTCTTCAAGGAGGTGGCGACTCTACATTACAAAATCTGATGGAGTTGCATGGTGAGCTCTAGATTTGCTTAGCTTCCAGCCAAAGGTCTTTTGCTGCAAGATTCTCAGGTATTTTTCAAAGATCTGAAATGTCTCCTTATTAAGTGGTCAAGCACAAAGAAAAGGAGTAAGGTGTAAATAAAGGTTGAATACTTCAAGTTCTCAATTGCATTTTTGCAAGATTTTATGGAAGTATTGCATTAAGTCTGATGGGAAAGCTTGAGGAGGAGCTTGCTTTTCTTGAGCATGGCATCCTTAGGGATTGCATAAAATTGGTAAGATTGAAGGTGGGGTGCAGATAGGATCTATCCATATCTTTGTTCTATGATAAATTTTGTGGTGCATATGATGAGCTTCCGGATGATGTTGAGTTTGCAGAATCTGAGTTCATTGGTTTATTCCTGGAGCTTTGTTTTCCTAAGTCAACCAGTTGGTCAGATGCTTTGTGGGAAGAATATTATGTATGTATCAGGGATTGGGTACTTAGTGATGATAGTCTTGAGCTTGAGGATGCACTTGGGGTTTTGCTCTTTGGTACTGATATTGAGAATGATGGAAGTTATGAAGGAGATGTGTCAAGTGATGACACTCTTTCTTGCAACCATGAGAGTGATGCTCTTTCTCAGTATGAGGAAGAAATTTTATGCAATCAATCAGATGAAGAAAAGGATTGGATTGATGAATATGTTGCTAATGATTGTATGTCAGAGGAGGGTGTTCTTGTGGACTGTTGCTCACTTCATAGTGAACAAATTTTAGATCTCATGTCTTGTGAATATCTCAGGTATGTAGGGAGGGATGACTCTGAGTTCCTACATCCAACATACATTTATTTTGACTGAGAGCATGAGTCAATAGGTTTTGACTTTGACATGTGTGCCTCTAATTCTTTTGCTACCCCCACATTACTAGATAGCAACTAGATACAACATGATGATGAAGTCATCAGCATTTGTTCAGCTTCAAGCAATGAAAATATCCCTAATGTATGTATTGATGTTTTCCCTCCCACCCACCAGCAATTTTTGGGTTTGTCAAATGTTGACAAGATGCAGGATGCTCCTTTTTGATGATTCATGTTCATCAAAGTTCTCATGTGGTTTCCCCGCAAAAGAAGTGGTTGAAGATTCATACTCTTTTCCTTCTTTTGCCAGATATGATAGTGAAGAAGACCTTCACTTGGTTCATGATCTAGTCAGTGAGGATATCATTGATGAACCAAGTTGCTTAGTGGCTGAAGCAATACATGAAGGTAAATTAGAATATTCAAGTCCTTCTCAGCCAGGTAACTGTATTGTAATGCATGATGTTCCTCATGTACTATTTTTTGATGCATTACAAGGTGAGTTTTTTATTCTTTCCAGTCAGCAAGAAGAAGTAAGTGACGTTCCTTACTTCTTGGAGTTTGAATATGAATGTAATAGTCATGACTGAAAAAATATGGGTAATGATCATTACATTTTCATTCTTCAGCCCATGGTTATTCACATACATTTCCAGCAGGATGATCATAAAATTTTTAGGTGGTGGGTCACGTATGTGGATGAGAATCAGATTTTTGATTCAGGAGGGTCACTGGTTTTCTTTTGGGGCCTTGAGCCTGGTTGTAAATACTTGTAAATTCTATAAATATCTTTCCCTTTCCTGTTGTGTGTTTTTCCTTCCTGTTCCTTGCATTTTTTTAAGTTTCTTATTTTGTCTAGTGGGTGGTCTGCTTCTTCCCAAAGATCTGAAGTCCTCATTGTATCTGCAAGAGATACATGTCCCCAACTAGAGCCACTGTTAGTCCATTTTCCTGTCAATGCAAAATCTTGTGAAAATGGCCTTTCCCCTGCAAGTCTAGTTAAGTTGTCTTGCCATGCCTGCAATCACAATTTTATTTTGTGAAGAAAATCTATGATGTTTCCTAGTGTGTGCCCTTAGCCATATGATCTTCATTATATCACCTTACTCTAGTCCAAAACACACGTGCTGAATCACAAATCCAGAAAGTTATTCAAGTTCTAACGTCTGCAGGAAACAAATTTTAGAATCTGCCACAGTGTCCAAAACCCACAGTATTTTTGAAAATCCATGATGTTTTTGGTCTGTGTGAAAACCCTTGTTGTTTTCAACATTGTGCCTTCCAGCTTTTGTGTGCTTATCTTTTGGTGTCAGAAACCCTGTGTGTTTTCAACCTTGCATTTCTTCTCTTCTGTCGGCACTCCTTGTTCGTTGATCTTAAGTGCGCAAGTGTGATGGTTGGTGGGGCCAAATTCTTCAAGCAGTAGAGGGAGGAGATCGACGATCGGTGTATGACCATAAGGAATATTCCATGCTCATGAGATCATGTGCCTATCGTTGATCTTATTTGTCTCAAACGTATCTTTGGCGGTGGTCCCGCTGCCAGGTGAGCTGACTTGACAGTATCTCATTGGTCTACGTGAGTATGAAGTGGAGTGTTGTCAATGGGATCGGTCTTCTTGGCATTCAGGTAGATTAAAGTTCAGTTTAATCTTGTGGTTGTCATTATACCGTTAATGAAACATGCTCAACTTTTAATGCAGCGGTATAGCAATAGCCGTTGATTCTCATAAGGGAGGTAGGTGGGTCCGTTGAAATGTATGCATAGTTGGTGCTATTTTATTCGTCCATGTATTTGCATAGTGGCTTGTTGTCAGTGGGACCTAGTTTCTGAATGTGTTAGTGGGTCCTGATCCTGTCAATTAGTCGACGAATGACATATAATCTCATTGAGTGTGTCAGAGGCTTAAGATCTTGCGATGGCTATTGATTTTGTATCTTGTCAGAGGGTTGTCAAGGCTGGGGGAAGATTCTTCATCTGACGGTGGGCATGAAATTTGATAAAATCTTGGAAGTCTTTGTGAACTTGAGACGGCCGTCGATCTTCCTGTGTGGGCTCGGTTGAATTTCTCGATGTCTTTGGCAGTTGTGATAAAATGTTTAGCGGCCTGACAAATTTTCTTCCTATTCGCTGGTTCACATAATATTTTGGCGGTGCCCCAGTTTATCTGGCGATTCAGTGAATAGTGGTCATGTGATCGCTAAGTTTTTTAGCGATGGTGGAAAGTATTTCATGAATTGGCGGAAGTTCTTTGATTGCCAGTTTGCCAAATAAACTGGGGCCGCTTGTTCGGTTCTGATTGGCCGGCGAGCACCGAGCTGGATGTTGTTAGTGGGGTCATAGTTTTTAGAGGAAGTAGAGCGTCTGCAAGTCTGTGAAAATCATGTGGTTGTCGTTATACCGCTGAGGTGAGATGCTCAACTTTTAGCATCGTAGTATAACGATGACAGTCAACTTTGTTTAAAGAAATATAAAGCACATGGAGCCTGTGAATTTTTAAAAAGGAGTATCATCGTTGCGGAGTTAAGGTGGTCCACGGTGCCAGTGCTGCTAACGTGTTTGATTTTGAATGGTTGTTGATTGCCAACAGGTCCGAGGACTTCTCAGAGGGGTTGTGAACGGCATTGCGTGGCTAAGTGATTGCAGTCGCATGATCGCAAGGGTGAGTAGGGTGTCTTGCGATCATGTGACCAGGCATAAATGTAAACCAGGATTCCTTTAAGGGCCACCCAATTTGCCGAGAAAGATGGATCATCAACGACCATGTTTTAAAATGAGCTGGGTGCCAAAGACTTGACCATTGGAATTCAAATTTAAATCTGTAGATAGTTTTCACGACAAGAGGTACCAAAATTTATGGTTTTCTGGCCGTTTCTTGGTCTGGTTGGTGGCATCGATTGTTGCAGTGTGGTCCAGGGGGCTTTGTGATTACTTGCAGAAGTTGTTTTGTACCTGGAGGAGTGTGGTTTTGTGCTTAGGGTGTGTTTTTAGGTGGTTGATTAGACTAGTTTTCATGGCTACCTCTGGTGTCCTGTACTGAGCTCACAGATTTTCATGATTGTAAATCTACTTGAGATTTGTTTTCTCTAGGTTGCCTGCATTTCCTACCCCTGCATTAAGTTTTTGACCATTTCCAATTGGTATGGCAGTTGTAACCCTAACCCTAGTCACCCTAAGCTTCATGCAATCTCTTTGAGATTCCCAAGGTGGCTAGTGGTATAAATTTTTTATTTTTTGACTGAGTAAGGGTTCTAAATTTTGTCAGTTCCAGTGGTTCCAATTTCTGGTTCCATGAGCGGTTTTTTCATGTAAACATTTTCATCCTGGTTGTATCAACATTTGGGAAAAACCTCATGTATCTTTTGCATATTGTCTATGGTGTTTTTTGAATCAACTTGTAATACAGGGATTTGAATCCACATACTTAATACAGTTTCTCATTCTTGGATCTCTCCTTTAGTTGTTCTTAGTGAATTCTAAGTTTTCTGGCTCATTGCATTTGGTTTCTTATGTATATGTTTCATCTCTCAGCCTTGATTTAGAATCAGGTTAAAAGTTTCTGAGTGAAGCATAGATTCATTTGGTTCAATTAGTAAGGATACTTGTAAGTGAATGCACCCTAAAATGGTCGCCTAGACTTTGGGCCCCATTTCTGCAATTTATCAAATCCCTGAATCAATATTTTCAAATATCAACAAAATCAATTATATCAATTTCCTTGATCAAATCATAATCAATTCAATATTTCCTAAGGTTTGAGCCTTATTTAATTTAAAAGAAATAAAAAATAAAAATCTTATTTAATTAAGAGAATAAAAATCCCTTTTAATTAATTAAAAATCTCTTTTAATTAAATAATAAAATCATTTTATCCTAAGCCTTTATTTAATTAAAAGGAATTTCCTCCCCTTTTATTTAAATAAAAAATCCCTACTTTTCTTCTTATCCTATGTTGCACAAATAAAGCATTTAATTCTTATTTATAAAGAAAAATAAAATAAAAAATAAAAAGAAAAGTACTTTTGCCTCACATGGACATAAAGTAAATGCTCAACATAAAGTAAATGCTTCTAATTTTCTTATTGGAGGATATTTGTGCACAAGGATTAAGCTTCTATTTTTTTTTATCGTTGATTAAGTCTTTTGCCTCTTAATCTCGATCGTCCATTGATTTTTCATTTCCTATAAAAGAAGAGCTCTCTTCCTCATTTGCACACATAATACATACTTGAATTATTATGCTACAGATTTTCTAAGTCATTGAAGCTTTTGGAGATATTGTTGCATCAAGTTTTGAAGATTTGGAGCATCATTGACATTCATCTTGCATCTACATCACATCCTAGCTTGCATCATAGTTGCATTATCATGGTATCATTTCCTTTCATGTTTTAGATTAATCTCACATAGTTTAATTAGAGGGTTTGTAAATCTTTCATTTCCATTTTCAAAGCTTAATTGCATCTTCATTCTCATAAGATTAATTTGCATTCTCATATAGATTTGCATAGCATTGCATTTATTTGAAATCTCTCATTGTGTGGTTGACTAGCAAGGTCATGAGTTTATAGCTCTAGCTGAGAGCAATTTTACAAATCTTGCAACTCCATGCATAAAGAGCTATGGATCGATTTGTGAGGGCTCATTCTTGAGTTTTCTTACATGTAAGGATTCATAGAAGTGTGACAACATTTTAGCACACAGTAAGTAGTGTAAGATATGTTTAACTATGTTTATGGCTTGGATTCTCAGATGAATCTAGTAGTTGTCCTTGTGTTCCATGTTCACTTCAGGTATGATGCCCAATGGATAAGGCACTGATCTTAAGCTAGTATCCCTATGCTAATGCAAAGTGTTGCATGGTTGTTTGCATCCTGCAAGAAACCCAATTATATTTAATATCTCCAATCTTGCAATCCCTCATAGTCTTGAGGTCACAAGGCCATTTTATACCCAATAGCAATTGAGATTAAATGAATGTCTGGTTAACATTTAGTAGTCTCTTGCTATCATCTGCTTTGTTTAATCTAGTCCAAAGTTCTAAAATGCCATAAGTTACTGGATTAGGTGGACTTGCCATGGTTTTGCAGAGCCAAAAGTGAAGAGGGCAGTCTTGTCCCTATAGTTGGTCTAGTTGTCTTGCAGAGCTTTCACACTTAGAGCTAACCACTCCTAACATCAGTCTCAAGGCATATTGGCAGCCCTAGATGGCATAAGCATTTTCAAACACCAACACTTAACATTGGAAGTACCAACACTATTTTCAATAACCTTAATAGAAGTATCATTTTTGGAAAGCGTAGGTGGAGTAAGGTTATTTTGATTGTTAATAAGCTCAACAGTGTAAGTAGTAGCTTGATCTTGCTTAGGAGAAGACTTAAGACATGGTGGAATGAATGAGGAAGGGCATAGAGGATCAAAAGAACCATGAAACAGATCAAAGACATCATGAAAATAATTGGATGACATGGAGGGTTCTTTATCTTGATCTTTCTTTATGTTATTTTCTTTATTTTTAGAGTCCTCTTGACATGAAGCCGCTTCTAAGGATAAGGAAGCATGTTGGAATTGTATAGAAGACTTTGACAGAGATAGTGAAGGACTAGCTAAAGTAGGCATTGTAGCACATAAAGGCTTAGGCTCTTTAGGTTTAGCATTATTGAAAGTATTTGCAGTCAAGTGAAGGTCAGCTTGAGTTTCTTTAAGAGGTAGCCCTTGAGAATAACTATAGGGAACCACATGAAAAGTATTAGGATCTTTGTTGGATGAAGGATTTGTGAAAGAGTTGAAAGACTCAAAAGCTTTAGGAGATATATGGGTATTGGAGGAACTAGGAGATGGAAAGGAACCATCACAAGATAAAGATACATCATCAACGTGATCTTTCTCAAGAGTGTCATCTTTATTTTCAGCATGAGAGTCCTCAGAGGAAGGGTTCTTATAATATTGACATTTCATATCAACGCGATGCATTTTATAGTCCTCAGTAGTGGTAGATGGGTTATAATCGAGGTATTGTTTATAGAACTCATCAAACTCTCTTTCAAAATTTGAATCATATGGATCACCATCATGATCTATCCAATGCGGTGACCCATTTCCAGTAAGCATGAGCCTATGACTAGGAGGACTCTTAGGAATAGAGGTGTCATAGGTATCACAAGGACTACCATATTGCTCATAGTGAGGAGTAAGACTATTGGGAGAAGTAGAAGAGGAATGAGATTGTTAAGAAGAAGAAGGTGAGGACCTAGTAGAGGAATAAGACTTGGATAATGAAGGATGCAAATAATGTCTAGAAGAGCTATGGTGAGACTTGGAAGATGAGGAAGAATGAGAAGACTTAGATGATGAATAATGTTTAGAAGAGGGAGATTGTGATATGATCATGTCTATGATCCTAGCAAAAGCATCTGATTCAATCATCTTTTCTTTTATTTTTTCCTTAAGCGTATCACTATTGCCATATCTAGAAAGACTATTGGAGGAATTAAATTCTTTGAATTGAGCAATGAGTTCAAGATCATATATTTTAAAGAGAGGTTCCATAACAAGGTAGTTGAAATTCATGGTTGTAGAAGAGAAGGAATCAAGCATGAAAGAAATGAATAGAAGAAAGTAGACTAGAAAATAAGAGCAAAAGAATCAAGAAGACATGAAGAGTTTAGGAAGAAGAGGAAGAATCATGAAGGAAGAAGAGATCGGATGAAAATGGGAGACTAGAAGACATGGAAGAAGGAAGACCAAGAGTCATTTTATGCAATTTTGATAGCATTGGAGTTCATTTTGATGTTAAGCAATATGTCATAGCACCTAAGATCTAAGATCTAGACTGACCAAGGATGACTGGAAGTGACACAAATCAGTAGAACAGTCAAAAGGCTTTGGGTGATAGTTACCAACCAGACAGGGTGACACTTTATGACCAGGTGATACTTCATCTTAAGCTAGGCGATAGTTTCCAATAAGCCCGGGTGATACTTTCCAGGCAGGCGGGGCAATAGTTTAGCAGAAGCAAACTATCGCGTGATATTTCTCAGCAAAGCGCGCGATAATGTTGCAGATTTGGGTGATTCTTTGACTAGTGAACATAAAAATCTCAGTTTTGAAGCATTTTGATCAAGTTCGAAGGTTGGATAGTGCAATTTCTCAGTTTGACAAGCAGTAACAGTAGATAAAAGATAGGTTTGCAAATAGTATAGGATCAAACATGTCATACAACACTTGAAACAAGGGCAAAAACAACCTTGCCAAGACAAGCACTTGTGATATCAAAATAGAAAACCTTATGAATGCTACCATTTTGTTTGAATGTTGAGAATGTTTACACTGGTATAGCACAATGAAAACACTTCAAGCACTTACTACCTAGAAAGTCAAGGCTCATTACTTAGCAACTTGGCCCACAACTTGATGCTCCCTTGCCTCACACAAAGTGGTTGCCCACAATAGATATTGGTGTTTTCATGGAAGTGTCAAAAACATAACCAAAGGAACACATATGGTGAGTGTCTTGGGGTGATCTAGGTAAGTTCACTTGGATCAATCCTTGCACCAAGAAGCTAAGCGGCAAAATAGGGTGGCTTCTATATAATGGTTCTTAGTAAGGGCTTCCATTCATAGCACCCCTCTTTCTCCTCATAAAGGACTAGGACCTCATGACCTCAAGAGTACCTTAAGCATTCTTGCTTGACATTTTCCTCATGGTCACAATCCCACAAGTTACTCACATCAAGTGAAGATAAGTGCTATGTCTACCAAGGTTTTGTGTCATTGATAGCCTTGAGATTATAGTGGGTTGGAATAGCTTGGTATTAGCTTGTCCCCACTTGGGTCGTTCCTCTTGATTGCTCAAGAGTAGGCCCACTAAAGCATTCTAAATCTAAATAAAGAGTAGATAAATTTTTGAGGTTCAAGGTTTTTGGTTCACCACAAGGGTGAAGAGCATACTCCCCTATCTCAAAAATGTCTCCCAAACACACCAAGAAAAGATTCAATTACCCCCTTGCTTTCAAAATCCCAAGATGGGTCAAGATTTTTATTTCACCACAAGGGTGAAGAGCATACTCTTCTACCACCTCAAAATTCCTACAACAAGGTATTAAGTGCCTATGAAATGAAACAACTAGTATATGCCACACTCAATAAAGAAAGCAATTAAATAAGCACTTGATTTTGTTTTTATGCTTAGGGTAGCCCTACAAAAACTATTAGTAGCCCTTTTTGACATGCGTTCTTTTGGCAAATTTTAAGTAATGAGAGCACCTACAAGCACAACTTGTTAGCTCCACAATGGTTAGCACATCAAAAATTAGATAATCTACAAGGAAAATAGCTGATCAAATGGAAAAATTTGAAAATGAAACCAACATGGTTGGATTAGGCTTAGAAAGAGCTTTCCAATGATACTTCGCTCTATACCAAGTGATACTTCACTCGAGACCAAACGATATTATCTGCAATAGCCAGGCGATACTTCTGACATGTGAAGTATCACACCCACATACAGAGAACTATCGCGCGATACTTCTGGAAGTATCGCATGATATTCTGAGATAGAAAAATAGAGATAAAAAATTAAGCTCAAAACTTGCCAAAAAATTAACAGAAATTGATGAAAATGTAGAAAAAGAAGGGACAAAGCTAGTTTACTCTGCCCCACGGTGGGCGCCAAAAATGTGTACTCTAAATAGTGCACTTCTATGAATCATTACAATCAAGAACACTTAAGAATGAGGTCTCAAAAATTGATCCATAGCTCCCTAGGCATGGAGTGCAAGGGTGTTTAAGAATGCTCTCAGCTAGAGCTATTAAGCCAATAACCTTGCTAGTAAACCATGCAATGGGAGATTCAAATGAAGACAAGGGAAAGAATGCCAATATCCTCTAGAATCAAATGAAATGCAATGCAATGCAAGCTAAATTAAGATGAATATGCAAGCTAAACTATGGAAATGAAAGAACAAGTATTACAAAGCCTCCTAGTTAAGCTAGATGAATTAATCTAAAGCATAAAGGAAACTAAGATAAGTATGAAGCTATGAATGCCATGATAATGCAAGAAATGAAACTATGATAACATGTAGATGCAAAAGCCAAGAATGCTCCAAATCTTCAAAAAGCTATAAAGTGACCTAGAAAACCTGCAGCATAACATTAGCATAAAAGATTGGGGATCTAGAATGAAGAAGAGAGCTCTCCTTTTATAAGAAATGAGAAGGAATGGACCATGGAGATTAAGAGGCAAAAGATTTAATCAACATGGAGCATAAAAGAGGAGCAATCCATGTGCACAAGTATCCTCCAATGAGAAAATATGAGTTGACTTTTGTGTCCATATGAGACAAAAAGTGCTTTTCCCCTTTTTATAAAATAAGAATAATGCTTTATTTGTGCAACTTAGGATAAGAAGAAAAGTGGGGGGCTTTTTTATTTAATTAAAAGAGGAGGAGATTCTTTTTAATTAAATAAAGACTTAGGATAAGATGGTTAGCCCATAGAAAATAATCGAATAAATGATAGAACTAGGATTTGATCAAGAAAAAGCAATTCATGATTTTAGTAAAAGGGGCCAATAGTCTAGATGACCATTTTTAGGTGTATACAATATCTATCTCTGCTGCCTACTCCTGAGCATCCACATCCTCCATAGGGGCATCCTACTCATCCAATCCATCACCAGGGATCTATCCACCCTGTACTACTCCGCCCTGAGCTAATAATATGTCTGCCTCATCTTGTGCCGGTACAACTGGTCCCTGTACTGGGGCAGCTGGTATCTGTACCTACGCTACTGGAACTTGTAGTGGAGCTCCTACAGCTAGCTGTGCTAGCTGTGTCAGAGGCTATCTCCATCCCTGTCTAGTTGGGGGTGGCATCAATCCCCTTTGTCTAACACTGCCTCCTCTCATCTGAGGACCAACCCTATCACCTCTCCCCTCATCTCCTCCATCACCTCCACCATCACCGCCATCACCTCTCCCTCATCCCCACCTATCTCTCCCTCGGCGTCTCCCACAGTGTCTATCTACTAGATCTCTCTCTGGTGGCCTAGCAGTTGGATTAGTCAATCATGAAATAGGAAAGTCTCTAAGGAACTGCTCAAGATCTACAGTCATCCCAGGGTCTACAACTGTTTGCCTCATGGTCCATACCTGAAATGGCATGTCCAAAAACTCCTATCGGGCCACATCAAAAGATGCCATAGGTCCCCAATCCCATCTCTCCTAATGAGTCCTGGTGAACTTTGTCACACCCTGGGGCATGCCTTGGATCCTACCAAACTGGTGCAGAACCTGGCTGACCAACTGTCTCTCCAAAACAAAGGGTGTCTACCCTATAAGCCATCATGAATCAAAACAAAATCCTAGCTGTCTCTCATTATCCCATGGCTCACAACCTAGGTAGGGTCTCCATGTCAATGTATCTAGTGTATCAAAAGTATAACACCATAACTCTAAATGTCTCAGTTTTGCCTGAGACAAAACTGAGGAGTATAAATGTATGTAGGGCTATCCTGCGCCCCAGAATCTGATTGCTACTAGTCTAGTAACTGCAATATGCTCCCATGCCCATACATGGAGCAATGTGACCCCTGCTGATAATGATGCACCCCTATGGTACACCACCTGATGCAAATCATGATACATATGTGCTAATAAACACACACCCCAAGCAAATCGGGTCCCGTCCATAATCCACTGTAGAGTGTGGCCCCATCCAACTGCAAATCCATGTGACCTACGATCAGGGCATACAAATCCCCCAATCGCCCCTGCTAGAACCACTGGTAGCGGGTCATATAAATTGATCATATCCTCCCAGTTGATCTCTCCATCCTCAATATCATCATCCCCAAAAATGGCTCTACACTCCGTCACTCTGCCATGCCAATCATACTGTACTAACTCTCTTGTGATAGGAAGCCAGAGGATGTGATATACATCCTCTAAGGTCACTGTCATCTCCCCTGTCAGAAGATGGAAGGTACTCATCTCTGAGTGCCACCACTCTACCAGTGCTATCATCATACTCTAATTTACCCTAATCTTGGGCATGTAAATCACATGATATAACCCAGATGCACCAATCAGGAGTTTGTCAGTCTTTGACAACGCTGGTCTCAAATTTTGTGTGACGGGATATCTCTCCCGTGACATCAGAATATCAGTAATGTCCTCCTATACAAATCAAATCAAATCAAGCTATTAGATTTTGATAAACTGATCTACAACATCTCATCTATCCTACTATATCAACTACAAACATGTTCTATCACATGTTTTAACAGATGATTTTATCAATCATCTAGTATCAAGACTGGTTAACTAGCAACCATGCTACAATGTTACCTATCTTGACCTAATCAATCAAATTTAACCACCGATGAATCCAATCAGCTTATCAACATCTAGTTTGACCAATTTGAATTTCTAATTTGACCAAATTCTATCCATCAAACAAATGCGCAACAAAGAACAATGCATGCACCATAAATTTTCATATTTGCGCAGGAAATCATGTATGCACAATTTTATTGCACATTTGTGCAATAATTCATAAATAATGTGCCAAAAGAACCAATGCACACTTTTACTCTATATTTGCGCGGACAAAATTATCTTCTAGCATGAATGTGCCATTGCCCTACATGAATGCACATCAAATTTGAATTTTTGCACAAATGTTGCTACTTGTTGCACATTCATGTGCCGCAATGACGCATTCATTTTTCAGCTAAGAACAATTTTTTTTTCCAATCTAAACCTATGATTAGATCTAACCTAACATGCTACAAATCTACTGTAAATCATTCAAAAGCATCGAATTGACAAAGAGGATTGAATCACCTACCGGCTCACCCGAGTCGAGTGGTTGCTGGAAGCGTCTGACCCTCTCGAAGTGGTGATCTAACAACGGAAATGACATCCTGGTGGCTCTACTCTTCTTTCTCTCATGCTCTGATCTCCAAATGACAAGTATGCACAATGGGCTTATTATGGACCCCTTAGCCCTATTTATAGCTTGTGGACCCTATGTGCTTGGTGTGTGGACCCTACCTCTCATTTTTATTCCATTTCACCCCATTTTCACCCATCTTTTCTCCCGTTTCTTTCGTGAGATTGATTATCCAAGAAAAAAATAGAAAAATAATTTAAAAAAATAAAATTCCAATCATCTTTTTTATTAATCAATCTCTCGAAGGGGCATGCTTAGGTCATTTCAGACATTGTCTGGGGCAGGGGCAAAATACTTGAAATTTTTTTGAAACAATGTGGCACACACATTATTTCAAAGAGGGGCAAAATGTATACACTTAAAAATAGCTTCATTAATTGATTAAATATTTATTATTTAATTAATATTGACTTGATAAATTAATTAAATATTTATTATTTAATTAATAATTATTCCTCTATTTGTTAAATAAATTATTCAATTTATTTACTAAATTCATTATAGTTCATTCTTCTATCCTAAGTCTTCTAATTAGTCTTATTAAAGTGATTTAATTAAATATACAATCACCTAAATATGACTAAGTCCCCTAGTCCACCTCATCTACCCACTCATTTGACACATCACCTTGGCTAAAATAAATAATTATTATTAATTATTTATTTATGATTATCCTCACCCACACATGTCCTATTCTTAAGGGCTATGTGGCCTCATAGGACTTGGTCTCATGACCACATGTCCTCTCTTAAACTAAGTCAAGAGACAATCCCTATTCCTAAGGGGCTTCTCAAGTCACCTCTAAGGGTCAAAGGTGACTCATAGGACACTTGTGCAAAGAGTCTTCATGAGGAAAAGGTCTCTCCCTCTTTCTCTCTTTGGTCTTTGTGAGACACTTGACATGTGTATTTCCCTTCCACCTTGTTCTCCTCCATGTCAATGTGAGAGGAACATCATCCCTATTCTCCCTCTCACATTCCAACTACATCCCCCTTTCTCTCAACTCCTTCAGCCAAGTCAATCCTAGCCCTAGGATCTTCCACCTTTCATTCTCAACCATAGGATTGTGCCACCTAGGTCTAGATCCTCCAAAAATTTATAAAAGGAACCTCATTTCCCCTTTGTGAGCTAATAGGTATTTTGTAATAGGCATTCAAGCAATCAAGCAATCAAGCATCCAAGCATCCAAGCATTATAAGAGAAATCAATCCATATTATCATCATTTCATTTGCATTCCATCCATTAGATTGCATAAGCTATTGTGCACTAATTTCATAAAATCTCCACACTTTGGTAGCATCTTGGGAGAAGGCTTCATTTGGAAATCTGAGAGCTCAACCTCTTCAAGAAATCAAGGCTAGGAGGACAATGGAGACAAGCTGCATGGTAGGTGAAGGTAATTGATTTAGTTTCATCATTTTATAGTTATTTTGTATTCTTCATTGTGTTGCATTAGATTGATTTATTGGCTTTCAATAGTTAATTTATCATCTCTAGTTATTAGACATCTAATTTGCATACAACGATTAAAGTTATGGTTTGAATTATGGTTAGGGTTAGTGTTTGTATTAGGGTTTAGGGTTAGGATTGGATTCAAGGTTTAGGGTTAGGGTTTAGGCTTTAACACTAAGATTATGATAAGGATAAGTGTTTAGATGGTGTATAATATTATGGTTAGCTTAGGTTTTTCATTATGGTTAATATTACTATTAGGTTTAGGATTATGGATAGAGAAAGGGTTTACATCATAGTTAATATTATGGTTATGGTTGGGGTTTTGATCATGGTTAGGATTTGGGCTTACAACTTAGGATTGAGATTATCATTAGGTTAGGGTTTAAATCATAGATAGAATTATGGTTTTTTTTAGTGTTTTGATTAGGTTTAGAGTTAGGATAAAATTTTATATTCATGCCATGGTTAGGGTTACCCTTGCATTTAGGGCTCAAGTTATGATTAGGGTTTAACATTTAAAGTGTAGCATTCAAGATTAGAGTTTACAATTTAGGATTATGGTTTCGTTTAGGATTTGGGGTTTAGCTTTTAGGATTAAGGTTTAGTATTAAGGATTAGGGTTAGGATTCTAGATTTTAATAATAGGGTTAGGATTACCATTTAGCAATTAAGGTTAGGATAGTTGTAATATTGAAATATGGTTTTTTTGGATTATATATAGAATATTTTGAATCAATGAAACAATCACTTTTTCTGATCCATCATCAACATAGGTGAGAGATAAAGAGAGCATAAAAATGAAAACTTGGAAACCATAACAAAAATAAAATTTGTAACTTATTTTTCTAACCATGGAAATATTTTTTCACAATATTAAGGCAACCATTTAATTTTGAATTTCTTCTACTTGCAGTAATTGGTTTGACACTAAAATTACCTTTTTTATCTATTGAAATTCTTTATTTTGAAGGAGAAACAATATTAGGATTCAGGGTTTAGCAGTTATTGGTCCAATACTAAAATTATCTTTTTTATCTATTACATAAAAAATTATATTCTAATAGGGAATTATTTTATTACCAATTCCTAATTATTTTATAGAATAAAATAAAGAGATTTTTATTTTATATTATATAAAAAGAAATTACATTTTTTATATAAATTCTTTTAATTATCACATGCAACTATTTTATAAGATAAACTAAGAAAATTTTCATTGCATATTGTATTAAACAAATTACTTTATAATATGAAATTTAATTTATTATCACCTCCAACTAATATATGTAAATGTTTAACATAGTGCTCATGTAGTTCACCTCATAAGTAGCCTATACAATTGCCAAAAAAATGTCTCATCATACAAAATATTTTTCACAATCTTAAAGCTTAAAAAAGATGTATTCTATAGAAAAAATCAAATGTATAAGAAATCTCAATCCTTAACCTAATTGTAATTATAATTAAAGTTTGATTCTAACCCTAACTCTAATCAATTACCCTAACTCATGCTCTAATTTTAACCTTAATTATAATATAACACTAACTCTCAATATATCATATACCTAAAAACCCTAAATAATTTTAACTTAAACTAATTTAAATCTAAATTGAACTACTCTCATTTATCCCTAACCCTAGTTTTATTTGAACCTTAATTATATTTTATCCCTTTAACCTTAAGATTAACCTCAATTTGATTGTAATTTCTCTTTCTTGAATAATATAAGAAAACACTCATTTCTTTGATGTTCAATTTTTCTTTCCTTAAATAATATATTTTCTTTTAAATTATTTTTATTTGAATATACATAAACTTAAATATTAAGATGTTATTTATTTGCACTTTGTAAAACTCGGGTTATTTATTTATTTTTATTAAATAGAAATTATTCTATTTATTTTCTTAATACATATGATTGTATTTGAATCTTATTATACAATTTAAGATTCTCACTTTGAAGTGATCCTTTTTCATTTAAAATATAATCTAAAACCATATCGTTTGATTTACTATTAACAAGTTCTACTTGTATTCATTAATACTATATCCTCTCCCCCTTAATGATTATAAATGTATAGACTCTGTTACCGCGTCAACCTTGCCCGCACAAACAAATGTGGGCAATTGGTGACTCGTTAAAATTACATTGATGAGGCAAGCAAAGTGGAATTTGAAAGGAATCCACAAAATGAAAACACGGTAGGCCATGAATCACCGAACGATTTGAAAACAAACTAAAATCTTCAAAAACCATATGTTCAATCAATCAATCATTCTTCCATTCACAAAAATCTCTTCTCTTCCATGGATTGGTAGATCCACTACTTTATCATTACGAAGTTTCTTCCCTCAAAATATTGTGCTTATTATAATCTTCCTCCAGGGAGCTTCAGATGGCCTGTGGTGGGAGAAATGCCTGAGTTTATACTCTCTGCGAGGATTAACAGGCAACAAGACTTTTTTCAACAGAGAATCAAGCAATACGGAAGAGATATCTTCAAGAATTTCATATTTGGACACCAGACGGCCATCTTATACAGTGTTGAGGGTGATCAATTTCTCTTTAACAACGAAAATAGACTTTTTGAGCACTATTGGTCCGATTTCGTTAAATTGTTATTTGGGAAATCTTTACTTGGCAAAGTTGGCGAGGAGGCGAAAGATGTGAGGAAGATGATGATGACATTCTTGAAGCCACATGCTCTGCAAAAATTTGTGGGCAGAGCAGACGCCATTGTTAACAAGCACGTGAAGAGTGAGTAGTTTGGAAAGTGGCAAGTTGAGGCCTTTCCTATCATCAGGCGTTGCATTTTCACTGTGGCTTGTAGTCTCTTCCTAAGCTTGGATGATGACACTGAAATTCTAGAATTGAATACTCATTTTAAGGAATTGGTGAAGGGAATGATCCAAATTCCTGTTGATCTCTCGGGAATGCCATATCGCAAAGCCATGAATGCTAGGCGTCATCTTGGCCAAATACTCAGAAAGCACATCCAACAAAGGAGAATTGATCTAGTGATTCATTTTCCGTGTATTCGTTACTATCAACCGTTCGTATCTTTATTGTCATTCATCGTTCATATTATTTATCAAGCCCATATTTACACTCCAAGATTATTTCAAATTGATAATAATGGGAGATGGAAAGACTGTCGCATGTGTTTATAGCAATTTTGAGTTATATTACGACAACTGGAATGTAATGCAAATCAGTTATTTATTCTTACACCGTTACATTCACTGACCTCCTATAGGTGTGGGTCTGCTGCCATTGTAAGGTTACGCCTCTCGGCGTAAAAATAAATTTTTATATTTGTTAAATTTTTATTTTATATTTGAATTTAGAATTATAATTTATGTGATTTAATTATTTATAAATTGTTATATAATTGAACATAAAATATTACTATTATATTCTTTGAATATGATCTAATTATTAATATTCAAATTATTATTATTAATATGTAAACTTACAAATCTTTAAGTAAATTAAGTAGACTCCAAAAATTAATGTTCAACATTGGAGAAAGCACAAAAATTAAAAGAAGATTATGTTTGTAGTTTTTAATGCAAAGGTAAAAGTACCATGCTTGTCACTCTCTAGCTTTGGTTGTTGTTTTCAATGGTATCTACAAACTTAAATGCATATGATGTTCAGTAGTATTTTAATTTAATATAAATTATAAGATATTTAAAAATTATAATTATAATTGATTAAACTAATCAAAAAATAGAATTGAATCCTCCTTGACAAGATTGTTGTTGTAGTAATATGTAAAATCCAAAAACTCCATGAAAACTAGATCCCAAGCTAGCACGTATGTTAGCATGTGTGTTAATCTCTTTTCTCTAGTATATATTCATAAACTTACCTATCATTGTTGTTGTACATATTCTTATCCAATGAAAATATCGTAGGGATTCGAAAATCACTTGCAACCCAATAGTCTTCCCTTTCACTTGCAGATGATATCGATGTCAACGACTCTTCCATTTCCAGTACATGTCTTCTTCAATGTCAAGCTTGTCACCCCACTTTGGGCTTAGACTTGTATTTGTTGGCGATGGAGACGACATTAAATACTTTGCCAATTCAAGAGAATTGCAAGCCTACTACATACTCAATACGTTCTTCACTTAATTGAACTATAGAAACTTGTTAGAGTAATAAAGTGTTTGCTTATTAATTAAATCATTTTTTATTTAATTACTAAGTCACTTATTATCTCTTTCTACTTAAGCTAAACTTTAGGTATATAATAATTAATTATTTTATTAATTATTATTGTGCAACCTAGGTTTTACCTTTTTAGGTTTTTTGATCTCCTTTTATAAGGATTGATCTCATAACACTTTGTAACCTTTTTTTTTTGATATTTCATTATTGGTTGCAACTTTTGTTTTTGCACATCAAGGATTTCTCCTCTCTCATGGATCCATACGTTCAGGTCTCCATAGTTGTTTGCTTCTCTCTCTTTTTGTGACAAGTGTTTGCATATAGGTGTTCTTGGGAGCTATGGGTTGTTTTTCATCAACTCTAATATGGTATTAGAGCTTCAGATCTACTTGCCCCTATCCTCTTCTTGAGAGATTCGGCCGTGTTCGTCAAATTTGCATTTTCAAAGGGTTTCCTGTCAGATCTGGGGGGACCTATTTTTATGGTCATCTTGGCTTCAAATAGACCTCACGGTTATGTTTAGAGTGTCCAAGAACCCCAAGATCCATATAAAATTTGTCCAATTTGGACAAAGTTAGAATATGTGGCAAAAAATATTTGCAATCGGCCCCGGCATGGATCTCGAGGCAATCACTATTTTTTGGAGCACTTTTGGCCCAAACGAACCTCACAATTACATCTAAAAGGTCTGAGATACCCAAAATCCATATAAAACTTGTCGATTTTGGACAAGTTGGCCTTAGAAGCAAAAAAAAATTTGTGTACCAAGTCATACGGCCTGGCACACATACTGAGGGGGGAGTACAAATTTTACAAATTTTTTAAAAAAAATTCCACCGCAACATCGCTAGGTAGCCACTCGGGCGCCACCATGTAGCCACCTAGACGGCTCCACCAGCGGTCACCGCTAGCAGTCATGGTTCACAAATTGCTGGTTAACTTTTTTTTGTCCTTGTTGCATGGTGAAGACAGTTTTAGACAAGCAGCCAATTTTTTGCCCATAACTCGGGCATCTGCGATCGGAATTGGGCGTGCAATTTATTGTTAGAAAGCTGGTTTTGAGCTTGATTTGAATTTGCTGATATGGTTTTGTGTTTTTTCCATTTTGATGCCATTTTTTTCTATCAAAGTCAAATGTTCTCTGTGATCTTGGCGTTTCAGACCTCCTGTATCTCGGGATCCGTTTCTCTTGCATTTGGGCTCTATTTTCGGCAAATGAGATATTGTCAGAAATCTCTTTTTGAGATTTTATTAGATCTGATGGTTTCATGTGTGATTTTACCCTTTTTCTAACGTCACCCATCTTTAGATCCTTTCAGACACCTTCTTTGGGCCCTCCAACGTAGCTGTTGGTTTTTTGCTCATATCTTGAGAATACGGTGTTGAAATTTGGCAAACAAGATATCATCGGAAAGTTGATTCTGAGCTCTTTCTAGATATATAGGTATGATTTTCTATTTTTTCTTTTTTGATAGTTTTTTTCACTTTCAAATCTAGATGTTCAATTTTTCACTTCGGGAGCTCTATCTTGCGCATTCGAACTCCATTTTCAGAAAATGATATATCATTGGAAAGCTTGTTCTGTAAGCTTTCTAGTGCTATGAGTCATTTTTCCAGATTCTACTCCAGGTTCATTTTATTCATATTCTTGCATTTTTGTAGTCTGGTGGATATCTTGGATGTTACAAGTCCTGGGATCTCTTCCCTTTGAGGGATGGCTCATCTTAGGCTATTCTTTTATTTTAGCATCCTTCGCTCTTCTTTGAGCAGTGTCTTCACTTTTGTAGCCTTCTTTTATGCACACGCACTGAGATAAAGTGTCATTCTATTGCATGTATGGGATCTTGCACATGTTCATGCTTTATGTACTTACACTCCATTATAAAGTTCCAGGGGGGTTTGATGTTTGCCTTTGTTTGCCATATTCTTTTATCATGTGAGTGTTCCTTCAACAACATTAGCCTCAGGTATCTCTATATGTTTTTGTACTCTCTCTGCACATTTGATGTGTCAGATTCTTCTTCATCATGCAGTTCATACTGGTCGATCTTTTTAGTGCACCTGTCATTACTCCCTTGTTAGTAGTATGGGGGGGGGGTTTCTACTATTGGTTCTACTGCTTCCTTGGTTTGATAGTGTGAGCTATGTATTCAGTATTTGATTCTATGTACTAGGCAGTTGCAGTGGCTGGGTACCTATGCATTCTGGTGAAATGGATCATTTGCCATATGGACACTCTTTTCTTTCCTATTTTTGGATGCACTCTCCCAGCTTTGATTGATCAGCTCTTTAGACTTTTGGTGTTTATGCCATTTGTATCTTTGAGTTCAGGTGTTTGCCTTTGTTTGCCTCCAGATTTGAGTAGTGTCATTTGAGGGCACTCATGCAGATTACAGTCTTCTCCACCTGGTATTTCAGTGGAGGATCTTTAGATCATTAGTTACTTCTTGACAGAGTTTGCAACTTCTTGCTTTGGTGATGTTGTACATGTTTATCTTTGTTCCTATTTTCTGGAACATTCCTAGTTTTTGGAGGCTTCTTCAGTCCTTCAGACTAGTCTTGGTCTCTTTTTGGAGTAGAGTTTTTCCCATGTGGTTTTCTCTATTTCTCCACTTTGTAGAGAATCTTTTTTGTACTTGGGTACCTGATCAGGCCTTTTGTTGCCGGGACCCATTTGCTTTCAGTAGTTCTTTCTAGGTTTTTAGCTTCTCCCAAAGTTTATCTTAAGGGGGGGGGGGTGTTAGAGTAATAAAGTGTTTTCTTATTAATTAAATCATTTTTTATTTAATTACTAAGTCACTTATTATCTCTTTCTACTTAAGCTAAACTTTAGGCATATAATAATAATTTTTTTTTATTAATTATTATTGTGCAACCTAGGTTTTACCTTTTTAAGTTTTCTGATCTCCTTTTATAAGGATTGATCTCATAACACTTTGTAACCTTTTTTTATTTTATATTTCATTATTGATTGCAACTTTTGTTTTTGAACATCAAGGATTTCTCCTCTCTTGTGGATCCATACGTTCAGGTCTCCATAGTTTTTTGCTTCTCTCTCTTTTTGTGACAGGTGTTTGTGTGTAGGTGTTCTTGGGAGCTGTGGGTTGTTTTTCATCAATTCCAATAAAACTAATCACAACATTTCTAGCTATACTAGCCATATTATATAGCTTTATTTCTTTAAAGGTAAAGAAAATTATTAAAAAATAATACCTAAACAATAGAGGAAATTATCTTCTTTTTATTTGCAAAATTTATTTCTAGATTCAATTGTGTAAATATTTTTGCATCAACATTTCGGATCACACTTTGTGATCCATCATTAAGATGATACTAAAAGAGCTCCCCTTCCACCTTTAACCCTCTTTTTAATTGGTTAAGTCTATTGCTTTATTTATTTACTCCTTGCTCTCTTTCAGTATCATCTTGATGATGGATCACAGATTGTGATCGAAAACATTGATGCAAAAATATTTACACAATCGAATCTAGAAACAACTTTGCAGATGATCTCATGGATTGTGGAAATCTACTTGCTCTTATCTTCTTTTTATGTTGCATTATTGAGTGTTGTGATCTAAAATATTCAAAAATAATTATTAAAAATTTATTTATTTTGAAATTTTGTATCTTTAAATTAAGAAATAATAAATATAATACCCCAAATAGCCTATTGTTGTGCAAGAGACCCCAAATTCTAAGACCTCTCCCTCTACTAGCATGTTGGACATACTTGGGCCTAGCAAGAAGAAAGGCATTAAAAACCCTAGTTTGAAATCTTAATGTGCAACAACCCTGAAACCCCCACCCATGTTGGTTCTAAAGAGGAGTCAAAGGATAATAAACTAAAAAATCAACACCTGATTATGAAGAAAGGAGAATCCTACATAAGAGAGCTAAGTTTACAATTCAAGAAATTGACTCTAATATAGAAGCAGCTAAAGAAACCAATACCCCTAGGCGGTCTATTATGTTGGTTACTCAACCCATGGGCAAAGGGAAAAAATTAAAAGTGGATACAGAGTCTGAGGTGGAGGAATAAAGTGGGAGTGAAGAGAAAAAATAAATTGTTAAAGTGATAGAGGTTGAAAATGACAAGAATGTGGAGATAGAGGATAGCTCAAATACTGTTGATAGCTCCTTTCATGTGTCTGAAAGCATAAAAATAGGCTCCCTTGACCTAAAAAATTAAATGATGCCTAAGGAAATCACTACTGTTGAATCCACTAGTGTTGGGAGCCATGGTGACCTCTTGTCTGGAAAGTGTGAAAAATGTGTTGCTACAAATGGAGAACTTGAAAAGAGTAAGACTAAAGTTTCAAAGCTCAAAAGGAAAATTGGAAGCATTTATAGATTCTTTATGAGGGTGATGCATAGTTCAATGACATCCCTTTATCTGCTACAAAATAAGGTGTTGGAAAATGATGACAATGATGAGGGAAACTATAAGGAACTCTTCAAGTTCCTCATAGAAGATTGGTCAATGACACTCCATCAAGTTAGATGCAACTACAAGGGAGCTCAATAGGGACTATGTCCCTTGTTCAGGTTATTTTTGTTTATGTTGTTTCTTGTTGCCACTATGGGTGGATTATGAAAACTATTTATATTTTATTAGTTTTTAGTTTGGATATTATTACTAGATGTTTTTATGTTTATTGGGTTGGTCGTAGGTGGCCTTTTTATTAGACTTTTAGTAATTTATGTGGTATACTAAGGAGTAGAGGGATAGAGACATTAACTCCTTTTTGATGATGCAGATGATCGATATTCGTTGATGGTTTTGATACTAGTAGTTAGTTTTTGTTGTTAATGTTAAATTGTTGATCATACACCCTCTAGGTCATTGTAACTAATGGATAGCACCCTAGTTTTTGGTGCTTTAATATCAAAAGAAAATCTCATTTTAATCAATTTCACAAGCTTAGCAAAAAGCCTTCAAATCTTATTCATGAAACATAGTTACAACCTCAACAATAATTCTTCAAATCTTCTTCAACAATCATTTTCACGGCCTCAACAACCTTCCAACACTAGTAAGCTGACATCAATGCCACACTAGAGGTTGACATCAATGACAACACAAATCATAATGCTAACACACATGTGCTTGTCCTTATAAGTACTCAAAAAAATAATTTTTAATTCCTTTTATTCCTCTTACCTATCCTTAACCATTGATCTTCATTAATTAATCTCAACCATCCATTCATCTAATCCAAAATCCTATAAGTCCATTCCTTCTCCATTTTTTCTCTACCTCACCCATCTTCAATTGGAGTGCCATTATGTTGCCAAAATCTTGATTGAACCCATATCCAAAAAAACATCATGGACAAATCTACTCAACAAGGGGTTTGATTTTGTTTTTATACACTCTTTTGACCTATTTTAGCCTAATCTTGATATGTTTATTTGATTGTGATTTTGACTGTTCTACCTTATTTATTTCATTCCTTTGAAGTCATTTTTCCTTACACACAGATATAATGTGAGAGATTTTACTACCCCTAGTAGGGCAGAGGCTAAAAACCTTAAAGAAATTATTGAATTAGCAAATAATACCTTTATTATGAACTTCTTGTCTTGAAGCCTTCATGAAAGGTTGATGTTTCTTCATAAAATTTAATGCATGCCTTAATTCATGGAGGAACACATGAACATGATCATGATTACTAGACATGAATGCTTGAATTCTTGACTTCACGTCTCTCATATATTTCCTTGAAGATTCGTGATCAAAAGTGATCAATTAAAATGATAGGAGTGCTCACTTGCAAAAAGATGTTCAAATTAAAGGGAGGAAGTTGTATGTATACACAAATTCACATGTTTTGGGTTGAGAATTTGAAGGAAAACATGCATTCTCCCGCTCAACAATTTTCCAACCATTACCAATTCAAATTTAGGCCTAGAATAACTAGACTATGGTGCTTAGCCCCATATTTAGAAGGTATATGGTGCCTAGCCATAGTCCTATCATTTTGGCCTAAAATCAAGGTCAATGAGTATGGAATTGTGTTGGGCTTGTACATTTAGTCATGGGATGTGCACAATTAATCAAAAATAAGGGGCATGGGGAAAAACCACCAAAGTGCACCCAAAATGAGTGTGAAATTAAATGAGGACACAATTTATGATATTGCATATTGAAATGGGATATTCTATTAGGATGTACAGAGACCGATGGATTAGTACAGGGAACAATAGGAAAATAGGTACAGGGACCACCACTAGTGCCAGCATAGGTATAGGGACAAATACCAGGATACATTACCTAGGAGGCACATGATACAGTAGTTTCTGAGTGAGACAGTCTACAGACAGAGGTAGACAGGGTACAAGGACTGCTAGCTATGACACAGGCATCAGAGCTAAGTCTACAGACTGAGGTAGCCATAGTACAAGGATTATTAGCTACGATCTAGGCATCAGTTCTTAGTCTACATGCTGAGGTAGCCAGGGTACATGAGTTATTGATAGGGGAGTGAGCATGAGTAGATAGTGCTTAGAGTGCTCTAGATAGGTTGCAGGTTTAGGTAGATAGTGGTGAGTTTACTGTTATGGTGACTCAGATAGAGGAGGTTGGAGGACAACAGTAGGTGGTAGAGCAGCTGAGATAAGAGTTGTATACGGTCACCCAGGAGAGGGATTTGTACCAATGTAGAGTCGATGAGTATAGGGGTCAGTGAGAGATCACATTACAGGAAGCAATGGGTCCTGGGGTAATGCAGGTAGTACAAGAGACTTTTGTCACTCATAGATGAGAGACTAGAGTGATTAGAGAGATGGAGTACTATTATCGATTATATTATGAGGTTGTTCCTAAGGGATAGAGGGATGTGGTATACAGTGAGAGGACAGGCTCTTAGACGATAGGGGGAGGAGGATCACAAGCCTTAGTAGGGATGAGACCCCCACAAGATAGAGGGGGTGATGGGATAGGAGAGGCAAGACCATCCATACATCTTACTTCCTAAGTCATCTCAACTATTTTTGACACTTAGATAGACTTTGAGTGTGATATACGTACATTGGCATTTTGTGATCTATATACATGTATATGCATTAATGTATTTGATAGACTTGGTCACTTGATTATTTTATATATACATGATTATGATAGTCTACATGATGTATGTGATTTGATTCTTATATGCATATGTGGATTTGATAGATTGTGGACTGACGTGTGTGATGCCTTGTGTGAGATATATGTTGATATATTTGTGATGCAGGTATATATATGCAATGGATTATATGACAAGATGGATTTATATATAGACATGAATTTATGCAAATGTGATGTGATGTATGAAATAATGATTAATGTAATAGTGATTAATGTAATATGATAAAAATATGTAATAATGATTAATGAACAATGGATAACTAATGAGTAATGTAATAAAATAATGATTAATGGATGAATGTAATAATGATTAATGTAATGTGATAAAATAATGATTAATGTATGATGAAATAATGGTTAATGTATAATGATATTTAATGATTAATGATGAATGCAATGTTATAAAATAATGATTAATGAAATAATGGTTAGTGTATAATGATATATAATGATTAATGATGAATAATGATTAATGCAAAAAATACATCTACATGATTAAATGCAAATAAACAAACTAACTAAAATGTAATCTAATTAAGATGAGTGTGTCAAACATAACCGATAGGAGCAGTCAACGAGCTGTAGGAAGGGGGAATAAATAGAAACCTTCCCAAGGGTAACATGCAAATGTGACCAAAAAAACATGCATCCTAACTATATGAATTTCATGGTATTGTATTGTGTTTTTGTCAGAGAGCACACCTTAGTTTGATATTGCAACAAGAGGTATGCATCGTGTGTTATAAAAAGCAAATATGACATTGTTCTGTTGTGTGGACTAGACTCTCAGATGGACTAGATAGCTTTAGGAATGTAGATGTAGGTTTCCTAATCATGACAGAACTTATGACATATATTTATTGGAGAGGTCTAGGCACACCTATGCCTTTTTAAGGGACATAAGTATGTTGACTTGTTGCCCCCAATAAGATATGCATAATCAGGATTGAGAAACCAACAATAACATGCATAAAGTATCAACAAATAGATCATACCGCAATCGACACATGCATCAAATTTCACCATTCACAATATACCAAGATATGAGAGATCTAGGCAATCATGAGTAGGATCTTGTTGACACAAAAAGATCAAATCAACAAAGAAGACCTCCTGAACAACTAGTCATTTGGTCCATAGTTCTTGCCATGAACGGGATAGGATTGATGAGTTTTATTTGAGCTAATTGAGGAAGGACGCATCCTGTAGGGAAAATATTGGTTGACTGAGAGGGATGTTTTCTAGCAATAGATGTGAATGGAACAATAACTCAGAGATTCAATTTTGATGTTGATTTTGATAAGTAATATTTTTGCGATCACTATGTCTAGGAAAATCTCAGTGTGATGGGATTAAGCTCATCTTGTTGGTAATTGCACTTGAACCTTTATTGCAATGCAGGAAGAAATGACCAGAAACTATGATCAAGATGAGGATGGATATGGACATTGGGAAAGGGAAGATAATGGATCCAAATATACTACCATAGTGCCTGAAACAGGTTTTCACCATGATACTTTCCCAAAGTGCTTGTATGCCAAGTTTTCACTGTTGGACGAATTTATTTCTCTCCATTTTTTTTGCAAGGTATCTGTTTATCAGGTTTTCACCAAGACAATGATTTTTCAAGAACATTTTCTATTGTTTATGTTTTACTGCTTTTCTAATTTTTAGGATTTTTTGTTGAATGAACATTATATAGGAACTGAATGCTGATCTATGCATAAAATAGTTTTAGATGCAAAAAATTTACAGGATCAGGGAGCGGATCTCCCTCAGGTGTTGCAATTTGATATGACCCAGAACTAAACTTAGCATTAATAACAAATGGACCCCACCAATTGGGTTCAAACTTTCTTTTCTTTTCTTGGTTCTGGAGATTCTTCATGTTATGCTACAAGACCAAATCACCAACGTTAAACTCATGAGGTTTCATCTTCTTGTTGAACTATAAGAGCAGGCCATTTTAATACACACAGAGGTGGTTAAGGGCATTGAGGGCCTCTTGAGATTTTCCTTAAGGGGGCCGATGAGAGGGACAACCCAAAGTGGGATACAATTGCCTTTGCCACAATAATCCAACCCACTATAAAATGAAATGCATGCATCCTTAATGGGGTGTGTGACAAAAGGGTGTTAAATTTTAGAACTTCCTCGATTAGTCCTTTGGGATTACGCAAAACTCTAACATACCGGTGGTGGGAAGCCTCCTAATTTTGGAGGATGAAAACTTAATGTCTATTTTGAATAGAATCTTGATTAAATACCTTGTTAAAATAGAAAATACTACCTTCTAGAGCCATGTTTACAAATTAACTTGTGAACTAGGTAGATTGCTTGGAGTATCTTTTTTTGCAAAAACCCGTGATAACATCCTTACAAATTCAAACACTTTTTGTGTAGAGGTTTAAAAAGAACAAGTGTACTTGTGATTGCTTTGTTTGAAAAATACATACAACAAGTAAGAGATATCCATTTGAAAACTCATCTTATATTTTTAAATCTCTTCATAAAAATAAATGATTACCAAATTGGGGAAAAATGATTCAAAATCAAACCTTGTTGGATGCCGGTTTCTACAGGCTCTCATAAGCTCAAAATATATTTACAAGAAGATGACACTTGCATTGTGAAAGAGGTACCTGAATTTGAATATCAAAGTTCTTTCAACAATCACAACCAAGGGGATAGTCTCCCAAATCTGTTTGAAAAGAGAATTGAATCAATGGATAGGAACTCTACATTTCACAATTATCATCATGGAGGAAACAATGAAAACATCAATAACACCAACCAAGGGCCTAAGGAAACACTTGAAGAAAGAGATAATCGAGCGGCTCAAGACAATGAATTTCTTGAATTCACGGATAAACTAATAGATAGAGAGGGATAAATTTTTCCTAAACTTAGCCCAAGCAGGGGTAAAGTTTCCACATGATTATGATGTGGACCAACTTAAGAAAAACCAAGAAGATGAAAATCTGATGAGTTATATGATTAAACAATTGAAAATGTTCCAAGCACAGATTGACCTAATGAAAAAGGTTGTTGAACCTAAGCCATTCTCTATCGAGGCCTTGTGCCCATTCCCTTTTGACAAAAGCTTGGTTATGGTACCTTTTCCAATCAATGTAGTCTTTCCTAAGTATGAAAAATACATGGGTAAATTAGACTCACAAGATCACCTTAAAGAGTTTTTCACTCTAAGCATCGAATTTATGCATGATACCACATGCCTAATGAGACTTTTTCTAAGAATTTTAGGAGGTCAAGCCATGGAATGGTTCTCCAAGCTTCCGCAAGGGATAAAGACTTTTGAGGAATTAGCCTCCAAATTTGTAACCCATTATTCTTACAACATCAAACATTAGATTACCATGCTCAACTTATGTGACACTAAACAAAGAGATGGTGAATCTTTCCTAGGGTTCCTTCAAAGATGGAGGACAATTTTTGCAAGATATCCACGAAGTATACCTAAAAAGAAGAAAATGGAAATATTTATGAATAACCTAAATGTGGAGATGAACTATAGGCTCCAACTTCAATGTCTCCCTACTTTTGAGAAACTTATTGAGAATAGGATTAAAATTGAAGATGTGTTGGTTAAGAGGGGAGAGATCAAATTGTTCAAAGATAATAAACCCTATACCAACACTAATAATAATCATTATATATTTAATTATAACAATAATAAAGGAGCCAACAATCACAATGATAAACCTAAACTATTGTTGAAGAAAAATAATAAAAATCTTGTGAATGATGGAGTTGTGGAAGCACACAACTTAAAGGCTACTCCCTTTAATTTTACAAGTGGAGAAAATTTGACATATAATGTGAATCAAATAAACAAATCTCCTTTCAATAATACCAATTCTAACAACAACAACAACAACAACAATGCCAATAATAATCCCTTTAATTATTCTAATGTCAACAAGCCTAAGCCTTTCTTTTCCACATACCAAAAGAGGAAATTCAACTTTTTAGGTGAACCATTAGAAAATGCATTAAGGACGTTGGTGGCTAAAAAAATCATTACCTTACCTGAACTAAGACCATATAAACCCCAAGTTAAGCCAAATTGGTGGAATGATTCTCACCATTGTGAATACCATCATAATAAGGGCCATAAAACTAATAAATGCTTGAAGTTAAAACATCTTATCCAATACCTAATTGATGATGGGATGATAAAGGTGGAAGGGCCTTAAAATAATGAGGATCATATGACCTTCAAAAACCCTTTCCTAAATCATGAAAAAGGTGAGTCATCAAACACCAATCAAAATAAAAAAAGAGGTAATGAGAAGGTCAAATTTTCCCATACCTATGATAATACTATTAATGCTTTAAGTGGAGATGAAAACACCATAAATGTGATTGTGGTCAAAGAAAATCCAAGGGAAGTGACATCTAATGTTGTAACTAGGGGGCAAGCATGAAAAATTACTCTACCTGGAAATGCCCTAAGAATTGTCCTACCAAATCAAACTTCATCTTCATCTTCAAAATAATATAATTTGGTAGACCAATTGCAAAGAACCCTTGCTCAAATCTCTATTCTAGAATTACTCAAGCTCTCACTAACTCATAAGGAGATTCTAGAGAAATCCTTGGTAGAAAATAATGTACCTCTAAATTTAGATGCAGATAAATTTCAAAATATGGTAGGACATCTTGTTGCACCCCATTGTCTATCCTTTTTAGAACAAGATGATATGTCCCTAAACCACCCACAAAATCTACCCTTGCATATAGAGGTCCTAATCCACAAGCATAGAGTGAAAAGAGTCCTCATTGATGGAGGAGATGACTTGAATATGTGTACCCTAAACTTGGTAAAGGCTTTAGGATTTTATGAGGAGGCTATAGATCCAAAGAAAAAGATAACCATAAAAGCCTACGATGATGAAGAGAGAAATTCTAAAGGGGTCATAATACTTCCTATTAGAGTTGGCCCAATGTAGAAAGAGACCATTTGCCAAGTCCTAGACCTAAATTTGACTTACAATATTCTATTAGGGAGGCCATGGATCCATGAAATGCAGGTTGTACCCTCAACCTACCATCAATGTCTCAAATTCCCCTATCTAGGACAAGAAGTCATGGTAAGCGGGGACTCAAACCCCTTTCAATATTGTAATAACATGAAGCCTATCAATGATTCCTTAGTCCCACATAATACATAAGGGTCAATTCCTCAAAGAATAGAACAAGGACAAAGTTCAAAAGATCTTTCATCTTTAAAGGGAAAAGAAAAAGAAGAAAAAGAAATTGTTGTTGAAAATAACTGAAGTCCTACTAACCTAACCACATCAACAAAAGGAAAAGAGAAGGTTAGTGAGGAGGGTTATCCTAAGAAACATAAAGAAGACCAAGCTAGATTCGTCCAAATATACACCAAAGATGCTCATTACCAAAAAAATGGATCATATGATGAATTTTTTTGAAAAGCAATGTCAAATTAAACAAAAGGGTGTAGGTGAATACTCCTTGTCCATGATGGATCTACCCTTATCTCCAAAATAATATGGAAAACCATCCAATCTACCTCATAAATACAATGATCATTTTGTGAGGGCAAATACATCTTCATTCATGGAGGAAGAAGACAATGAAATTCTAAATTGGCTATATATAAGGATGAGGAATCAAGTGCACATGAAAAGCACATCCAAAATATAAGCATTCCCACACATCAATATGGGAAAGGATTTCAAATCATGCAGAAAATGGGATACAAAGGACAAGGACCTTTAGGAACAAGAAATGAAGGACTCATTGAACCCATTGAAATGACATGGAGAGAGAGCAAAGAAAAGACTGGATTAGGGTACCTAGAACAAGGGTACACTCAAAAGAAATATCCCTTGGTATATGATCAAATTTTACAACTAGGTTCTCAAAGTGATGAAGACTCAAAAAATTGGGAATGGGAATCATTGTCAGGTGAGTCATGTCAAGATAAGGAAGTTGATTTCATCCACACCTACACTCCTAGCAAGGAAAAAAAACAAATTTTAGAATCAAATCAGAATCAAGCCTCAAGTTCAAGTCAAGTGGTCTTAGATAATGTCCCAATTCAAGAAATTAAAATAAATAAATGGGTAGGAGAACCCTACATACCATCATGGAAACCTACTATGGAAGAATCTAACATTAGGTTTAATCCATGAGATTTTTACCCAACGAAAACCATAGAGGATTTTAGTGAGGAAGATTTTGACCCTAATTCTCTAGAACATCTTGAAGAAGCACATATTATAGATTTAAGCGATACAATGTTTGAACCTTCAAATGAAGTCATGTCCCTAAACCCCATTGAAATAAACCAAAGCATTGATTCTTTGACCCTTATCTATCCGAAATTAATTGAATGGAATTCCATTGAACCTACCATCCTCCCTACATTTTTGAATGATAACTTGGTGACCCAATACCTAAATACGGTTGAACCTTCTTCTACCATGGAATATCAGGAAGAAGTGACAAAGGAAAGTATCCAAGCTCTCAATCCAATAAAAAATTAAAAAAATTAAAAAATTAAAAATGGAAGAAATCTAATGTTGAAAACCACGTTGTGGCAACATTAGATCAAAAAGAGAAAGATATAAAGAATGATTCCAAAGGTGAAAACCCAATAGAGGAACCTAAGGAAGGGAGTTTGGATACTTTACCCGAGCACTATGAAGAAAGATCTCCTATCTTGATTGAACCTATTAGGGATTTTTCTTGTAGGGTCAAACTTGGCAAATTATGGGCTTGATTCTTAGTTAAAAGGGGCTCCAAGTTTGCAAGAAAAGCCTAATAGATGAGGATTGGATAAGATCCCCCTTTTGCTTCAAGCTCCATAGGACTCAGGTGGGTATTTCTATTAGGAATAAGGTGTCTCAACCTTGGATAATTCCTATTCTTATTATTTGTTTTGTAAAATGTATTTCTTGCAAATAATGTTGATGTGTCGACATCTTGAATTGTGTGTAAGGAGATCATGGCTAAAATAGTTATGACGGATTCCTATGACACGTAAGATCTATGTCAGGAAGATTCAATGATAGGTGAAGACATGTGGCAACTGATAAATTTGAGTACTGTACACTCTTCCCCAATCGTGGGGTTCCTATTTTCTCAAAGAATGGTAAAACCCTAATATGTTTATCTTTGGGAGTAGCCCTAAAAAGTGAAGCATATGATATAAGTTTTTTTAGGGTTGCGAAGAGATGTGATGTGAGTGTATTTGTTGGAATGTTTTATGCTACCATGATAAGTCTTCAAGGGTTTTGAAATCTTTTGAAAGAACTTGCATTGCAAGTGTATTGTAAGCTGTAAAAGTTTTGATCAATACATTGTGCAGGTTTTGGAGTGCTGGGGTTTTTACTAACAGGTTTCCCCAGGGTATATCATTGTTTCATTCTCTATTTTTCTATATGCATGGTATGTGGTTGCAATATCCTTGTTAAAGTAGTTAACGAATCTGAAATTGTAAGGATTTATAAGAATTTGCACAATACTCTCCTATAGAGATTAGCGTAGGAAGCTATTTTCGCACTTGAGTTTCCTTACAAGTGGTATCAGAGCTTGATCAACTTTTGATCCTAGTTGTTGGGTAGGGTTTTTTGAGCTGATCTCAAGTTTGAGTGGGAGTTTTTTGCAGAGCATTCTGAATCTTATTTGTAGATTGAGATGGCAAGTTCATCATATGGAAGAATGGAGGTGGAGAAATTTAATGGTTCTAATTTTGAGTTGTGGAAACTCAAGATGGAAGACATGTTGGAAGATCGTGACTTATGGGAAGCAACTTCAAATGCTACAAGACCAGCAACTATAGCTCAAGCAGATTGGGATATCAAAGACTGTAAAGCTAAGGGTCTCATAAGACTCTGTTTAACCGATGCAGTTCTTCTGAATGTTCTAGATGAGAAAACCGCAAATAGTTTGTGGGAAAGACTTGCAGCCGTGTATCAGGCCAAATCTCTGGTGAACAAGTTGTTCTTGAGGAAGAAGTTGTACTCTCTATGAATGGAGGAAGGTGGATCCTTAACGGATCATTTAAATGCATTTAATCTGCTGGCTGCACAGTTGACATCAGCTGGTGTCAAGTTAGAGGAGGAGGATCGTTGCTACACACTTTTGTGTTCTTTACCAGATTCATGGGACCATCTTGTGATGGCTCTCAGAAGCACGTTAGTCACCTTCAAAATGGATGATGTGGTGTCTTTGCTACTATCAGAGGAGATGCAGAGAAAGGCTTCCATTTCAGAAAAAGAAGCCCTTGCTGTCCGTGGGAGATCCATTGAAAGAGGGAAGAAAAATGACAATAAGTTTGACAATAAGGGTAGATCCAAATCCCGTGGGAAGTCAAAGACTTCCAATAAGTCCAAGGCAAAATGTTGGAACTATGATAAATCTGGGCACTTTCGTAAAGACTGCAAAGAGCCGAAGAAGAAGAAGAAAGGTTCAGATTCAGCTTCAGAAAGATCTCAATAAGATGGCAATGCATTCATCACAGCTTTGGCAGCGCATGCATCTAATGATGTGTGGCTGGTTGACTCGGGTGCATCTTTTCACATGACCTCTCATCGAAACTAGTTCTCAAAATATGAAGAGTTTGATGGTGGAAAGGTGTACTTGGGTGATGATTCTCACCTAAAGATAGTTGGACGCGGAAGGGTCACTATCAAATTTCATGATGGATGAGTAAAGGGAATCAATGGAGTTATGCACATTTTGGGTTTGGCACAAAACCTATTATCTATAAGTATGCTGAATGATGTAGGTGTGCAAGTTGTTTTTTCGAAAGAAGGATGAAAGATGATAAGAGGATCGATAGTGCTTGCAAGGGGTACTAGGAGAGGTACATTATTTCAGCTAGATGCATGTATTCCTCTATGTAATAGTTCTTCATCCTCACCATCTGAACAAGCAGTGAAGAAGTTTGTGGCTATTGGTTATGATGGTAGTGCAAACACTTTGGAAGGTAAGCTTCCTGTAGAAAAGACAATGTTGTGGCATATGAGATTTGGCCACATTGGTGAAAAGGGTCTCAGAACCCTGAAAAATAAAAATCTTGTTGAGGGGTTAAATGATTGCAATCTTGAGTTTGACTTCTACGAACACTGTGTCTATGGTAAACAAAATCGTGTTCAGTTTTACTCTAGTTCTCACAAATCTTCTGATGTTTTGGATCTTATTCATTCTGATGTATTTGGTCCTGTAAAAGTTCCTTCAATCTCCAAGTCTGTATTTTTTGTATCTTTCATAGATGATTACAGTAGAAGGACGTGGATTTATTTCCTTAAAAGTAAGACACAAGTCTTTAGTCATTTTAAGGAATTTAAAGCTCTTGTAGAGAATCAGACTAGTAAGAAGATTAAGTGTGTGAGAACTGACAATGGTGGTGAGTTTTGCTCAGCAGAGTTTGAACAGTTCTGTAAAGAACAAGGTATCGAGAGGCATAAGACAACTCCTTATACCCCACAACAAAATGGAGTTGCAGAGAGAATGAACAGGACACTGATGGAGAAGGCTAGGAGTATGCTTAGTGGAGTTGGTTTAGAACAAAGGTTTTGGACCGAAGCTGTGGCAGCTACTTGCTATCTGGTTAATAGATCTCGTACATCAGCCCTTGTTGGTAAGACACCCATGGAGGTGTGGTCTAGTAAGAAGCCTTCAATTAGACATCTTCATGTTTTTGGTTGTGAAGCTTATGCACATGTTCCAAAGGAGAAAAGATCTAAGTTGGAAAACAAAGCTGTTAAATGTATTTTCATCGGATACAGTACTAGTGTGAAAGCATACAAGCTTTGGGATCCTGTGACTAGTAAGGTGTTGTATAGTAGAAATGTTATTTTTAGAGAGCTAACATCATCTCCTATTGTGCAACAACCAAATGAAAAAGAAAAGGAAAAAGATGTTGTTCAGTTGCCTCCTACCCCTGAGAAGACTTAATAGAGAGATCATGTTGGGCCTAATGATGAGGAGAGCTCTAGTAGCTCTGATAGCTCAGAAGAAGAGGAAGAACAACCTCAACCGCAGCCCTTGAGGAGATCCACGAGAGAAAGAAAGCAACCAGAAAGGTTTGGTTATTCTATGTTAGATTCTAGTTGTGCCTTTGCTTTGATTACTAACACTAATGAGCCTAGATCTGTGAAAGAGGCTTTGGGCATGGAAGATGCAGGTTCCTGGATTGAGGCTATGGATGATGAGATGGCTTCATTGGAGAAAAACAAAACTTGGGACCTTGTACCTTTTCCTAAAGGGAGAAAATCTATTGGCTATAAATGGGTGTTCAAGAAGAAATTCTGTGCAGATGGCAGTGTTGAAAGGCACAAAGCTAGATTGGTTGTAAAGGGGTATTCACAGGTAGAGGGAATAGATTATGGTGAAATATTCTCTCCTATTGCAAAGTTGACATCCATTAGATTTCTATTATCTCTTGTTGCATCATATGATTTAGAGATAGAACAGATGGATGTGAAGATAGCTTTCCTTCATGGTGATTTGGAGGAAGAGATTTATATGTCACAACCTGAGCACTACATTGTTAAAGGTAAAGAATCCTTAGTTTGTAGATTAAATAAATCTCTATATGGTTTGAAACAATCTCCTAGGATGTGGTACCTTAAGTTTGATGCCTTTGTGTTGTCAATTGGATTTGTAAGATCAAAATTAGATCATTGTGTTTATTTCAGAGTTGAAAATGATTGCCTTCTTATTGTTGCATTATATGTTGATGATATGTTGCTATTTGGGAAGGGTAAGGGTATGATTTTTTATTTTAAATCTCAGTTGTCAGCACAGTTTGAGATGAAAGATCTTGGGGCAGCTAGGTACATCTTGGGTATGGAAATCAATAGAGACAGGTCTAACAGAAAACTTTGGTTGAGTCAGAGTAAGTATGTGAAGTCTGTGTTGGACAAGTTCAACATGGCAGATTGTAGACCACTATGTGTTCCTATTTCTGTGGGAACAAAGTTATCTATAGATGATTGTCCAAAATCTCCTGGTGAGGTGGAGGACATGATTAGAGTACCTTATGCTAGTGCAGTTGGCAGTCTTATGTATGCTATGGTCTGTACTAGACCAGACATTGCCCAAGCAGTGGGAGTCCTGAGTCGGTTTATGGCTAACCTTGGAAGGGTACATTGGGATGCAGTTAAGCAAGTATTCAAATATTTGAGGGGTACATCAGATTAATCCATATGTTATCATGGTAACTATTCTGGATCTCCACATTCAATTTGTATTCGTGGGTTTGTGGATTCAGATTGGGCAGGTGATATTGACAATAGGAGATCCACCAGTGCTTATGTGTTCACTATGTTTGGTGGTGCCATCAATTGGATGAGTAAGCGACAACCTGTGGTTGCTTTGTCTACTACAGAAGCTAAGTACATGGCTGCTACTCATGCTTATAAAGAAGCCATTTGGCTTAGAAGATTGTGTTTTGATGTTGGTGTTGATGTAGAACAAATTACTATTTGGTGTGATAGTTAGAGCGCTATTTGCCTTGCAAAGAATCCAACTTTCCATGCCAGAACGAAGCACATTGATGTGCAGTTTCACTTTGTGAGAGATATGGTGGAAGATGGAAAGGTAAATTTGGAGAAGGTAGATACTGTGAAGAATTTTGCAGATGCATTAACGAAACCAGTGGGCACTGAGAAGTTCAGATGGTGTTTGGAGTCTATGGGCCTTTTGGCCTATAGCGGTTAGTTCCTGTTATGTTCCTGTTGCTCTTACAAGGTGTTTGACAAGTGGGAGAATGTTAGGAATAAGGTGTCTCAACCTTGGATAATTCCTATTCTTATTATTTGTTTTGTAAAATGTATTTCTTGCAAATAATGTTGATGTGTCGACATCTTGAATTGTGTGTAAGGAGATCATGGCTAAAACGGTTATGATGGATTCCTATGACACGTAAGAGCTATGTTAGGAAGATTCAATGATAGGTGAAGACATGTGGAAACTGATAAATTTGAGTACTGTACACTCTTCCCCAATCATGGGGTTCCTATTTTCTCGGAGAATGGTAAAACACTAATATGTTTATCTTTGGGAGTAGCCCTAAAAAGTGAAGCGTATGATATAAGCTTTTTTAGGGTTACGAAGAGATGTGATGTGAGTGTATTTGTTGGAATGTTTTATGCTGTCATGATTAGTCTTCAAGGGTTTTGAAATCTTCTAAAAGAACTTGCATTGAAAGTGTATTGTAAGCTGTAAAAGTTTTGATCAATACATTATGCAGGTTTTGGAGTGTTGGGGTTTTTATCGAAAGGTTTCCCCAGGGTATATCATTGTGTCATTCTCTATTTTTCTATATGCATGGTATGTGGTTGCAATATCCTTGTTAAAGTAGTTAAAGAATCTAAAATTGTAAGGATTTATAAGAATTTACACAATACTCTCCTATAGAGATTAGCATAGGAAGTTGTTTTCGCACCCGAGTTTCCTTACAATTTCCTATGAATAGGTTACTATATTTCAAGTAAGCTTTTGATTAGTGGATTAGGTCTTCACTGTCATGCTATTGTGTTACTCAAATCTACTTTAATGAAAGATGATTCTGTAAATAGCTGAGAACAACCTGTTACAGAATATGACAAAGAAAATTACAAATGTAATAGCATGAACAATGGGATAAGGATGTGAATCCTTCTTCTTTTTGTGAGTACAACTCAAGGAAGGTTAACCTCTGATTCTCTCTTCAAGGAATCAACAAACTGAACTATATCACCTAGATATAATCCTTTGACAGTATGCATGAACTTAGAAATAAAAAAGAACTGGTAATGAAATTTAGTGTTTGATGACTTAAAGATAACTGCATCAAAAATAACCAACCAGTGCCTATTCCATTGGGCAGAAGAGTTTGAATGTAAATCCACAGGAAGATCTCAAGGAAATACAGAAGAATGCCTTACAAACTACATGCAATCTAGATATGATGCCTTACAAGCTATCTTGTCACTTCTAGACTGCTCAAATCAAATCCTATAATAATGTTAGCTCTCTGAAACTACTTATGAAATTTAATTCTCTCCTTGAGAGAAACTCACAAATAATCCAATAGACTACCTTGTAGCTGGTATGTTTTCAGTTGCCTTACAAATAAAAAATACAAGAGGTAGAACAAAATGCAAAGAGACAAAACAATAGAGAATAGGGACTGCACTGTATTTCATTGAAATGATCATGCTTCAATACATACAAAGCTTAAAATTTCTAGAATTTAGACACAGGATTGGGAAATTTTCTCTACAACAAGATATTCAATATTCACCATTTAGGGGTCTACTCACAATAGAGCAACCACAGGAACTGGAACCAAAAAGGAATAGGAACCAAGAACCCTTACAACTAAGAAGAGAAGAGAATAAAAAGAAGAAGAAGAAACCCTAAAATCAATACTTGATCAACACCTGTCCACTCTACAATCTGATCTCATTTGTCTTCTTGCTTCTCTAAAATTTGATCTTCTCGGGCACCTCAAAAATCTGATCTACTTTGTCCTTTTTTGCATAAAATCTACTCATCTACTGGAAATCTGATTTCTTTGTCCTTTACTCCTCCCTAAAATATGATTTAATCCTCTGTACCCTCTTATCCTTTCATCATGCAAGTCTGATTCATTCCTCTGTCGGATATGCCAAAATCAATCAAGTTTGGATAAAAAAGTCTCCCCAAAATCTGATCGCAGATGAAAAAGCATTTACTGCTCTCAGCAACTTGATCTGATCTAATTCTAACTACCATCATTGCATCCGTCATCTTCTGACATTTCTAGAAACATATTATACTACCATATTTGGACAAAAAATGGATTTTCCAGGCATTTTCCCATGAGCAGCTCTGTCATGAAAATTTTTGAAATTTCTCCAACGTTTGAACTATGTTATGCTTTTTAAATCTTTTATAACTTTAAAATCTGCACATGCCACCAGAACTTGCCACTTGTCACCATTTCATTGGATGCTCAGACAAACTCACTTTTAACCCCAGTCCATCTGGAGATCTGGAGACTACATTAATCTCTAAGTCTCTGAAGCATTTCCTTGACCATGGTTTCTTTTAGAGACTTAGAGAATGCCTTTAGTCTCTAGGTCTCTGAATCTTCATCTGGAGACTTGGAGACTAAGTCTCTAAGTCTCTAAACCATTTGGAGACTTGGAGACTAAGTCTCTAAGTCTCTAAATCATTTCCTTTCTTTATGAGACTTCTTTATTTGGAGACTTAGAGACTAAGTCTCTAAGTCTCTGAATCATTTCCTTCCTTTGTGATTTCCTTATGAGATTTGGAGAATTCCTTTAGTCTCTAAGTCTCTGAATCACCATTTGGAGACTTGGAGACTTGGAGACTAAGTCTCTAAGTCTCTAAATCATTTGGAGACTTGGAGACTTCCTCATCTAGAGACTTGGAGACTAACTTATCATGAGACTTGGAGACTACCTTTAGTCTTTAAGTCTGAATGAATTTGTTGACCATGGTTTGCCTTGGAGATTTGGAGACTACCTTTAGTCTCTAGGTCTCTGAATGAACATTTGGAGACTTGGAGACTAAGTCTCTAAGTCTCTAAATCATTTGGAGACTTGGAGACTGCCTCATCTAGAGACTTGGAGACTAACTTATCATGAGACTTGGAGACTTCTTGACAAGTGTCCCTTTCTACAAAATTTCTTCTGGGCCCACTGGCATAGAAATCAAGGTGGATGCACAAGCTTGGGCAAGCATAGCTTTTAGCACTTCAATTTACATCATATGTTTGGAGCATTCCATATAAACACTTTAAATTTTGAAATTGGGAGCAATGTGGGATAATTGCTATGAAATTTTTATGGGTAGTTTAGATAGTGCCACACTCAGATGACTGTATCTCATGAACCAGGATGAATTTTGAAATTCACTCTAGTGAGAATTTAGATAACTACATTTTTGACAACATATCCAAAAATGAGCTCGATCCAACAGTTGAATAAAATGTTATGCCCCTCGCAATATGACTGTGTTTTTCTATCTTCTACAAATCCATGTTTGCAAAAATTTATTCTGTGGGATTACATGGTATTTGGTTCTGAACTTTGAAGAAGATTCTCCTTCATATGTCAACTTGGGCTTCTCTATTTGTCTTCCACATTTGCATTAATTTTCCAACCATTCAACCGAACATACACTTGTCTTTAGAAAATTTTGAATTGGTCACTCCAAATTTGAGCCAAATTTGAGAGTACCAACAAAACCAACAAAGAAAGTCAATATTGGGTCAGAATTAGAACCAAGGATCATACACTTAGCAACATCTTTATCTAGTGAAGAAAGAAAGGACTTCATCAAAATTTTCAAAGAAAAAAAAATTAATTTTGCATGGTCATATGATGATATGCCAAGATTAGATCCAAATTTAATCATGTATCATTTGAACATAAGAGAAGGAGTAAGACCAGTAAAGCAGAAACTAAGAAAGATGCATCCACACATAGCTTTACTTGTAAAAGTGGAGTTGGAAAAATTACTAAAAGTTGGGTTTATAAGAGCCATTGATTATGCCCAATGGATTTCAAACATTGTGTTAGTTTCAAAAGTAGACAAATCTATCATAATTTGCATAGACTTTAGGGATCTCAATCTTGCATGTCCTAAAGATGATTTTCCATTACCAAGCATAGACGCCATTGTAGATTTGACAGTAGGACATTCAATGTTCTCACTTATGGATGGGTTTAGTGGTTATAATCAAATAAAGATAGCACCTAAAGATCAAGACAAAACAATGTTTACATGCACATGGGGGACATTTTGTTGGAATGTTATGCCTTTTGGTCTAAAGAATGCCGAAGTGACCTATCAAAGAGCCATCACGACCATATTCCATGACATGCTACACAAGTTCATGGAGGACTATATAGATGATATACTTGCTAAATCCCACTCAAGGGAAGAACATCTACCCATCTTAGAGAAAATATTTGTAAGATTGGAGAAATTTAAAGTAAGGTTAAATCCGAAGAAGTGTGCATTTGGTGTTCAATCAGGAAAGCTACTAGGGTACATTGTTTCAGCAAAAGGAATAGAGGTAGACCCCGCTAAAGTCAAAGACATCATGGAAATGGAGGCACCTACAAATATAAGTCAAATGAGATCTCTTCAAGGTAGGATCCAATCCATTCAAAGGTTCATCTCTCATTTAGCAGAAAAGTGTCACAATTTCACTCAACTCTTTCATAAGGACACAATTTTCAAATGGGATGAGAAATGTGAAGAAGCCTTCAACTTGTTGAAGAAATATCTAATGAATCCTCCAAATTTTATGCCACCTATAAGAGGAAAGCCCTTAATTCTATATATTTCAGTGACCAAACATTCATTAGGGGCACTCCTAGCTCAAGAAGATGAATCAGGAAAATAAAAGGCCATATACTACATAAGCAAAACATTGGTGAAGTATGAGTTGAATTACACCTTCATTGAAAGAGCATGTTTGGCCATAGTTTTTTCTTCCCAAAAATTATGCCACTATATGTTATCCCACAATATTTGACTCATTGCAAAGATTGATCCCTTGAAATATCTTCCCAGCAATACAACATTGAACGGGAGACTAGCCAAATAGGTCATGGTGCTAAGTGAATTCGACATAGAATATGTGGATCATAAATCTATCAAGGGCCAAGTTATAGCTAACCAATTAGAAGAATCACCATTACAATATGAACATCCAATTCAAGTGGAATTCCTAGACTCTGAGATTGTGAATGTTGAAGCAAAACATGGCAATTATATTTTGATGGTTCCTATACACAACATGGATCGGGAGCAGGCATACTTTTGATTAATCCTCAAGGATCTACAATTCTAAAATCATAAAAGTTTCTATTCCCATGCACAAATAATATAGCTGAGTATGAAGCATTGGTCATTGGTATAAAATTGACATTAGAATGGAAAGTGATAGAGTTACAAGTCTATGGAGATTCACAACTAGTTATCAATCAAATTAATGATGAATATAAAACTAAAGATGACAAGATGATACCTTACAAAAACATGGTTGAGAATCTCAAGAAATACTTCACTCTCATCACATTTAAGCAAGTACCAAGAGATAAGAATAAATCAGCAGATGCAATGGCTACTTTGGCATCACTTCTCCAAATACCAGATCAAAGCGCTAGATATGAATTCCTGGTAGAAGAAGTTGAGCAACCCGCATTTGACCCTGCCCATCCTCATACCATTTTTTTGATAATCGAACATGAATCACCTTGGTATGGAGCCATTTATACCCACTTAAAAGATCAAATCCTACCTATGGACCAAATCAGGAATCAAAAGAAAAGCTTTATACGCCAAGCATCTCGTTATACCTTAATATCCAACACATTGTATCATAAAAGTCTAGATGGAATGCTTCTGCTTCTAAGATGTATAGAGAAAGAGAAATCAGATATAGCCTTACAAGATATTCATGAGGGGATTTTTGGGTCACATTTGAATGGTTTAACCTTAGCTAAAAAAATTCTTAGGATAGGATATTTTTGGCCTTCCATGGAAAAAGACGCTTGTCACTTTGCTAAAACTTTTTGAAAGTGTCAATATTATGGGAACTTGATCCATGTACGAGCACAAGAGCTTCATCCTATGACTACACCTTGGTCATTTTATCAATGGGGTTTCAACTTAATAGGGATGATTTATCCACCATCTTCAAATGGTCATAAATTTATCATCACCGCAACAAAGTACTTTACCAAATGGGTGGAAGCTATACCCTTGTCAACTGCTACAGGAAAACAAATATCCTTGTTCATTCTAAATCACATAATTTTTAGATATGGTGTCCCTCATGCCATCATAACCGATAATGAAAAACATTTTAAAAACAAGGATTTAAAGGAGTTATGTACAAAATTCCACATGATACATCACTCATCTTCAATATATTACCCCCAAGGTAATGGACAAGCCGAGGCAACAAATAAGAACATCTTAAAGATATTGAAGAGAACCATGGATAATTTAGGTAGAGATTGGCATGTAAAAATAAACCCAACCTTATGGGATTATAAGACAAGTATTAGAACACCAATGAGAACTACACCATTTTCCTTAGTCTTTGGAGCAGAAACAGTTTTACCTTTGGAGGTAGAAATTCCATCTTTAAGAGTATCCCTACATGGTTTGATAAGTGAAGAAGACTATAGAGTTGCTAAATTACATGAACTAGAACTGCTAGATGAAAAATAGAAACAAGCCTTTGATCACTTGAAAGTATATCAGAACAGAATGTCAAGGACCTATAACAAGCATATCAAGTCAAGGACATTCCAAATAGGTGACTTAGTTTTGTGAGAAAATCCAAAAAATCAAGCAGAAAGAGAAAAGAAAGGAAAATGGGAAGAAAACTCGTTAGGACCTTTTGTGATCATTGCATCTTTTGGGACAGATACCTATAAATTAGTTGATTATGATGGAGAAGAATTGCAAGAACCTATCAATAACATTCACCTAAAAAGGTTCTACACATAAGGTAGATAGAAGGGGACAAAGAAAAAGAGTATCATAAAATCAGATGGAAAGCATCCTATTTATTGTATATAGTCAAAAGAGATCTTGGAAATACCAAAAACATTGAAAAGCAGAAAAGAGAAAACAAATCAGAAATGCAGAAAAGATAAAAAATAGTGGAAAATTGAGCATGAAGAAAGCTGAAAACATTCATATATGATCCTCAAAAAGATGTTTTCTTCATGAAAACCTAGAAAATAGGTGCCTTGATGATATGGAAAAGTAAAAAAAAAATGAAAAAAGAGAAAATACAAAAAAATTAGTAAAGAGAAAAAAGTGCCTTGGTGAAAACCTAGCAAATAGGTGCCTTGGTAGCAAAAAAAGGAAAAAGCTTTAAAAATAGAAAAAGAAAGCAAATCCATTCAATCGGTGAAAACTTGGTAAACATGCACCATTGAAATTCCAAGTCAGACGCATACCTAGTAGTCATCCTTGTAAATATTGCATTCACCAATAGTTGTATATATTGCATAATAAAACCCCACAATTACATTTGCCAACCCTAAAGATTTTGGTCACCTAATCTGCAAATTGTCCTAAGTCCAACTTTGAAATCACATCAAATTGGGGGAAATCTACTCTAAAGGAGGAAGGATTCATCAAAAGAAAACTTCAATCAGACATCGAATCAATTCATCAAAACGCAAGTGAAACACTCAATCAAATCCTAATCCTAAATCCAACGTTGAAACCAAACGCAAAATCTCACGAGACCCTATTTTTATCAGGATTAAAATTATGAAATGGATGGAACTATACTTGAAATATGGATTTGAAAAATAGTGCAAAATTTTTCTAAAGTGTTGACTTGACGGATGAAATCATGTCTTTCTAGAGAATCGATGAAAGTTTTTAAACCAAACAAGCTATGATGAAAACATGATATTTTATTTCTGAATAAATGTCTTAAGATAAAAGTTTTAAAGAATGCATTATTTGTCTAAGGACATGATCATCAAAGAATCATCGAGGACTTGTACATACAATGAAACTAAGATCTTTGTTTGTTTACGCAAAAGGATACCTTGGATATTTTGATGTTAAATATCATAATACCAAAATCCACTTGCAACATAGAATCTGACAAAATAAGTATTTGTACTCTCATGATTGACTTCAATCAGTGATAGTCATACCAAAGGATGGGAAAGCAACATAAGAGATGGAAAAAGTATTCATATCATCATGGTTGAACTAGTGATGATTGTACTAAATTCGGATATCACAAACTGCTCAATGATGAATATAAGCTCCAAATTTTTGAATAAGTGACAGTTAGTTGCATACATCCTAGATTAAATGCATTTAAAGAATTTTCCTTTCTTAGCATAAAAAAAAAATTGCAAGAGGAAAATAGAAAGGGGGTAGAGTTCAGTCAAAAATTAAAGGAACATAAAAAACTATATGTGATTGAGTGTGTTGGAAATCAAAAATCAAAACAAGGGTGCATTACTTTAAGTTCACTTGCATTTATTAGATTCATATAATCTTGCATTCATTTTAAAAATCTATTTCATTAAGTGACATTGCATTAGTTTGCATTCATTTTAAAGATCCATCTCATTTAGTGTACTTTCTTTTTAAGAAACCAATCATTCATTTAAATCCATTAAGTGAATTTACCATTGCATTCATTAGTTAATTTTCATTACATTCATTAAGTCATTTTATTCAAATAGACATAAATTCATCATTAGGTGCATATCATTTAGTTCATTTAAAAACATTGCACATTTCATCATTCACCTAAATCCATTCATTAAAATCTCATGGCATTTATTTTCATCATCTATTATATATCATTGCATTTACATCATTCATCTATATAACATATAACATTTAGGACCATATGAATCATTAATCATTAAATATCAATATTCCATCATTACATCATATAGGTCCATCACATTTTTGCATCACATTTTGAATATTATAAATCCATTACATTCATATCCATTACATATCCATATTATCAAAATAAATACATCCATATATCCATAAGTACCATTACATCACATTAACCATAAAATAATTACATCATCATACAATGCATTTAGGTATCATTTGCATCCATAAACCATTAAAACATCATATATCATAAATCATTACAAAATCCATATCGCATACATTCACCTATTTTATGTCATACATAAGACAACCATTTAAGCATAAATATAACATGTGCATCCATATCATCAACTACATCATAGAAAAGCATAAAACAAAGCATATAGGAGATAGAATCATATAGATTTGCATATCATAACAAAACACCTGGAAAAATGAAGTCCAACACATAATGAAATCACATAAAGTAAATCTATCAACTAAGTATCAAAGTCCATGATATCATCATCATGAAACATCAACAAATCAAAATCCATCAAAATCTATCAAAGTATCATAAACAAAAAGAGCATCAATTGGTAAAAAGGATAACAACAGAGTCCAATGTCTCAAAATAAAAAATAGGACATCATGTACATCAATGAATAAAGAATATATGTCAGCTCAAAATATAATCAACTACCAGAACCACCGGCAGCATCAACACCATCAAGACCATGGTCACTATCATGAGGTCTACTGGAGCTAGCCTGTAAACCATGAAGGTCTACATTATCAAACTCATCTGAGTAACCTACTGTCTCATCTGTAGCATCTCAAACTCTAATGATCTGACATCTGAGGCTAAGGTTGGTGCAAGATTCTATGCTGGGGCCTAGGCAGGAGGAGTCGGTGGAGGGGTAGTAGAAGAAGACGGAATGGAAGAAGATGGAATGGAAGACAATGGCATGGAAGATGATGGAATGGATAAAGATGGAACAAAAGAAGAAGAAGATGGAATAATTGAAGAAGATGGCATCGTAGAATAAGTAGGAGCCTGTGGGATAACCTGTGGAGGAGCCTATGGAAGAGGAGCCTGTGTTGGTCTGCCCTGTGCCTGATTTAACAAAATGTGTGTAGCCTGAGCATCAATATCAATAGCTACCTGAGCATCCACCTGTCTTTGACGTTGGACCCTATGATGGCTATGTTTGGCTACAGTATCCACAACAACCTGATGCAAAAATCTATCCACACCGACACCCCTCATTTGACCACCACCCCTAGGAGGAATGGGCGCGACAACAATCACTAGAATCACAACTCCACCTCCTACAACTGCTCACCTACCCTATCATCTCCGATGACCTTGTCTACATACCAGAGGTCCACAGGTCGGTGGCCAAAGATACCAATGCCCTCACTTGAACTGGTGCTCATGAATCAAGATAACCATGATGAATTAACTAAGAGAAGTCTGAGAGAAAAGTCAAATAGAAAAGTGAAAATGACTTTTAACCCCTATATATAGGCCATTTTGACCTAAAAGGGGCATCTTTGACCAGAAAATGACCAGGGACCCAAATTTTTCACCAAATCAGCCAATTCAGGGGCATTTTTCATCAAAGGAATGCAAATTCATTATCAGAAATGAAATCAAAATTCATTATAAATTGACCTAATTAACATAAAACTGACATAAATTGTCATATCTTTCAAACGCCTATCAAATTTCATTTAATTTTTGAGGGGGCATACACTCGGCTAATTAGGAATGACATCAATATCATCAAATCAGGGGCACAACCATAAAATCAAAGCGTAATCTCTTATCAGAAAAATTTTCACTTATCAATCGAAAGGGGCATTCAACATCAAATCAGATCGAACCAGGTACCATATCGGATAATTCATCATCAAATCAACCATCAGGACATCAAATTCAATCAAACTTCATCAGAATCTGCATCTTATAATGAACATCACAATTGACCATTGACGCAATAAGGACCTCATATCAGTTGAATCAAGACATTCTTTGAATCAACACGCTTCACATGTTAACTCAAAGAGGGGCATTTGTAATCACCAAAATTTGGACAAGATCATTTAAGTGAGAAATCAAGGCAAAAACCAATGCAAATCAATCATATCAATGCAAATAAATCAAAACAAGCTAAAATCAAAGCAAAATTGCAATCAAGCCAACAATCAAATTGAATTAAAAATCAAAATTCAGAAATTCAATTTAAATCAAATAAATCACGATTAAACAATTAGTTATGTAATTAATCTAATTAATTACATAGTTAAATTTAAATCAAATCAACCCATTTAAGGGGTACACATGGCTAAACAAATTAATAAATTCAATTAATTAATTCTGAGTGTTTCTCAACCACCAAATGGGAGGAAAATAAATCAACCAATAGGAATTGAGGACCAAGATCACATGGATCAAGCCTAAATTGAATCTCAATCACTCACTTGGAGGATGCATCTTGTCCACTCATTTTGTCCTCTTGTCTGAAGCTTTGAGGACAAAATATTTAAATGGTCTCCAAAGATGGAACCATGGACTCAAGTCTCACCTAACTTTGATCAACTCAACTACACCCCCTACCCTTGCGAAAATCTATAAAAGCAAGGCATAATTGAATCAATAATCATCCATAAAATCTGAGAATAGCATCAAACCTCTTGTAATTTATAGCTAGAAAGGCAAATTTAGAGTTAACTAGGCTTAATTTCAATTTGGAATTGAATGTTTAGTTTTCTTATCATTTAATTCTCATTTTAGGACTGTTCCTAATGGAAGCTTTCTGAGATCTTTGCATTAGCATCCCTAAATAGAGATCCATAGAGTGCTTAATTGTCAATTATTTTCTTAGTTAGATGGATATTTGTGGTAATTTAGTTGTTATTTTGAGTTATTGATGATACTAACCCTATGAAGGTACTTTTTCTAGTGCACAGAGGAATCTCTCATTGAGGAGTTACAACTTTTACAAGCGGGCAACCCTATATTCCTCTTCAGACATCAAATTCTTGAGAGAAATTATAAGGGAAGGGAGCTCAATTTCAATGGCAATGACAACTTTAGAACCATAGACAAGGGAAAATGGACTGGTGCAAGTGGGAGTACGGATGGAGGTGCGATGGGCCCAAAGGGAAGGATTGAGTTGTAGGAGCCAATCACAGCCAATGTCATCAACAATCTTTTTGAGCATTTTTAATATGGTTTTATTCGTAACCTCAAATTGATCATTCCCTTGTGGGAAGTACTTGGATGAGTAGTGCTAAGTAATGCCAAATTTTTTACAAAGGTCAGAGACATACTAATTCTTTAAGGGTGTTTCATTATCATTATGGATATCTTTTGGGATGTCATAGTGACAAATGATATAATTCAGGATAAATTTGGATATTTGCTTACCAATTGTGTAGGTGAGGGGAACTGCTTCAACCCATTTGGTAAAGTTCTCGGTGGTAGCAAGGATATAATTATGCCCACCAGTAGAGTTTGGAAAAATTTGTCCCACAAGGTCAAAACCCCAGCAAAAGAAAGGCCAAGGTGTAATGGTGGGTTGGAGGGAATGAGTGGGTGCTTGTATCAAATTGTCATGATGCTAATAGAGAACACATTTCTTCACATAATGATAAGCATCCTACTCCATTTTCAGCCATTAATACCCAATGTATAGAAAATTCTTTGCTAAAGTGAGGCCATTGGAATGGGCTCAATAGATTCCTTGATGCTCCTCTTCCAAGGTTGTGTGTGCTTCCTCTGAATTCAGACATCGAAGAAGAGTTCCATCAAAGTGTTTATGAAATAGGGTGTCTCCAAGGATTGTGTAATGGGAAGTGTGTTGGACAAAGGTTTTTTGTTGGTTAGGCTTAAGAGTAAGGGGAATAGTTTTATCATGGAGATAGGCAAGGATTTCTTGATACCAAGGTGATTCTGGACCAACAATTTCACACACCATCTGAGAATTTGACTGGTCATAGGTAGGGACCATAAGGTTCTTGACAAGGAATTCAAATTGTACTTTTCTTTGGCATGGATATCAGGAAAGTGATGGTAGACATAGCATCAAATGCTTTATTGTTCATTCTTGCGATCTATTGAAAAAGGATATCTGTAAAATGGTGTTTAAGATCTTCAACCATGCAAAGGTAAGGCAACAACTTATCATCTTTTGTCTAATATTCATCATTTACTTGTTTGATAACCAATTGGGAGTCACAAAAAATAAGCAAACTTGTAATCCTCCATTTGACAGCTTGGCGGAGCCCTGTGACCAAGGCCTCATATTTGCATATGTTGTTGGTGCATGAAAATGCCAAATTATAAGATTTAGGGATAAAATATCCTTGAGGTGTAACAAATAGAATTCTTTTCCCCGATCCTTTCTGAGTGAAAGATCCATCAAAATAGAGCTTCCACTGAATGCTAGGAGTGATGGTCATGATAGTTTCATTAGGAAACTCTGTGACAATAGGATGATTTCTAGGATTAGGAGCCTTTGCAAGTTGATCTACTATTTCTTGTATCTTGATGGCTTTGCATTATGTGTACACAATATCAAATTCACTAAGTATCATGACCCATTTTGTCGTGCGACCTGCCAGAGCATCTTTAGATTTAAAAAAATACTTAAGTGGGTCAATATTTTCTATCAACTGTACTTTATGATTAAGCATGTAATTACATAGCTTTTGCTTACAAAAGACTACAACCAAACAAGCTCTCTCAATATCTATATAGTTGAGCTCATAACCCACTAAAGTCCTCCTAAGATAGTTTATGGTGCACTCTTTTCCATTGTCATCTAGCTGTGCTAGGAGAGCACCCAATACTATGGTAGTTGCTGAGATTTAAAGAATCAAAGGTCTCCCTAGAACAAGTGGGACCAACACTGGTGGATTAGCTAGATAGACCTTGATTTGTTCAAAATCCTTTTGACATAGGTAGTCCCAAATGAATTTGATATCTTTTCATAGTAGGTGAGAGAAAAGATGCACCTTATCTGCCAACTGTGACACAAATCTCTGGATGGATTAAAGTCTCCCCTACAAGCTACATAATTGTTTCAGAGTTTTAGGAGGTGACATCTCCAAAATGGCTTTCACCTTCATAGGCTCCAATTCTATTCCTCTGCGAGAGACAATGTAGCCTAATAACTTGACTGATTGCACACCAAAGACACATTTCTTGGGATTCAGTCAAACCATCTACTTCTCCAATCTATCAAAGATTATGGTAAGAATAGCAATGTGTGATTCTCATGTCTTGGATTTACCTAAGATATCATCCACATAATCTTCCATAATCACATGAAGGAGGTCATGGAAGATAGTTGTCATGGGTCTCTGGTAGGTGGCACCTACATTTTTGAGACTGAAGGGCATGACCTGGAAATAGAACGTACCCCACGGTGTGGTGAATGTAGTTTTTTGTTGGTCCTCCACCACTATACGAATCTGATTGTATCCATAAAAACCATATATGAGGGATAACATCTCATGCCCAACAGTCAAATCCACTATGATGTCAATGTTGGGAAGTGGAAAATCATCCTTAGGGAAAGCGAGATTGAGATCTCTGAAATCAGTGTAGATCCAGATGCCCTCAAAGGGTTTACCTACTGGTACAATGTTGGAGACCCACTCATGATAATCTATGGGTCTGATGAATTCTACTTCGAGCATCTTCTATAATTCAAATTTGACCAAGAGTGCCACTTGTGGATGCATCTTGTGTAATTTTTGCTTCACAAGTTTGATTTTTGGATCTATGACAAGATGGTGTGCAACTAGGTTAGCATCATGCCCATGCATATCTTTATAATTCCATGTGAAGTTGATTTGGGATTTCTTCAAAAATGTGATCATGGACCCTTTTTATGTCTCATCAAGAGAAGCTACAATGTAGGTGATCCTTGGATTTGCTCTAGTACCAAGATTAACTAAAACTATATCTTCTATGAGGATAGAAGATTTTTCTAATGGTAATGACATGAAAGACAAGTCAACTTCCCCCTCCTCTAGTGGCTCATAAAGGTTTTCACTAGAGGGCACATCCTATATTTTATCTTTTTCTCCATCCAAAGGTGCCTCAAAAAGTTTTTCACCCAAGGATGTTTTATCATTTTTTTGATTTTATTCTTCTTCACTTTTGCGACTAAGGGAGTTGACTTGGCTACCGAAGTAGGCTTGCTTGCTATAGTGAATCTTATGCTCATTTTATTGGAGGTTTCTTAGTCTGAAAAGTGCTAGAATTGCCTCATCTGAATCACATATGTCTAAGGTCGGTGGTGAATCTTGTTGGTCCCAATTGATTAGTTCAAGGTTGGTAAGGGGAAGTTCAGGTGAGGAAAGGTTTGATTGGGTGATATGAAGAATATGGGTATCGAGATGATCTTCAATGTACTAGAAAGGGAATTCAAAGAACTCTTCCTCAGTGTTTGAATCAGATTCAATTAAACAATAGTCTTTGGTAAAAAATTTCTCAATTTCTATAGAGCCTAGTCCTCTTCCTTGGGGGTATCCAATTGCTTTAATGAGAGATTTTCTTCCATTTTCATTTTCTCTGAGGTTGGTGCCATGATATCCCATACTTTCAACAATGGGTGTGGCCTTTATATACTTCCCCTTGGGAATATCTACAAGTTTATCTTCTTCATCATCAAACAACCAAGAAAAAACATTATGCTCCATATGTTTATCTAAAAGAAATCCCCAATGTTCAAATGTAGTTTGTTTTCACTTCATGGTTTCTTTACTTCCCTTAGGGAAGAGTTGTGAAGGTTTTACATAAGACTTGGGGGAGAGGGGGAGCTGACCAATACACATGGCATTTTCAAAATTTTATTCCTCAAAGACCTTGATTTGTGAACCTAACTTTCTTTTTAGGCTCAGTATTCTTCTCCTAAGTAACCTTTCTTTTCCCTTAGCTTGTTTAGAAAACTGTTCTTTAGAAGAAGTGTACTGGATGGGAGTTTCTTGTGACACAAGATGAACATATTCATTTAGTGGGAAATAGTTTGATTATTTTCCTTCTAGTCTCTTGTAATACTGAAAGGGTTAATGATCTCATGGGATGGTTATTTCAGCTCCATAGTGTGGGAACTTCAAACCCTAATGAAATATGGATGGGACACCTGAGATAGCATGTATCCATGGCCTACCCAAAATGATATTGTAGGCTAGATCTAAATCAAGCACCTGATAGATTGTTTCAATAAGAGTTGGGCCCACTTGTAAGGGGGGTGCAATGAGACCTTTACTCACCCTTTCTCTATCATCATATGTTTTTGTTTTTATTCTTGTATTTCCATCAATGAGGTTCTCAAAAAGACCAATATTGCAGATCATTCTTACTGTACATAGGTTTAGACCAAATCCATTGTCTATAAGGACTCTTTTAATTTGGGTGTTATGGATGGTGAATTGGATGTGAAATGTTTTATTATGATGAGGATTAGGACCTTGTAAATCTTTTTCAGTGAATACCATGTGTTTCTGGGAAACAAAATTTTGATCATCGCTTGGAACTGAGAGACATTGATATTTTCTAGGACACGAGACTCAGTTAGGGCATTCTCAAGGACCTCTTTGTGAATGGGAGATGTGTGTAGAAGCTCTAGTATGGATATCTATGTAGGAGTCTTATTCAATTAGGAAAGTAGGCCATAATGTGATGCAATTCATGTCGAAGTAGAGTGTGCAGTGGGTGGATCTACAACAAGTGGATTTGCAGTAGCTTGTATAGTCACGTGAGAGTGGTCATGGTGACATTGCAATCCACACTCTTTAAATTCAATGTATTTATATGAGTTTTGGATTGTTCGATATGTCCACACAATGAATCAAATCCACATACATCATTTCCATCTAGTCTACTACAAGTGCATTCACCTCTTGAGATTTTGTTTGTAGAGTAGTCATAGGCAAAGCCTTTGGATGAGGATGCATTGTTTTGATTATGTTTTGGAAAAGGTTTGGAATACATCTTTAGTTGAGCATTAGAGGTAGAGGCATTTTGACCTTCTACCTTGATTTTACCATCATCAATTAAATCTTGTAAAAAATGATGAAATTTCATGCATTTTTTGATTTCACACCCTTTAATGCGATGATAATTGCAGTATTCATTATCCTTATACCAATTGGGTTTTAGTTGATTTTCATTAAAAGGCCTCGTGTTAGGATAAACCATCATCCCTTGATCGACAAGACATCAGAAGATGACATCAATGGAATCTGACAACTGTGTAAATTATCATTGTTGCTATTGTCGATTGTTGTTATTGTTGTTGTTGCCATTATACCATGAAAATAGAGAACCATGGTAACTAGATCCTTGATTCTGATTCTAGTTATTTGAATTATTTTATTTGTTTTGATTATTTTGATTGTTCTAATTGTTGTTCTGATTGTAGTTGTTATAGTCATTGTTGTTTTGATTGCCTTGGTTATTGTTGTTCGATGCTTGAAAATTTTGGATGTGTTTAGCATCTGTCACTCCATCAGTAACAACACCTTTGTTCCTAGACTAGAACTTGGGTTTATCATTAGTGTTGTTAGATGAATTAGGGGTGTAATGTTTAATTACTCCTTTCATCAAACACCCATCTTCGATAGACTTCCCCTTTTTAATGAGTGTCTCGAATGAATCCGAGGCAACCATCTTCATCTGGAACAACATTTTTGTAATGAAATTCTTAGTGAAGATATCAACTAGATGTGAATCTGGGATTTTCCAAAGCATGCAATTGGCAAGATTTCACCATCTTTGGAGAAAGTTAGCAAATGTTTCTCCATTTCTTTATTTCATGTTACACAAGTCACTGAGTGATGCTTGATGTTTGATATTATAAGACTATTGTGTAGAAAATTTATTGGTGAGATCGTGGAAGGTAGATATGGAACCGAGAGGAAGACTCAATAGCCACTCTAAGGAAGGTCTTCCAAGACTCCTGGTGAAGAGTATTAGAATAAAATGATCATCGTGAGAAACTTCTTGAGCCGCTACATAAAACTCTTTGACATGTTGCGCAGAACATGAGTCTCCCTTGTATTTATCGAATTTTGGAATTTCAAAATTGGCGGTGAATGGTTGAAGAGTGGTTGATTTGTCAAAGGGATAAGGACATATCTCTACAAAAGAGAACTCCTTCTTCCCACCTTTCTGCATAGCCATCATCATACCTTTGAGCTCATCAATTTGTTGGACTAATTCAAGATTATTATTATTAGTGATTGTGTGAGCTTGATGTGTTTTGCCTCTTGATGATGCACTATGTCCTCCTAGAAGGGGAGGATTTGTGTTATGTCTTTGGTTGGTGTTGTACATATGTGCAGAATTTTGATTTTTTAGGACTCCACTAGGCTTCAAGAAAATGGAAGCAAAGTGTCTGCAACCCACATTTAAGCCAACATTACTCACCTCATTAACATTGTTTGAGTTAGGCTTATTTAAAAGTTGTCAGATTAGTTCAAGTGTATCATGGAGAGGTTGATTTGTATTTTTAGATGTTGATGGCATGATAGGTGTTGCTTTTCTTTTGTTGGTTTGAATCAAGTTATTATCAAGCAAGGTCTCATCAAAATTGTTAGGGAGCGTAACACCCCTTTGAATAAGATTCATGAAGATGTTAGAATTGTTGGATTGGATTAAATCTTCCACTAAGCTTAAGTTGTTAGGATCATCAAAGAAATCTTTATCTCATGGATTGGCACTGACACTTTCAGGTATGACTATGTCAGATTCCATGTGTGGTTCTTTCTTCATCATTAAATTCTTCCTGGTAGACAATCTCATGATCATTATCCATGGCTAGAGATTCTTGTCTTAACTTTTCTTGAGATCAGGTAAGTACCATGCATGGGCGAGATTAGAAGGGTTGGATCAAAAAAGGATGAATGATTGAGTAGGGGATGATGAAGAGAAGAAAGGATTTGATGAACTAAGCCTCAAGGATTGGTTTGATTTAAAGGTTTGGAACAAACCTAGGTGAAACAAGACCTTGTGATTATACAAACACAAGATTGGATTTGATTTAAAGTCTTCTCTTATTTAGGTAATAAACTGATGATCCCTAAACAAAATAGGACTGGATTAAGACTACCAGAGAAAGAATCAGTTCTCAAAGTAGAAAAGGATTAATGTTTGCTTTGATTTAAGGTCTATGAGACACTATTAGAATGATTTTTTCACCCTATTGCTTGGTTGAAGGTATGATTGGATTTTGATTTAAAGTCCAAGATTTTGATTAATACTCCTAATGTTTCGAAAGGTAGAGGGAGGAAGAGGTGATTAAAGATGAGAAAGGGATGAATTTCTTGAAGAGAAATGAAGGTCTAATCTACTCAATTGTAAGATTCCCAAGTGATAAAGGCCAGGTTCATGTTGTTCTTGGCAACAAAATTAGCAACTCGATTGTTCTAGGTGATTTTATTGAATTTATCACTAGCCTCTAGAACCCTTTGGATACATTTCAAATAAGATTGATTGGTTCTAGCCTTTTGATCAATGATCTTTTTCTCTCTATAGACTCGTGACATAAGGAGATTTATTTTCTTATGTTTTCCCGAATCAGTCATACCTTGAGAAAATAATGATTTTAATGGAGTAGATCAATGTTTCATATCAAATGGTTGAAAGGGCTTCTAAGGAACCAATTTTTTAGATGTTTTGGAAATATTAGATTGTTCACTATTTTTTAGTGGAGATGACTTTTCTCAAACACAGACGACAATCTGCAGAGACAACAATGCCAGGTCAGAGATGCCAATCTAGGATTCAAAGTGTTTTTTGAAGAATTTGATCAATCAAAATGTTTAACCTGATTTCAGTCAGTTTTTTCAATGGAAAGAAATGATTCTCAAGCATACATCAAACATTTGGATTACAAGCACATTTGTCTAAAATAGTCCTACGAGGGACAAGGCAAACTTGCGGGATTCAAGTGTATGGGTTTGTTTTGCAATAAAAATAACAAGCACACTTTTTATCCCTAGGACGAGATTGGATGAGATTGAAAACCTTTAATCACTGACTTAGGAACACACCCAACAACTCCTCAGAGTACGGTCATCACCAAGCATGCAATGGCTCCAATCATGATGTCATATTATCAAAGTGTTAACGTTTATGGGGGCTCAATATGGTGAGTGTCTTGGGGAGATTACTATTCTCCTTGCATGTAGATTATCAACCTTTCAGAGGTGAAATAGGTGGCCACTACTCTATAGCTTCTACTAAGGATCTATGTTCGAACACACCCTTTGTATCTGTGCAAGTGCGACTATGACATAGAGCCCCACAAAGCACCTCAACACAAGTAGTCACATAAACATGATTTAGACTGCAAGGCCCTATTAAGTGTTAGGTGAGAGCCGTGTATAAGCTCAAATCTCATCTGACTTTCGAGGCTCTAACGCCAAAAATAAAATTTCATTAACATGAGTTGGAGTAGTGGGCTAACACCTCGTTCTCACATGGGTCATTCCTGGGAGGTTTTTACCTCGCCGATAGGCCCATCTAAAGGATGAAATGAAAAGACATATGGATTGGCCATGAAAGGAGTTTGGATTTTTTATTTTCCTCAAGAGGAAAAGAGCATACTCTCCTATCTAATGAGGATTTCTCCCAAACACATCAAACACACTTATTCTTTCCCAAAGTCCCTATTAAAGTATAATGCCAAATGGGTCTAGGTTTCTGATTGTCTCAAAGAGACAAGCATAATCCCCTACCACTTGACAAAACACTACATGTGAAATTTTGTTAAATGCCTAGAAAAAAGATTAACAAAGACACAATATTTATTTGTATCTCCTAAGAAACGTGCAAGATAATAGCATTAGTAGTTTAGTGTTTGTAGAAGTCTTCTATCAATGTCCTACAACACACAATATCAGTAATTTGAAACTTTCGATCTTTAGATTCGAGGTGTTGCAAAAATCCATGGAGATTAGTAACAAAAGCACAAATGCCAATGACAGGTTGGAGATGACAATATGCACAGATGATAGTCAACTATCAGAGACAATAGTCAAAATCACAGACAAAAATTAAGAAAAAGATACCTGACAGTTGACAACGCAGTTTTTTAGGAGCGCAGATGACAAAGTATAGTTGCATACGCCAAACCATGCAAATGATAGTCAACCTGCACAAATGACAATTTTAAACATAAAGTCAGCTTGTAAAGCTTAAAATAAATTTTTGAAATAATTTATCAGCATTTAACTTGGTAAAAACAACGTTTGACAAAAACCCGAGAGCTTTTTAAAAACCTATAATGTTCCAAAACACGCTTTAAACATCAAAAAATTTAAGTTCTTTTTAGACCAAAGCAGAGAGGACAGTCCCCTGTAATACCCCAAAAATGGGCTATAGGTTCATTAACCTCCTATATCGACACATCGAACGAAATCGACATCAAAGTCCTAACCTAAGGCACATCGACACATTATCGAATCTTAATTGATTATCCAAAATTCTGCATCGGGGAATATTCCTTATTCCTATTTATCCTAATTATCTTTAATTTAATGATTATTTGGCGATAAATCTTATTTATCCTAAAGTTTGATTAATTGAATATTCTAAATATTTGATTAATTAGATTTAATACTGCCACTTAATTATTTAATTAGATTTAATTAGATTTATTCCTAAATTGTATTATTTAATTCTGACAATAAATCAATTATCCTATGACTGATTGATTAAATTCTTATTTAATTAATCAAAGTCAATTGTAAAATTTAATAATATAGTTTTTTGAATAAAAGTTTGATTTAATAATTGATTAACCCATAAATCAATTGTTTTATTTTTAAAATCAGTTAAGTTGAGGATAAATCACTTTATTTATTTAATTAATTCATAATTAATTATGCACATCCAAAAAAATAGTTAAGCTTTAAATTAGAAAATCAATTCAAGTTGTTTTAAAAATAAGCTCAACTCTTTTTTGAGTTAAAAGCTGATCTTAACTTCTGATTTAAATTAAAAAGATGATTTGCATGATTTTGTGAGTTAATCTATCTCTAAATTCTTGATAACTTAAAAATCAACCTGAGTTTATCAAGAGTGATTTATGGCTTTTTTCCATGCACCTCCAAAGCCCTAGATTTCTATAAATTAAGGCCTCAGCTCTTCATTTGGGATCCATCCACAAATTGCATCCTCACGTTGGTGAATTGGTGATCAAAGAATGAATCTTTGTGAAACAAAGCTGTTGTGAGATTTTCATTGTTTTGAGCATTCATATCATTTAGCATATCATTATTAGATTAATTGCATGTCATATCAGTTTTTCATCTAGAATAGATTCATATCAGTTTATTTAATCTTATTGCATAGAAAATCCAAAAAATATAGATTAATTTGCATCCATCTCATATCTAGATTCTGCATTCAAATCCTTCATTTAGGTGTCATCAAGGTCACTGATCTTGATTCCAATCTGAGAACATCATACTCGCACCTACTAGAAGGCAGCAAATCACCTGGTTAGATTAGTTTCCATTTCACTGCACGATTTTGATTTCAGCTAACCTCTAATGTTTTACTGAAGTGTTGTGTCTACAACTAGGTACAAAATTCACACACACATTTCTAGCACCCACCGTGGGCCCTGAAACAGGTTTCCCTTCAATTTCTATCATCTTCTTGTCATTTTTTGTTCCAAGCTACAATTTTTAATTTCTATCTGTACAATTTTTGTACGAGTTTTGTCAGAAACTCATACCAAGAAGGACTCATTGTCATACAACAGTTGATTTGATCGAGGATCGTACCATTAGAAACATAGTGTCATTTGGAAGCTTCGTTGTCATATGATTTGATACCCATTATCGTACGAGTTTCTAGACCATCATCTGGGAGGTGACCCACTATTGTACAAGTTTCAGTACCAGGTTTCAATTGTCATTTCACTTTTTTTTAGCCAGTTTTCCAGATTTGATTTTTAGATTTGGACTGACAGCTAACATTAACAATTGAAATTTGTTGTTTCTGATTGATTTCTGCTGATTTTGATTGGAAAAAGTGTGAGAGTTGCTAAAAATAGGTAAAAATATACTAAGCGTGTTGTGATGAATTCAGGTAATCTTCTCAACTGATAATGTTTTGATTTGGACTAAAATGAACATCTCACATGTCTAGCTTGTGTGACCTTTTATTGCTTTCATATCACATATTTCATTTTGGGCTATAAAAATGAACATAGATTTGCTTTTCAGCATCTTTGTTACACATAGTAAATAGGTCCTATGAACACTATTTGTGGTTCTTGAGAGATTGGGTTTCCAATGAAACTCTTCTCAATCAAGGAACCCTTGTAGGTAGGGAGGATACTGAGAGCATCTCACGTTCTACTAGATTTGTGTGTCTTCAACTTCTGATTGATACATTCTCTCTCTGGCGAGATTGATAGATCATAAGTGGTTGACATCATAGATCTTTGTGAGATAATCTTGGTCTTAGCATGTCAGATTAATCTATCTTCTTTGTTTTGGTTAAAAGTGAAAAGGCTAGAGGACTATGCTCTACTCCCTTTTTGGGTAGTATCAGAAACTCAGATCCTTGAATCTGGAACTAGTCTCCATGTGGTATCTTTTATGAGTCACCTTTAGAGAGGGTTAACCGTAGTGGACATTCCCTTAATTGGGTCAACCATGTTGACAAAACCTCAAGTGATAATAGTCATTTTCACCGTGGTAGCAGTAGTTGCTATATAAATGTCCTTGTGGAGGATATCTTCACAGGTGTGGTCTCTTGTTGGGCTATCAAATCTCCCTAGCAGCTCTTGATTGATTAATTTCTCAGACTGTGTCAAAAACCTAGTGTGCCTAGATTGGAGTTCACCCTCTTGAGATCACAAAAGTTGTAGAGTCAGACCATTACTACAAACCCTAGTGAGGCCAAATTTTCATTTTCTAGGAATATGTGCGTTATTGCAAAACTTTTTGGAGCATACACTGTTAGCACTCCTAGGGATTAGCACATTCAGTCACTTGGTTATTCATGCATAGGGTTGCTTTGTCCCCTGTTCATTATTTTCAAACATGCTTGAAATCACTTGCTTGCTATTTTGCGTGCCTGTTTATCTATCTGGTTACTAAGAACAAATCAAATTCGGTACAATCTTCAAATCTGGATAGACAATTTTGTGAACAATTTGAAATTGAAAACCTAAAAATTGCAAAATCTGATGTCAAACACCTTTCTAGAGTCAAAAGTCATCTCATGAAGTCAAAAATTTGTATGACTTTTGGCTATTGTCGTTTCATAACCCCTAGATTGTCATATGATAGATTGTATATTGGCATATGAGTTTTGCCACCAGTCAATAACAAAAGTAAAAAATCCCGCTATCAACTATCGTGTGAGTTTTGCAACTATCATACGAGCTTGTCAATTGTCATTTCATAGTCTACCCACTGTCGTACGAGCCTGTGGAAAGTCATTTGAGGAAAGTCTGAAAAATTGTCAGAAAGTGTTAAAAACTGTCAGAGACCCAGCTTTTACAGCCTATTTCCAAAGTTTGTCAAGAAAATCATTATGTCAGGAACAAAGTAGAAACTAGAATGAATCAAATCATTTTCCTAAAGTGGCCTCTTGAATCTGATTCAACCTTCTATTTAATTGATTTGAGTCTTTTTCATCTTGTGTCAAAAGCTGGTCATAACTATCAATCTAATCAATCTTAAAAATAGACTAAGTGTTGTGAGCTTGTGTCCACTATCTTTTGGGCATCTACCCATACATCCAGGGCATAGTATCCTTCATTCACATCTAAGATAATCTTTAATCAATCTAATCTTGACAAGGTTGCGTCATCTGATTTTCTTGAATCAAGTCATTCTTCAGTTATCTTCATCCTATTCTTTTTCTTCACCCAAGGTTAATGGTGGAAACTAGAGCTTCCTCACAAAATAAATCAGGAGAAACATCTCATACCTTAGCTTTGACTCATGTCCAAGGTCCAACTCTTGAGCAACTCTACAATTCTAGTCTTTACGAAGACGACGGTCTTGGCAACTTTTGATTAAAAATTGGTTACATACCTCTTCCATCAACTCATGGAGGTAATCAACAAAATCCTCCTTGATCTATCCCAAGGAGTCCTAAAACTCCTACCATGTCTCAAGCAGGGACAAACCATGGCTCTCAAAGAACTCAATCTCAACATGGTGCAGATCAGGAACCCACACCTTCTGAAATTGCCCAATATCAAAATGATGATAACTTCAAAAGAATGATGAAACATTTCTTGAAAGAAGATAGAAAAACATACTTTCTAGAGTTAGCTCATCAAGGAGCTAAACTTCCTCCCAACTTTAATGTTGAAGATATCATTATGCATGAGGAAGAAACTCCACTCACAGCTATGATGAAATAGATGCATACCATGCAAGTCAAACTTAACAAAATAGAAAAAGAAAAGGAACCTAAGGAGTTCTCCATGGAGGCCCTATGTACTTTTCCATTTGATAAAGACTTTTATATGCCACCATTCCCTAAGAGAGTAGAAATGTCAAAATATGATAAGTATGATGGAAACTTTGATCCTCAAGATCATGTCAGAGAATTTTGTACTCAATCTATGGAGTTCATGCACGAACCAACCTATCTGATGCATCTTTTCCCTCAATCTGTAGGAGGAGAAGCCATTCATTGGTTCTCTAGAATGCCTCCAAAAATCAAAACCTTTGAGGAGTTGATCAAATTGTTCTATCAGCAATACTCCTACAACATCCAACATCTAGTCACCATGATTGATATCTGCAATCTCAAACAATATCTAGGAGAACCATTCCTGACATTTCTCAAAAGATGGAGAAAGAGATTCTCTCTATATGCTAGGCCTATTCCAGAAACTGAGAAGCTAGAAATCTTCATCAACAATCTTGTTCCAGAAATCAACTACCCTTTACAAATGCAAAATCATACATCTTTTGATAAGATGGTAGACAATGCAATCAAAATTGAAAAAGTAGTTGTGAAAAAAGGAGACATCACACTTCAAAAGGACAAGTATGAATTTAGTTCCAAAGACAAAAACAAAAATTGGAACAAGAATAAGGGCATCATCACATATGGCATTTTTGATAATCTCCATGCCTCATCTAAGGCACCTACTTTCAATCTAACCATTGGTACTCAAGCCATCAAAGCTTCAGAACAAAAGGTGTCTGAACCATCTCAAAACAAGCCAGAATACAAATCTTGGTCCGTTGATAATAAATGAAAGTTCACTCCTCTTGGAGAATCTTTGGAATCAACTATGAGAACTTTTTTGGCTAATAACATCATCTCTTTGCCTAAGATCTGACAATCTGATCTTGACCCTAAGCCGAAATGGTGGAGGGAGAATGAATTCTGTGATTTCCATCAGGGTAAAGGTCACAAAACTAGTAATTGCTTGCACTTGAAGCATACCATTCAAGACAAGATTGATAATGGAGAAATCATGATTGATAATCCTAAAAGCAATAATGATCACACAGCATTCACCAAACCATTTCCGAAGCATAGCCAAGGAGATTCATCTTCTCAGCCTAATGTGGGTGCTAAGGTCAATTATGCCTATCCTGGAAATAATATTGTTATCAATATGGTTGAACCAAGCCTATCTGAGTGTTGCAATGTCATCACAATTGTAAGAAGAGATAGAGAAAATCCATCAGCTAACGGAGTTACTCGATCACAAGCTTAGGCACACCTACAAGGACAAATCCCAGATCAATCAAATGTCCCTAAGGTGCCTTTCAATCTATCTTCCACTTCTAAATAGAGGGCCACATCTAAATCTTCAAATCCTAAGGACATGAGGCCTACTTCGTAAAATATCATTCAACAACTCCAACATACTAATGCAAAAATCTCCATGTTTGAGTTGCTTTGGATATCTCCAGCTCATAGATCCATCCTAGACAAAGCTCTACTCAGATCCAATGTTCCTGATAACCTTGATTTAGACAGATTCTAGGCTATGGTTGGTCATCTTACGTCTCCACAGTATATCTCCTTCTAAGAGGATGATGATAACTCCTTGAGTCATCTGCATAACTAGCCCTTGCACATAGAAGTCTTGATCCAAAACCATTGTGTCAAATGTGTGTTGATAGATGGGGGCGCTGGTCTAAATATTTATTCTTACAGCTTGATCACACAATTGGGATTTTTAGAAATGGTGATTGATCCTAGAAAGAAAATAACTATCAAAGCATATGATGAAGAAGAAAGATCCTCCAAGGGAACAATTTTCCCACCTATCAGAATAGGTGTTTTCATCAGAGATACTATATGTCAAGTTCTTGATATACCTTTGGCTTACAACATCCTTCTAGGGAGACCCTGGATACATGAAATGAAAGCTATTCCTTCTACATACCATCAATGCTTGAAATTTCCTTGTGACGGAGTAGAGGTAACCATTCCAACTGATGTGTTGAAAACTTGCAATACCTTGAAAGAGAATGCGGATAAACTTGTTCCTAACAACAGAGAATCTTCCATTAAGCAAACAGATGCAGCATCCACATCTAAGATGGAAGATATTGCAAAAGAGGTCAATATCAAAGAAAATGGTATGGGAGAATATACTATAGAGCCAATCTTGTCTTTGACATCTCTCCCTATCTCGCCTAAGTCTTATGGGAAAGCTCTAAAATAATTCAAACCAGAATCTAAGGAACCTCTTAAGGCATATAAAGGACAATTTGTTGTAGAGAAAGTACCTAAGCAAGAATTTGAAGAAGATAAAGTTGTGCTTGCATGGCTCTACAAAGATGAACCTGAATCTCAAGTTGTTCAAGCTGGTGATTCTAAAGTATCAAAGGTTCCTTCTAAGTCATATGGCCCAAGGGATAAACTGATAGCTAAAATGGGATATATAGGAAAAGGACCTCTAGGACTACAAGGTAAAGGTCTTATGTCACCTCTTGATCATCGTGGCCGAGAAAACAAGAATACAATAGGTCTAGGATATAAGAAGAAGCCTTTCTATCTTAGCAAGAACTATCCACGTGTCTTAGAATAGATTGATCCATCCACATCAAATTAACTAAAGGGAGAAACAATAGAACAATCTGATAGTGATGATTCAGACACCTTGATGAGCTCATTCCTTATGAGCATTTTCCTAAAGAAATAAAAGACCTCCTTGAAGCTGAAGATGATCCAATAAAAATAATTAATGTAGTAGAAACACAAGAACCTACTATAGAGCAAGAGATAGTTGCACCACAAGAACCAGCTAATCTCGAAGATAATCAAATAGACAAAGAAGAAGGTGGTAGCTATTCTGAGATAGATTCCCATGAGTATGAATTCAAATCAAAATCTGAGGGTAACCCTTCTTGGGGTATTCATCCTAACTTTACTCATGTTCTTAGATTTCCTGGAGGCATAGATGAAGAATCTAATGACTATGAATGGGGAGCCATTCTAGAATAAGATGAGCTTATTACAAAGAAACATGTTGATGTTATTCACCAATATACACCTAAACCCAATGTATGTCTAGAGTGAAATGATGAACTTATCGAGTCTGATCCACCGATGGCTGAAGTGGACTATTAATGAAATTGAGCCTATTCATGAATTGAATGTCTTAAGTTGTAATATCACCTTTGAAATCGAGCGTCGGGTTAGGACCGATGATGAAAGATCCATATCCATAAACACTCTTTCCCAATCTTTCACCACTTTGACTATCCAACATCCTGAACTTCTTGATCAAACCTCCACAAATCCAAGCCATGGTAATTATACCTTCCCAAATGACTATGCCCTTGCTTGCTACCTCAATGCAGTTGAGCCTATGAGGACTTCCATCAATGAACTAAGAGTTAGCATGATGGAGTCAGACATCAAGTATCTTAGTTAGAGAAATAAGAATAAGAATAAAAAGAAAAGGAGTTCTGAGGGTGAAAACCACTTTGTGGCAGTCTCAGAGCCTACAAAAGTAAAAATAAAAGACATATTCGAAGGTGAAAACCTCTCTGAGTTGCCTAAGGATGAGATATTTGATGTCCTTCCGAGTCATTTACAAGACATATCTCCAGTTCTAATTGAGCCCACTCAATCCATCAACTTGGGAACAACAGAAGAACCACAATTGATCCATATAGCACAATCCCTATCAGAAGAGGAAAAAAAAAATTTACAACATTCCTAACAGAAAAGAAGATCAACTTTGCATGGAAATATTTAGATATTCCAGGGTTGGATCCTGCTCTCATAATGCATCATTTATTTATAGCTCCAAATGTCAAACATGTTAAGCAAAAATTAAGAAAGATGCATCCTTGTGTTGCACTCTTGGTAAAAGTTCAATTAGAGAAACTACTAAAAGTTGGATTCATCCGAGTTATTGATTATGCAGAATGGATCTCTAATATTGTACCTATTTCAAAACTAGATAAATCAATCAGAGTGTGCACAGACTTTAGAGATGTAAATAGAGCATTACCTAAGGATGATTTTCCACTACCTAACATTGATATGATAGTGGACATGACTGTGGGTTTTGAGATGTATTCTTTAATGGATGGTTTTTCCGGATATAATCAAATAAAAATTGCTCCAGAAGATCAAGAGAAAATTGATTTCACATGTGCATGGGGCACCTTCTGTTGGAATGTCATGCCATTTGGGCTTAAGAATGCTGGTGCTACATATCAAAGAGCCATGACATCTATTTTTCATGACATGATGCACATGACTATGGAGGATTATGTTGATGATACTTTAGCAAAATCTATGATTAGAGTTGAACATCTAAATGACTTGAGCAAGATACTAGATAGAATGGAAAAATTTAGTCTCAGACTAAATCCTAACAAGTGTCTTTTGGTGTCACTTCTGGAAAACTCTTAGGATACATAGTCTCAAAGAAAGGCATTGAAGTTGATCCAGCTAAAGTAAAGGCTATAATGGAGATGCAACCCCCAAATAATATTAGTCAGATGAGAACATAGCAAGGGAGAGTTCAATCTATCAGATGCTTCATATCTCAACTAGCAGACATATCACAACCTTTTACAAAAACATTACATAAAGGTGTGACATTTGCATGGAATGAAGAATGTGAGAACAACTTTAACCATATCAAGAAGTATCTATCAAATCCTCCTATCTTGATGCCTCCCATTCAAGGGAAGCCTTTGATCTTATATGTCTCCGCTACAGATACATCACTGGGGGCATTACTTGCACAACATGATGAGAACAAGAAGGAAAGAGCTATATACTATATCAGTAGAACATTGGTTGTATATGAGAACTATTCTATGATTGAGAAGGCTTGTCTAGCTGTGATCTTTGCATCACATAAACTAAGACATTACATGTTAGTGCATACTACACATTTGGTAGCTAAGATTGATCCACTAAAATACCTACTAAGTAGGGCTGCCCTCATGGGTAGATTAGCCAAATGGGTCATGCTCTTAAGTGAATTTGACATTGACTATGTTGAAAGAAAAGCTATCAAGGGCCAAGTTATTGATGATCAATTGGTAGATGCACCCATGATTGATGATACACCAATGCGAATGGAATTTCCAGATTCCTCTATCATGACTCTTTCTTCTAGAGAATGGTAGTTATTATTTGATGGCTCCTATACATAGAATGGATCAAGAGTAGGCATATTATTTATAACTCCTCAAGGATACTCCATACCTAAAGCATTCAGATTAAAGTTCCCTTGCACAAACAATATTGCAGAATATGAAGCCCTTCTTAATGACATGAAACTAGCAATTGAGTGGAGAGTGACAGAGATACACATTCATGGAGACTCTCAACTTGTTATCCATCAAGTCAATGATCTGTACTAGACTAAGGATGAAAAGCTTATTCCATACAAAAGAATGGTAGGTGATCTAAAGAAATACTTCATATCTATCACATTTGAGCAAATACCTAGAACAGAGAATAAGGTTGTCGATGCAATGGCAACGCTATCTACTCTATTACAACAACCTGAACATGAGCTATGCTACGAGTTCTTGGTGGAAGTACTATCTTATCCTACATATGACTCCCCTAAAACCCACATGATTTGCATTATTGTAGGTCATGATTCATCAAGATATAAATACCTATTCTCCTATCTCAAAGACCAAATCATTCCTGATACCTTCAATCACCATGAAAAGAGATACCTTATCGGTAATGCCTCCTGATATGGCATCATTGGTCACGATCTATACAAACGAGGTCTAGATGGTATGCTACTTAGATGTTTAGAATGGGAATAGTCTCAACGTACGTTAGAAGAAGTCCATGATGGTATTTGTGGGTCACACTCGAATGGTTTAACACTAGCTCAAAAACTTATTAGGGTTCGGTACTATTGGCCTGAAATGGAGAAAGATGCAATCAAGTTTGCTAAGAACTGTCAAAAGTGCCAAGTACATGGAAACTTAATTCATGCTCTAGGGAGAGATCTAATTCCCTTCACTACACAATGGCCTTTTCATCAATGGGCCTTTGATCTTATAGGAGCCATACATCCTCATTCTTCTAATGGACATACCCATATAATCACAGCAACAGATTATTTTATAAAATGGGTAGAAGCAGTCCCTTTGACACAAGCAACTGAAAAACAAATATCTATGTTCATCTTGAACTATATCATATGAAGATATGGGATCCCACATTCTATAATCACAGATAATTGTGGACAATTTAAGAACAAAGAATTGGATGATTTATGTGTCAAATTCAAGATTACACAACATTGGTCATCTATCTACTATCCTCAAGGGAATGGACAAGCAGAGGCTTCTAACAAGAATCTATTGAAAATCTTACACCGTACAGTTAATAAAACAAGAAGAGACTGGTATCTCATGATCAATCTAGCTCTCTAGGCCTACAGAACAAGTATCAAAATGCCCATTGGGGCTACACCTTTCACTTTAGTTTATGGGTCTGAAGCAGTACTGCCTATTGAGGTTGAAATCCCACCACTAAGAATCAGAATGCATGGTATAGTAACGAATAATGACTATAGAGTGTCTAGGTTGCAAGAACTTGAACTACTAGATGAGTGTAGACAAGCAACATATGATCATCTCAGAGTATATCAAAAGAGAATGTCTAGAGGTTACAACAAGAAAGTCAGACACATAGAATTTCAGGTGGGCGATCTAGTCTTGAGAGAGAATCCTAAAAATCAATCACATCGAGAATGCAAGGGGAAGTTTGAACCCAACTAGCTGGGTCCCTTGGTTATCACTGCTACATTTGGCTCTAGTGCCTATCAACTCTCAATGACTTGAGGAGAACAACTCTGAGAACCAATCAACGTTCTCCATCTGAAGAATTTCTACACCTAAGACATTCAGTCTATGGTAAAATGTCCTGAAAAAATCATAAAAATTTGAAAAAGTCCTGAAAAAATGAACATCTTGGTGAAAACCTAGCAATGGGTGCCTTGATGATTCACAAAAAAAGTAAAATTTATTAAAAGTACAAAAAAAATTGGAAAAATGAAAAATACAAAAAAATAAAAAATAAAATAAAAAGTGCCTTGGTGAAAACCTAGAAACATGCGCCTTGGTAGCAAAAATAGAATCTCTGCCAAGATGGTGAAAACTCAGCAAATGGGCACCACTTGTTTCAAAATGCTCCATCTATCAGCACAATCTTGGTCTTTCCCAGCTTTTAGTCTTGCTTTAGTTTGTACATATCTCTCGGTTTGTTTTTGCATTCTTATTTTCAATAAGTCAGTCTGTACACCAATCAGCTCAAGCGTCTGTATCCTATCAATGTTCAAACTTGGGGGCAATCAAAGTCATATCCTATGGCCTCCAATGTATCTTTAGATGTGTCATATCTAGTCAGAGTCCTCTACATCTGGTGGAGGAGGTGGTGGTGCTTGTGGTACTGCCTCTGCTCTGGGTGCTTTGGCTCCCTCTGATGCCATCATGTACTGGGAGTACGTAGGGACTCTCTACATAGTAGGGACAACTGTATAATATGTAGACACATAGTAAGCTACTTGTGAGGTCTGATGAATCACCTCTTCCTGTAATCACTGTACCTCTTCACGAAGCTCAGTGCGCTGCCTATCTACCTCTAAATATCGCTCCTCCCATTGAGCACTACGAACCTTTAGGTCCTTGATTTGTACTCTAAGCCATCTGATAGTCTCCTATGGAGTAAGAGGAACACTAGGATCAGCACCGGTTGCTGGCATATCCGTATTTGGGGCAACCTGCTCAATGGTCTCTGCTCACTGCACCTTACAATATCTAATCTTAGCACCCAAATCAAAACCTATATCATCCTGTAATGGATCAGGGCCATCACCACCTAAAACCTACTCAACTACAAGTACCTCCTCAGCTGTACCAACACTCCCTAAAGTACCACCCTCTCCCCTAGTCCATCTCTGAGAACCTATAGATCTACCTGCTATGGAACTAGTGGGATGAGGGGGCCTCATCTGGCCTAATGGTCTCTATGGAGGATCCATTGCTCTCAGTCTCAGAGGTGTGGGGTGTATAATCAGAACCTATGTAGGTCTCAAAACCTATCCCATTAGAGCACCTGTAACGTCCATCACCTCCTCCATGGAGGGTATCAACTCTATCGGGTCAAAAAATCTATATATCGGATGATCAACAAGCCATGAGATGAACCCATCTGTAACACTGACATCAACAACCTGTGGTCTATACTCCCAATCTCTACCGATGATAGCACTATACTCCTATGAACACAAGGCATAAGAAAGCCTCTGGGTCCATCCAAGTCTGATCTCCTGAGCTATCGGCACATAAGTGGCATAATCCTACGGTGCATCCTCCACTTGTCCATACTATTGCTAGACCCTGGTAATAACAAATCTCTCTAGAATGGAGGAGGACCTCCCAATCAGTACGCGGCTCTGAAAAAGGAAACTAAACTACTCATGTGCAGTAGGCCAAGGCTCAATATCTACATATGGCCTCCATCAAACAAAAGTCATATCATCAAGGCATTGCCTCCAATACTCAGTATGGCCCATCCACCCCTATATGACATACCTAGCATATATATATATATATATATCACAGGCTCCTGTGGCTGCCTCTATGAGGTACATACTGATCTCAAAACTAGGATATGCTCCCACGCCCAGATCTGTAGAACTAAAGCTCTAGCTACGAAAGACTTTCTCTCCTGATACACTACCTCATGCATCTCAAAGAACATATGTGCCAATAGACACTGACCCCAAGCCAACTCAAAGGGAGTCACCATCAGATGTGCAACCATAGGGGCCCAGCCCATCAAAAGACCATTTTGCTGACAGTCAGACATGATAATCCCTCCTATCATCCTGACAATAATGCACTCTAGCTGGTGCGTCTGTCCATACTATTGTACTAAGGTCTCCCAGGAAATAGAGGCAGTCATCTGGGTATCATCTCCAAAGAGATGCCTGAAAGCTAAAAGACCTGAGTTCCCTGAACTCACATACTTTGGATGTCATCTGGCATGGAATGGAATGCGCAGTATATGATACACATCCTCTGGGGTTACAGTAATTTCCCCAGTAGGCAAATGAAAGGTCTGGGTCTCTGAATGAAATCGCTCGATCAAATCAGTCAAAAGTCCATGATTTACCCTAAGCTTGGGTAAATGAATAAGATACTTGAATCCACATGAAGCAAGGTGTACCCTCATGGGGTCTGGCAGTGACACACATAGTCTCTGGGTGGCTGGATGTGAGATACGTACATGAACGTCTAGATATATGACCTACGAAGTACAGAAATAGAGACCCTATCAGTAATTTGGTTATAGAATAGGTTACAAGTGCAGCAATTGGACAGTTCAGTATTTCAAAAGGTAGGTTAAAAGGTCAGCAATCAGGCTAAGAGATCAGAAAAATAAAAAATTTAACCTAGCAATGAGTTTTTGGTTCACTATTTTTCATACGACACTTCAGACTGGTAGGGAAAGTCGTACGAGTTTCAGCATCATACCATACGACAAAGCATAGTAGTACGACAATGTATCCCTCCTTGTATGAGTTATGAGGGACCCGATGAAATGTCGTATGACTCTTGGGTCCCTCTGATATGAGTCTTGGAGGTTAATGAAATGAAAACCTATCTACAATTCAAAAGTCCTACGAGTCTCGCTGGAGAGTCGTACGAGTTTCCGTGCATGCAAAATTGAAAAATTGAAAGTGTACAAAAAAGGTGCTAAAAATCCTATAAACACAGAAAAATTGACTTTTCAGAGAAGCAAAGAGGTCCACCTACTAGATGTCCGTACTACTGAGGTCTCTAGTGTCTCTCGTTGCACTCAAAATGATGCAAACTCATAGGAACCTTCATTTCTACCATTTTCTCACTCAGAGGGCTCCACAAGTTTTCAAAAGTCAATGGTGAAAATGATTTGAAAATGACCCTTCCAGCCTTTATATAGCTTTTGACCTAATTTTCAAAAGTGCTTCGTTTTTCACAAAAATTGCACCCCTAGCTAGTTTCAAAGTTCTGAACCCATTTTCGAGATCAAAATCAAAATCTGAGATCATTTACTATGGTCAAAATCATGATTTAAATTTTTAGGACCTAGGACGGTCTACTGCTTGCCTAATCAACCTTCAATCATCACATAAATCTAGAATTCAACTTAACTGATTATCTTACATCAAACTATTGAAATTTCAACTTGGTCAACTATGGTCAACTCATGGTTTCACCTAGTCAAACTTGGTCTCCCAAACCTCTAAATGATGCAGAATGTGTTCTCAAACATGTACAACCACTTCTCAAATCAATTAACATGCTTCTAAAATCATAACACTGACTTTTCTTTTCAGATTTTAATTTTAATCCCAAAGGGGGCATGGTATTACACATCATTCAAAGTCTGTAATCTGTAATTTGAAATCATATCTTTCCTTAGTAATCAAGACAACAACCACGTCTAGTTGTTGATTCATCAAAAGACCTCATCGCTTGGGGCAAATCAATCATCGCTCGGGGCATATCAGATTCATCGAGATCCATATCAATCTGGTATTCTCTTAACCTTGTAAACTGTATCAGTTTTTTACAACCATCGATTCATTAGTGTTATTTCCTTGGTTCTTCATAACTGAAGGGTTCAGATGTGATACCAATGTGATTCTTATCGACAATCGGGTCTGGAATCGGTCACTCACTTCTTCGCAATCATAAGGTTCAAAATCAGGCATTTTGACACTTCTTCACAATCATCGGTTCATTGTTGCTATAGTTAACATTATCTTTGGTCATTCAGGACCTAACATCTTTAAATCTTTCAATCAGTTTCTGTCTCATATCACAATTTTTGTTTCATATCAATTTCAATTTCAAACATCGGTTTCAACATCAAACACAGACTGTCTTTGAACCACTACGCTTCGCACAATAATTCAAAGAGGGGCAAAATGTAATACCCCAAAAATGGGCTATAGGTTGATTAACCTCCTATATTGACACATCAAATGAAATCGACATCAAAGTCCTAAACTAAGGCATATCGGCACATTATCAAATCTTAATTGATTATCCTAAATTCTACATCAGGGAATATTCCTTATTCCTATTTATCCTAATTATCTTTAATTTAATGATTATTTGGCGATAAATCTTATTTATCCTAAAGTTTGATTAATTGAATATTCTAAATATTTAATTAATTAGATTTAATACTGCCACTTAATTATTTAATTATATTTATTCCTAAATTGTATTATTTAATTCTAACAATAAATCAATTATCCTATATGACTAATTGATTAAATTCTTATTTAATTAATCAAAGTCAATTGTCAAATTTAATAATATAGTTTTTTGAATAAAAGTTTGATTTAATAATTGATTAACCCATAAATCAATTATTTTATTTTTAAAATCAGTTAAGTTGAGGATAAATCACTTTATTTATTTATTTAATTGATTCATAATTAATTATGCACGTCCAAAAAAATAGTTAAGCTTTAAATCAGAAAATCAATTCAAGTTGTTTTAAAAATAAGCTCAACTCTTTTTTGAGTTAAAAGCTGATCTCAACTTCTGATTTAAATTAAAAAGATGATTTGCATGATTTTGTGAGTTAATCTATCTCTAAATTCTTGATAACTTAAAAATCAACCTGAGTTTATCAAGAGTGATTTATGGCTTTTTTCCATGCACCTCCAAAGCCCTAGATTTCTATAAATTAAGGCCTCAACTCTTCATTTGGGATCCATCCACAAATTGCATCCTCACACTGGCGAATTGGTGATTGGAGAATGAATCTTTTTGAAACAAAGTTGTTGTGAGATTTTCATTGTTTTGAGCATTCATATCATTTAGCATATCATTATTAGATTAATTGCATGTCATATCAATTTTTCATCTAGAATAGATTCACATCAGTCTATTTCATCTTATTGCATAGAAAATCCAAAAATATAGATTAATTTGCATCCATCTCATATCTAGATTTTGCATTCAAATCTTTCGTTTAGGTGTCATCAAGGTCACTAAATCGCCTGGTTAGATTAGTTTCCATTTCACTACATGATTTTGATTTTAGCTAACCTCTAAAGTTTTACTGAAGTGTTGTGTCTACAACTAGGTACAAACTTCACACACACATCCCCAGGTAGAGATGCCAATCCACGAAGATGACAATCACAGGGCACAAATGCCATTGTGTGATAGTTTCTGAGAATGGAAAAAAATAGAAGAAAACAAGTTTAAAATAGGGAAGTGTGTCCCACCAGGCATGCCAAAATGTATGTTTTGAAAACCTACCTGTTGGGAGCAAGCTCAAATATTCAAACGTTAGCAATAAATAAGATATTCAAATATTAATCTAACATTTTATGAAACTTGCAAGAACCAAACAAAGAAGCTTTCTCCACAACCTCCAATGAGAAATAAGCAAGTGCACCCAAGACTTGTTTGATTTTAGATCTTAGAGATATTTGTGGGTGTGCTCTCCCAACACAATAAACTAATCCCACTATGATTGAGAATGATGAATGGAAGACAATAACTACAAACTTAAAATGAAGATGACATTGAATGAGTTCGAGAACTAGTTATGAAGAACTAGCCTCAAGCATTCAATGTGAATGAGAAGAGCAGATATGAACTAAAATGTAACTATAATATCATGAATGCAAACAACTACCAAACATGTTAGATAAAACACTAAATGCAAGAATATCTAAGAATTACACTAGCACGATAACTCTAAATGCAATAATGAATTATTTATTCTTGGCAAGGCTCCTATTTATAAGATTTTGGAAGGCTGGGGTGAGGTGGATCACAGGTGGCATCCACATAGGTGCCACACAAAGGACACATAAGCCATACAAGAGTCCAAGTTTTCTCACACGGGTGAGCAACTTGAGATGTGATGGGTCAATGTGTACTTCAAATACACGTGTAAGGTGTAAGAGAAAAAGTTTATTTTCATGTTTTTAGAATGTGTAACAAGTGTCATCAAGGTTGTAAGAAACCTTGTTTAGACTTTTTTATATATTTTTTGAAAAGACAATTTTTGGAAATTTGCTCACACGTGTGAGAAAAAATTAGAGCTAATGGGTGTAGAATTCTAAAAATTAACTTAATTAACCTTAGTTAATTAAGAAGTAGGTCTATTTATTGAGAGCGATGTGAGTAGGGTAGGATCTAGGTTCAGATTTAGGATTAATTTAATTAGAAATTGAACTAATAATAGTTTAGGAAAATAATAGAATGTGAAGGGAATTAAATAAATTAAAATTTATTTAAACAAGGGATTATGTGGGGGAAGGTATTAAATAAAATTTAATACATTTGAAGAAGGGGAATTTAAATTTAAATTTAAATACTATAAATAATGAGCCAAATTTAATTAAAAAAAATTAATTAAATAAGTAAAAAGAATATCACCAAAATAATTAAATAATTATAGCGTTATGGGACAATTTTGAGTGTCTACAAGATGAATGGAAGAAGAAAAGCTTTTCAAGATGCAAAAGCATCAAACCACACAAACATTTCTCAAAAGGTGAAGTGATGTAGGAGCATCTTGGGTCTTTGAGCAATCTTGCATCAACCAAAAACATTTCCTGATTTTGTACCTGTTTGTTGTTGTTTTCTTTATAATCTTTGAATTTGATGGTTTCATGGTGTGAAAATATTACATGATGCTGAGGACCTATTTGGGAATCTTCTCCTATGAGCACATAAAGTTTGGATGGACTATTTCAAAGTTACAGTTGTTTTCCTTGCCGTCAGAACTGTGTTTTCTTGCAATTTTGGTGCTGATTGTTTATAGCGGAGATCTTGATCCATAAGGAATCAGCCTTTGAGATCCTAAGGACTTTAAGAGGACCTAAATTAATATCATTTCCCAAGAGCACAAGCCCTAATTCATTATGAGTAAAAATTTATACCCATTTTTCCCCAGGACCTATTTTCTGCCAATTTTCGGGTATAACGTGTAGTGTTTCTTCTTGCGCACTTACGTGTGATCAAATGGGGACTTGCGCAGTTAAATAAATGTTTTTGGGTCATGTGAAGACCTAAATCCAAAGGTGCATCAATTTATATTAATTCTAGCATTAGTTTTGGTTTAAATCTTCCAAACTGGACCTATAATGTAATTAAATGCCTGACTGGCCGACCTGTGGCTTAGCTGGCTATATAAAGAGTCTAGATTGATGTAGTAGGGCATCAAGTGGAGATCATGAGTGAGATCTAGGAAGGATTATCAAGATATATCATTGCAGAAAGATAGGATGCAAGCTATAATTCTGAATTCATAATTCTCATTATATAAGGTCGAAACCCAAAAGGCCTCACAGCTGGGTATGTTGAAAGAAATAATATAAATTCTCTCTTTTAGCTGCCAGTTGATTGTCTCATATCCATTTTGATTTCATTACTTTCATGTGACTTTATATTTATTCCATTGTGTAACTCTGAGCAGGGCTTGTTGTTGGTTCAAGTGGAGTCAATTCTGCTTGATTCTGCTTGTATCTACCCTGCCCCTACGTCAAGTGGTATCAGAGTGAGTTCTTTCTTATGGATTGGATCAAGGAGAACCTTATTGGATTAGTTTTAGGGTGGCAGATATGAGATCTGACCTATAACTTGCAAAAGGTTATGATCTTGCTAGAACCTGATTGCCAAGATGGTTCGTGGTAGAGGAAATGATAATGCTATCATGGATATGTTGAGGTAGATTGCAACTAGGCTTGAAGTTGTAGAGATAGCCCAAAGAAGAGGAGAACATCTTGAAGATGTTAGTGATGAAGAAGAAGAAGCAGCACCTAATGCTGAACCTAAAGTTGAACAAGATGAGGAAAGACTCTTGAGAGTTTTGTCTAAGGCTAACTCTAGACCTACAGTTGAAGTTGCTTGCTATGATGGAAGAATTGAGACCGATGCACTTTTGGATTGGATCTCTGAGGTGGATAAGTACTTTGAGTGTGAAGGTACTCCTGATAATAAGAAGGTTAAGATAGCAATCACAAAGTTGAAAGGTCATTCATCTCTTTGGTGGGATCATTTACAAACTGAGAGACAAAAGAGAGGAAAAGAAAAGATCAAGACATGGATGAAGATGCTTGGAAAGATGAAGAAGAAGTTTCTTCCAGCTGACTACCAAGTTAGTTTGATGAGAAAAATGCAAAATCTGAAACAAAAGGACATGAGTGTGAAAGAATATACTGAGGAATTTTACAAATTGGATATTAGATCTGGACATGTGGATGATGAAGTTGAGAAGGTGGCTAGATATTTGAATGGCCTGAGGACATCTATTCAAGATGAGATCAACTATGTGAAGATTGATAGTGTGGAAGAAGCATACCAATTTGCTTTGAAGGCTGAGGAAAGATTGACAAAAAGACATGATCAAAGACAAAGAGGAAGAGGTGGCAGATTTCAGAGAAGTAGAGGAAGATCTTATGGAGAAAGTAGCAGATTTGACAATGCAACACAAGATAAAGGATGGAAAGATGAACTTGATAAAAGTGGTAACTACTCTAGAGGTAGCTATACTAGTTACTCTAGGAATAACAATAATGGGAAAAGAGAAGAGAGATCTTGGTTTAAAGGTACTTGTTACAAATGTGGTGAAGAAGGACATAGAGCTTTTGAATGTACTAACTCTGGAAAGAAGACTGGAGGTAATGGTAGAAATAATTTGGCTTGTGAAGAAGTTGAGGAAATGTCTAATGAACCTAAACATGGTGAGAACTTGATGCTAAGAAGGATCTTGTGGAATGAAGAAGCTAACAAGGAACCTGTTTTGAGGAAAAGTTTGTTTAGAACCAGATGTAAGATCGCTGACAAATGTTGCAAGGTAATCATTGATAGTGGAAGTTCTGATAATTTGGCATCCAAAGAGCTGGTTAACAATTTGCAGTTGAAGAGATTGAAACATCCGAAGCCTTACCATATTGCTTGGATCGAGAAGGAGCATAAACTACTTGTAAGTGAACAATGCCTTGTTAAATTCAAAATTGGGAATTATCATGATGAAGTCTTATGTGATATTATGCCTATGGATTGTTGTCATATTCTTTTGGGTAGACCTTGGCAGTATGATAGGAAAGCTTTGCATGATGGTAGATTGAATCAATATACTATTTGGATGGATGGAAAGAAACAAGTATTGTTGCCTTTAGTAGAGAAGTTTGATAAAGGTCATTGTACTACAGTCAGAGTATGCTTGGTTGATGGTAAAAAGTTTGCAAGAGAAATGAAAGAACAGAATGTTTGCTTTGCTTTAATTCCAAGAAAGACTGAGAAACAAGATGAGTTAGAACATGCACTTGAGGTTAAGCCTTTGCTGAATGAATTTTGTGACATCATTTTTTGTAATGTACCTGATGATTTACCACCTATGAGAAGTATAAGTCATTGTATGGATTTGATACCTGGAGCTAGTTTGCCTAATAAAGCACCACATAGGTCGACACCTGATGAAAAGACTGAATTGAATAGACAAGTGCAAGAATTGCTTGAGAGAGGTTTGATTAGGGAAAGTCTAAGTCCTTGTGCACTACCTTTTGTATTAGCACCTAAAAAGAATAGAGAATGGAGAATGTGCACTGATTCTAGAGCTATAAATAAGATAATAGTAAAGTACAGATTTCCTTTGCCTAGGATGGATGACATAATGGATAGTTTGAGTGGAGCAAAGTATTTCACAAAGATTGATTTGAAAATTGGATATCATCAAATTAGGATCAGAGAAGGGGATGAATGGAAAACTGCTTTTAAGACTAATGAAGGTTTGTATGAATGGTTGGTTATGCCTTTTGGTTTGACTAATGCACCTAGTGCTTTCATGAGGCTAATGATTGAAGTTCTAAAAAGATTCTTGGTTAAGTTTGTGATTGTATATCTTGATGACATTTTGATATTCAGTAAGAGTAAGGAAGAACATCTTGAACATATTAGACAAGTATTGCAGAGATTGAAGGAAGAAAAGTTGCTGATTAATTTGAAGAAATGTTCATTTATGAAAGAGGAGATTGTGTACCTTGGCTTTGTAATTTCAGCTGATAGATTGAAGATGGATCCTGAGAAAGTGAGAGCTATACTTGATTGGCCTACACCAAAGAATGTTGCAGATTATTTGGGAAGTCAAAATTGTGTGTGTGAATTTTGTACCTGATCTGTAGACACAACACTTCAGTAAAACATTAGAGGTTAGCTAAAATTGAAATTGTGCAAGTAATTGAAAACTAAACTAACCAGGCGATTTACTGCCTTCTAATAGGTGTGAGTATGTATTCTTAGATTGTTATCAAGATCAGTGACCTTGACGACACCTAAATGAAGGATTTGAATGCAAAATCTAGATATGAAATGAATGCAATTAATCTTCTTTTTTTTTTGGTTTTCTATGCAATGATATGATGAAAACTGATATGAATCTATGCTAATAATGATATGGAAAACTGATATGCAATAAATTGATCTAAGATGAATTCTAAATGATATGCAATACTCAAAAACAAGAATGATCTCACAATAGCTTGGATTCGCAAAGATGATTCTTCAGTCTCCAATTCGACAGCATGAGGATGCAAAAATATGAGATGAATTATGAAGAGCCTCTAATGTTTTACTAAAGTGTTGTGTCTGTAGATCAGGTACAAAATTCACACACACATTTCTGGCGCTCAACAGAGGCTTCTAATAAAAATCTATTGAAAATCTTGCATCGTACAGTTAATAAAATAGGAAGAGACTGGCATCTCATGATCAATCCAGCTCTCTAGGCCTACAGAACAAGTATCAGAACACCTACTGGGGCTACACCTTTCACTTTAGTTTATGGGTCTAAAGCAGTACTACCTATTGAGGTTGAAATCTCATCACTAAGAATCAAAATGCATGGTCTGGTAACTAATGATGACTACAAAGTGTCTAGGTTGCAAGAACTTGAACTACTAGATGAGCGCAGACAAGCAGCATATGATCATCTCAGAGTGTATCAGAAGAGAATGTCTAGAGGCTACAACAAGAAAGTCAGACACAAAGAATTCTAGGTTGGTGATCTAGTCTTGAGAGAAAATCCTAAAAATCAATCACATCGAGAACGCAAGGGGAAGTTTGAACCCAACTAGTTGGGTCCCTTTGTAATCACTACTACTTTTGGCTTTGGTTCCTATCAACTCTCAGTGAATGAAGCAGAATAGTTCTGAGAACCAATCAACATTCTCCATCTGAAGAAATTCTATGCCTAAGGCATTTAGTCTATGGTAAAATGTCCTAAAAAAATCTTAAAAATCTGAAAAAGTCCTGAAAAAAATGAACTTCTTGGTGAAAACCTAGCAATGGACACCTTGATGTTCACAAAAAAATTGAAAAATATCAAAAGTACAAAAAAATTGAAAAAATGAAAAATACAAAAAAATGAGAAAAAGAAAAAGTGCCTTGGTGAAAACCTGGAAACAAGTGCCTTGGTAGCAAAAATAGAATCTCTACCAAGATGGTGAAAACCTGACAAATGGGTGCCACTTGTTTCAAAACGCTCCAGCTATCAGGTCAATCTTGGTCTTTCCTAGCTTTCAGTCCTGCTTTAGTTTGTGCATATCTCCCAGTTTGTTTCTGCATTCTTGTTTTCAATAAGTCAGTCTGTACACCAATCAGCTCAACCATCTGTATCTTATCAATGTTCAAACTTGGGGGCAATCAAAGTCATATTCTATGGCCTCCAATGTATCTTAGACATATCATATCTAGTCAAGAGTCCTTTGAAGCTTCATTTGAGTCAGTCAGTTAGTCTTGTATCCAAAAAGGATTTTGCATCTATAACAACGCAATCAAACATCAAACACAAACTGAAAACAATCTATGCTTTTTACATGATTTTATCTCCTTGTATGCTTACTGATTCACATTGAGATTTTTGCATATTATGTCCTTCGAGCTCTTCGATGATGTCCTTTATAGGATTTAGAGAGTGATGACTAGGGGCATAATCTTTTCTTTGTCTTCTTCTTGTATGTGAAAATCTAACGACTTTGGAAATTCTAGATTGAAATGGTGTCCGACTATAAGAGCCTCTATCTCAAATTGGATGGCCATGTGTACCTCGACCATTGATACCCAGAAGATTCAAGGAAGTTTGATCTAACTATTTTTTTTTTTTGAGTGAGTTCTTTCTCCTACTATGAAATGCAATCTTGCCTAAGGATGTGAATGATAAAGGGTCACTACAGGTAATTCACATTGGATTTAGAATGATCTCTTGACTGTTTTATGTGTTTGAAACTGCAAGGCGTATTCAGGTTATCACAACGTTTATGTTTTGATGCTTATACAAATTGCTATATCAAAATGGACATGATATTCAGGTCATCCTGGCTTTTGTGCCTTGATGCTTATATCTAATCTGACATTCAAAAAAAAAAAATCAATATTCATATATCCATGGTTGTCTAATCAGTGGGTGTTATATTGATTCCTGCACATACAAATTGATATTCATATGTCTATGGTTTTATCACTAGTGGGCATTGTATTGATAAATTCGGTTACCTAAAAATTCAATGATGAGAATAACCGACACAGATCAGTGACTAGGTCCTAGGTCTTAGGTTGCATTTCATACTGCATGTCTCTTTGCATTTTGCATGTTTGCATGATCTCACAATGCTTAAATGATTCTTCAATCACATCTTCAAATCTAACAAGAACTGAATCTCACATGAAGGTCCATCCAACGAAATAGCAAGTAGAATCCTTTTTTGGGATCAAAATAGATATATGAGATCATTCATATTATTAACTACTTGCATAATCAACCTTCAATCATCACAGGAATCCAGAATTTAACTTAACTGATTATCTTACATCAAACTATCAAAATTTCAACTTGGTCAACTATGGTCAACTCATAGTTTCACCTAGTCAAACTTGGTCTCTAGGACCTCCAAATGATGCAGAATGCATTCTCGAATGTGTTTACCCACTTCTCAAATCAATTAGCATGCTTCTAAACTATCAACGCGGACTTTTCTTGTCAAATTTCAATTTTAATCCCAAAGGGGGCATGGTATTGCATATCATTAAAAGTCTGTAATTAAATTTTGGGATCATATCTTTCCTCAGTAATCAAGACAACAACCACGTCCAGTTGTTGATTCATCAAAAAGACCTCATCACTCAAGGAAAATCAATCATCACTCGGGGCATATCAGATTCATTAAGATCCATATCAATCTAGTATTCTCTTAATCTTGTAAATTGTATCAGTTTTTGCAACTATTGGTTCAATTGTGTTATTTCCTTGATTCTTCGGTAACTGAAGGGTTGAGATGTGATACCTACGTGCTTCTTCTAAGGACAATCAAGTCTAGAATCGGTCACTCACTTCTTCACAATCATAAGGTTCGGAATCAGACGTTTTGACACTTTTTCACAATCATTGGTTCATTTGCTGTTATAGTTAACATTATCTTTGGTCATTCAGGACCTATTATCTTCATATCAAATCTTTCAATCAACTTCTGTCTCATATCACAGTTTCTGCTTCATATCAATATCAATTTCAACATCATACATAGACTGTCTTTGAACCACTGCGCTTCACACAGTAATTCAAAGAGGGGCAAAATGTAATACCCCAAAAATGGGCTATAAGTTCATTAATCTTCTATATCAACATATCAAACAAAATTGACATTGAAGTCCTAACCTAAGGCACATCTGAACATCATCGAATCCTAATTGATTATCATAAATTCTGCATCAGGGAATATTCCTAGTAATATTCTTAATTATCCTAATTATCTTTGATTTAATGATTATTTGGCGATAAATCTAATTTATCCTAAAGTTTGATTAATTGAATATTCTCAATATTTAATTAATTAGATTTAATTCTGCCACTTAATTGTTTAATTGAAGTTAATTCTATGTATTCCTAAATTGTATTATTATTTAATTTTGACAATAAATCCAAAATCCTATGAATAATTGATTCAATTCTTATTTAATTAATTAAAGCAAGTTGTCATTTTTAATAATACTATTTTTGAATAAAAGTTTAAAAAATAATTGATTAACCCATAAATCAATTGTTTTATTTTTCAAAATCAGTTAAGTTGGAAATAAATCACTTTATTATTAAATTAATTCATAATAAAACATGCACAATTACAAAAGCAGATAACTATCAATTATCAATTAAATCTAAACTCTATTTTGAGTTAAACTCTACTTTTGCATGTTTTTGTGAGTTAATTATCCTGTATTTAAAAATAACTCAAAAATCAACCTGAGTTATTTGAGTGATTTATGGTTTTTTTTTTCATGCACCTCCAAAGCCCTGGATTTCTATAAAATCAAGGCTCAGCTCTTCACAAATCATCTCATATTTTTGCATCCTCACGCTGTCAAATTGGAGACTGAAGAATCATCTTTGCGAATCCAAGCTATTGTGAGATCATTCTTATTTTTGAGTATTGCATATCATTTAGAATTCATCTTAGATCAATTTATTGCATATCAGTTTTCCATATCATTATTAGCATAGATTCATATCAGTTTTTATCATATCATTGCATAGAAAACCAAAAAAAAAAAGATTAATTGCATTCATTTCATATCTAGATTTTGCATTCAAATCCTTTGTTTAGGTGTTGTCAAGGTCATTGATCTCGATAACATTCTGGGAATACATACTCACACCTATTAGAAGACAGTAAATCGTCTGGTTAGTTTAGTTTTCAATTACTTGCATGATTTCAATTTTAGCTAACCTCAAATGTTTTACTGAAGTGTTGTGTCTATAGATCAGGTACAAAATTCACACACACATTTCTGGCGCCCACCAGAAATGACTGGCATGAATCAATACAACACCCACTGGTCAACAACCATGGATATATGAATATTGATTTTGTTTTTGGAATGTCGGATTAGATATAAGCATCAAAGCATAAGCGCCAGGATGACCTAAATATCATGTCCATTTTGATATAGCAATTTGTATAAGCATCAAAACATAGACGTCATGATGACCAGAATATGCCTTGCGGTGTAAACACATCAAACAGTTTAAGAGATCATTCTAAATCCAATGTGAATTACTTGTAGTGACCCTTTATCATCCACATCCTTAGGTAAGATCATGTTTCACAGTAGGACAAAGAACTCACTCAAAAAGATAGTAGTTAGATCCAACTTCCTTGAATTTTCTAGGTATCAATGGTCGAGGTACGCATGGACATCCAATTCAAGATAGAGGCTCTTACAGTCAGACACCATTTCAATCCAAAATTTCCAAAGTTGTTGGATTTTCACATACAAGCAGAAGACAAAGAAAAGATTATGCCCCCATTCATCACTCTCTAAATCCTGTAAAGGACATCATCGAAGAGCTCAAAGAGACACAATATGCAAAAATCTCAATGTGAATCAGTAAGCATACAAGGAGATAAAAGCATATAAAAAGCACAGATTGTTTTCAGTTTGATTGCGTTGTTGTAGATGCAAAATCCTTTTTGGAGACAAGACGGACTAACTGACTCAAATGAAGCTTCAAAGGACTCTGACTGGATATGATACATCTAAGATACATTGGAGGCCATAGGATATGACTTTGATTGCCCCCAAGTTTGAACATTGATAGGATACAGACGCTTGAGCTGATTGGTGCACATACTAACTTATTGAAAACTGGAAATGCGGAAACAAATCGGGAGATATGTACAAACTAAAGCAAGACTGAAAGCTGGGAAAGACCAAGATTGCGCTGATAGATGGAGCATTTTGAAACAAGTGGCACCCGTTTTCCGGGTTTTCACCATCTTGGTAGAGATTCTATTTTTTCTACCAAGGCGCCTGTTTCCAGGTTTTCACCAATGCACTTTTTTCTTTTTCTCATTTTTTTGTATTTTTCATTTTTTCAATTTTTTTGTACTTTTGATATTTTTGACTTTTTTTTGTGAATCATCAAGGCACCTATTGCTAGGTTTTCACTAAGATGTTCATTTTTTCAGGACTTTTTTTCCAATTTTTAAGATTTTTTTAGGACATTTTACCATAGACTGAATGCCTTAGGCATAGAATTTCTTCAGATGGAGAATGTTGATTGGTTCTCAAAGCTATTCTCCTTCAGTCATTGAGAGTTGATAGGCACCAGAGCCAAAAGTAGTAGTGATTACAAAGGGACCCAGCCAGTTGGGTTCAAACTTTCCCTTGCATTCTCGATGTGATTGATTTTTAGGATTTTCTCTCAAGACTAGATCACCAACCTGAGATTCTTTGTGTCTGACTTTCTTGTTGTAGCCTCTAGACATTCTTTTCTGATACACTCTGAGATGATCATACGCTACTTGTCTACGCTCATCTAGTAGTTCAAGTTCTTGCAACCTAGACACTCTGTAGTCATCATCAGTTACCAGACCATGCATTCTGATTCTTAGTGATGGGATTTCAACCTCAATAGGTAGTACCGCTTCAGACCCATAAACTAAAGTGAAAGGCGTAGCCCCAGTAGGTGTTCTGATACTTGTTCTGTAGGCCTAGAGAGCTAGATTGTTCATGAGATGCCAGTCTCTTCCTAATTTATTAACTATACGATGCAAGATTTTCAATAGATTCTTATTAGAAGCCTCTGCTTGGCCATTCCCTTGAGGATAGTAGATAGAAGACCAATGTTGTGTGATGTTGAATTTGGCACATAGATCATCTAGGTCTTTGTTCTTGAATTGTCCACCGTTATCTGTGATTATGGAATGAGGTATCCCATATCTGCATATGATATAGTTCAATATGAACATAGATATTTGTTTTCCAGTTGCTTGTGTCAAAGGGACTGCTTCTACCCATTTTGTAAAATAATTTGTAGCTATGATTATATGGATATGTCCATTAGAAGAATGAGGATGTATAGCTCCTATAAAATCAAAGGCCCATTGGTGAAAAGGCCATTGTGTAGTAAAGGGAATTAGATCTCTCTCTGGAGCATGAATTAAGTTGCCATGCACTTGGCATTTTTGACAATTCTTAGCAAACTTGATAGACTCTTTCTCCATTTCAGGCCAATAGTACCCAGCCCTAATAAGTTTTTGAGCTAGTGTTAAATCATTCGAGTGTGACCCACAAATACCATCATGGACTTCCTCTAATGCACGTTGAGACTCTTCCCATTCTAAACATCTAAGTAGTGTACCATCTAGACCTCATTTGTATATATCGTGACCAATGATGACATACCAGGAGGCATTACGGATAAGGTATCTCTTTTCATGGTGTTTGAAGGTATCGGGAATGATTTGGTCTTGGAGATAGGAAAATAGGTTTTTATATCTGGATGAATCATGACCAACAATAGTGCAGATCATGCGGGTTTTAGGGGAGTCATATGCAGGATAAGATAGTGCTTCCACTAGGAACTCATAGCGTAGCTCATGTTCAGGCTGTTGTAATAAAGTAGATAGTGTTGCCATTGCATCGACAGCCTTATTCTCCATTCTAGGAATTTGCTCAAATGTGATAGATATGAAATACTTATTTAAATCATCTACCATTCTCTTGTAAGGAATGAGCTTTTCATCTTTAGTTTGGTACACATCATTGACTTGATGAATAACAAGTTGAGAGTCTCCATGAATGTGTAGTTATGTTACTCTCCATTCAATCACTATTTTCATACCATTCAAAAGGGCTTCATATTCTGCAATATTGTTTGTGCAAGGAAACTTTAATCTGAATGCTTTTGGGATTCGTATCCTTGAGGAGTTATGAACAATATGCCTACTCCAGATCCATTATGTGTATAGGAGCCATCAAAGAATAACTGACATTCTCTAGAAGAAAGAGTCATGATAGAGGAATTTGGAAATTCCATTTGCATTGGTGTATCATCAATCATAGGTGCATCTGCTAATTGATTAGCAATAACCTATCCTTTGATAGCCTTTCTTTCCACATATTCAATGTCAAATTCACTTAAGAGCATAACCCATTTAGCTAATCTACCTGCGAGGGCATCTTTTCTTAGTAGGTACTTGAGGGGATCAATCTTAGCTACTAATTGTGTGGTATGAGCTAACATGTAGTGTTTCAGTTTCTGTGATGCAAAGATCATAGATAGACAAGCTTTCTCAATCATTGAATAGTTCTTCTCATATGCAACCAATGTTCTACTGATATAGTATATAGCTCTTTCTTTTTTTTTCTCATCATGCCATGCTAGCAATGCCCCCAGTGATGTATCTGTAGCGGAGACATATAAGATCAAAGGATTCCCAGGAATGGGAGGCATCAAGATAGGTGGATTTGATAGATACTTCTTGATATGGTTAAATTTGTTCTCACATTCTTCATTCCATGCAAAGGTCACACCTTTATGTAATGTTTTTGTAAAAGGTTGTGATATATCAGCAAGCTATGATATGAATCTTCTGATAGATTGTACTCTCCCTTGTAAGGTTCTCATTTGACTGATATTCTTGGGAGGTTGCATCTCCATTATAGCCTTGACTTTAGCTGGATCAACTTCAATGCCCTTCTTCAAAACTATGTATCCTAAGAGCTTTCTAGAAGTGACACCAAAAGCACACTTCTTAGGATTTAGTCGGAGACTAAACTTTTCCATTTTGTCTAGGATCATGCTCAAGTCCTTTAGATGTTCAGTTCTAATTATAGATTTTGCTAAAGTATCATCAACATAATCTTCCATAGTTTGATGCATCATGTCATGAAAAATAGATGTCATGGCTCTTTGATATGTAGCACCAGCATTTTTAAGCCCAAATGGCATGACGTTCCAATAGAAGGTACCCCATGCACATGTGAAAGTAGTTTTCTCTTGATCCTCTAGAGCAATTTTTATTTGTTTATATCTAGAGAAACCATCCATTAAGGAATAAATCTCAAAACCCATAGTCATGTCCACTATCATATCAATGTTAGGTAGTGGAAAATCATCCTTAGGGCACGCTCTATTCACATCTCTAAAGTCTGTGCACACTCTGATTGAACCATCTGGTTTAGAAATAGGTACAATATTGGAGATCCACTCTGCATAGTCAATAACTCAGATGAATCCAACTTTTAGGAGCTTCTCTAATTCAGCTTTTACCAAGAGTGCAACATGAGGATGCATCTTTCTCAACTTTTATTTAATAGGTTTGACATTTGGAGCTATGGATAAATGATGCATTATAAGATTAGGATCCAATCCTGTCATATCCAAATATTTCCATGCAAATTTGATCTTCTTCTCTGTGAGGAATGTTGTAAATTTTTGCTTCTCTTCTTCTGATAAAGATTGTGCTACATGAATCAACTGTGGTTCTTCTGTTGTACCCAAATTGATAGATTGAGTGGGCTCAATTACAACTGGAGATCTGTCCTGTAAATGACTCAGAAGGACATCAAATATCTCATCCTTAGGTGCCTGAGAGAGGTTTTCACGTTTGGATACGTCTTTTATTTTTACTTTTGTAGGTTCTGAGACTGCCACAAAGTGGTTTTCACCCTCAAAACTCTTTTTCTTTTTCTTTTTATTTTTATTCTTATTTTTCTGACTGAGATATTTGATGTCTGACTCTGTCATGCTAACACTTGGTTCACTGATGGAAGTACTCATAGGCTCAACTGCATTGAGGTAGAAAGAAAGGGCATAGTCATTTGGGAAGGTATAACTACCATGGCTCGGATTTGTGGAGGTTTGATCAATAAGTTCTGGATATTGGATAGTCAAAGTGGGGAAAGATTGGGAGATAGTGTTTACGGATATGGATCTGTCATCATTGGTCCTAACCTGATGCTCGAGTTCATAGGTGATATTACAACTTAAGACATTCAATTCGTGAATAGGCTCAATGTCATCGTGGGAGTCCAATTCAGCCATAGGTGGATCAGACTCGATAGGTTCATCATTTCGCTCTAGACTTACGTTGGGATTAGGTGCATATTGGTGAATAACATCAACATGTTTCTCTATAATAAGCTCATCTGGTTCTGGAATGGCTCTCCATTCATAGTCATTAGATTCATCTTCTAATTCAAGATCTCTAAGAAACCTTAGAAAATGAGTAAAGTCAAGGTGAATACCCCAAGAAGGGTTACCCTCAGATTCTGATTTGAATTCATACTCATGGGAATCAATTTCAGAATAACTACCACCTTCTTCTTGATCCTCTTGATTAGTTTCAAGATTAGCTAGTTCTTGTGTGGAAACTATCTCTTGATTGATAGTAGGTTCTTGTGTTTCTACTACATTAATTCTTTTGATTGGATCATCTTTATCATCAAGAAGGTCTTTGATCTCCTTAGGCAATTTTTCATAGGGGATGAGTTCTGAGCTGTCTGAATCACTATCTGATGGTTTTGTTTCCTCCTTTTTAAGAAGAGGTTCACCCGGTGCGATCTGCTCTATGACATGAGAATAATTACCTTTGAGGTGAAAGGGTTTCTTTTTAAATCCTAAGCCAACTTTATCTTTATTTGCTCTACCAGTATGTGAGAGAGGTACCTCAAGACCTTTTCCTCTGACTCCTAGAGGTCCTTTACCTGAATATCCCATCTTAGCTATTAATTTATCTCCTGGGCCATATGACTTAGAAGGATCTTTGGATACTGTAGAATCATGAGTTTGGACAACTGGGGATTCAGGTTCATCTTTGTATAGCCATGATAGCATAGCTTCATCCTCTTCAAACTCTTGCTTGGATACTTGTTCTGCTACAAAATTCTTTTTATATGCCTCAAGAGGTTCTTTAGATTCTGGTTTGGATTGTTTCAAAGATTGTCCATAAGACTTAGGTGAGATAGGGAGAGATGTCAAAGATAAGACTGGATCCATAGTATATTCTCCCATACTATTTTCTTTGATATTAACCTCTTTTGCAAGATCTTCCATTTTATATGTGGATGCTTCTTTAGTTGATTCAATGGAAGATTCTCTGTTATTAGGCACAAGCTTATCTGCACTTTCCTTCAATGTATTGCAAGTTGTATTCAGATTTGCAGGGATAGTAACCTCTACTCCTTCATAAGGAAACTTCAAACATTGATGGTATGTAGAAGGAATAGCTTGCATTTCATGTATCCATGGTATCCCTAGGAGGATGTTGTAGGCCAAAGGTAGATCAAGCACTTAACAGATGGTATCTTTGATAACTGGACCTGCTCTGATAGGTAAGACAATGGTGCTTTTAGAAGATCTTTCTTGTTCATCATAGGCTTTGATAGTTATTTTCTTTCTAGGATCAATAGCCAATTCTAAAAATCCCAATTGTGTGATCAAGCTATAAGAACAAATGTTTAGGCCAGCGCCTCCATCTATCAACACATGTTTGACTCTAGGGTTTTGGATCAAGACTTCTATGTGCAAAGGTTGATTATGTGGGTGACTCAAAGATTTTTCATCTTCCTCTGAAAAGGATATATATTGTGGAGATGTAAGATGTCCAACCATAGTCTGGAACCTATCTAAATCAAGGTCATCAGGAACATTGGAACCGAGCAAAGCTTTGTCTAGAATGGCTCTATGAGCTAGAGATATTCGAAGCAACTCAAACATGGAGATTTTTGCATTAGTGTGTTGGAGTTGTTGAATAATGCTATAAGATGTAGGCCTTGTATCCTTTGGATTGGAAGATTTGGAAGCAGACTTCTGTTTGGAAGCAGATGAAAGATTGAAGGGTACCTTAGGGACATTAGATGAATCTGGGATTTGTCCTTTTAGATGTGCCTGAGCTTGTGATCGAGTAACTACATTAGCTAAGGAATGATCTCTTTCTCTTCGTATAATTGTGATGACATTGCAACTTTCAGAGAGACATGGTTCAACCATATTGATGACAGCATTATTTCCAAGGTAGGCACAGTTGACTTTTGCCCCCATATTAGGCTGAGAAGTTGAAACTCCTTGACCATGTTGTGGAAATGGTTCTATAAATGCCATATGATCATTATTTCTCTTAGGATTGTCAATTGTGATGTCTCCACTATCGATCAGATCTTGAATGGTGTGTTTCAACCATAAGCAGTTATTAGTTTTGTGACCTTTGTGTGTGTGAAAATTGTACCTGATCTGTAGACACAACACTTTAGTAAAACATTAGAGGTTAGCTATAATCAAATCATGCAAAATTGAAAACTATCTAACCAAGTGATTTACTGCCTTCTAATAGGTGCGAGATTGATGTTCTCAGATTGTAATCGAGATCAGTGACCTAGACGACACCTAAATGAAGGATTTGAATGCAAAAGATGGATATGAAATTGAATGCAATTAATCTATTTTTTTGGATTTTCTATGCAATAAGAATGATAAACTTGATATGAATCTATGCTAGATGAAATTGATATGCTATGAATGCTATTGAAAATTGATATGCAATGCTAATCTAACAATGATATGCAATATGAATGCTAAAATAAGATTGATCTCACAAAGATGTTGATTCGCAAGAGCTTTGATTCTTCAATTCCAATTCTCCAGCGTGATTGTGCAAAAACATGAGATGCTTGGATGCAAATTTGAGAGATGAATTATGAAGAGCTGAGCCTTGTTTTTATAGAAATCCAAGGCTTTGGAGGTGCATGAAAAAAAAGCCATAAATCACTCAAATAACTCAGGTTGATTTTTGAGTTATTTTATAAATAAAGGATAATTAACTCACAAAAACATGCAAAAGCTAAGTTTTAACTCAAAATAGAGTTTAGCTTTAATTGATAATTGATAGTTGTCTGCTTTTATGATTGTGCATGTTTTATTTATGAATTAATTTAATAATAAAGTGATTTATTTCCAACTTAACTGCTTTTAAAAATAAAACAATTGATTTATGGGTTAATCAATTATTTAATCAAACTTTTATTAAAAACTATATTATTAAATAATGACAACTTGCTTTAATTAATTAAATAAGAATTTAATCAATTATTCATATGATATTAGATTTATTGTCAAAATTAAATAATACAATTAATAATAGATAGAATTAAATTTAATTACACAATTAAGTGGCAAATATTAAATCTAATTAATTAAATATGAAAATATTCAATTAATCAAACTTTAGGATAAATGTGATTTATTGCCAAATAATTATAAAATTAAAGATAATTATGATGATTAGGAATATTACTAGGAATATTCTCCGATGTAGAATTTAAGATAATCAATTATGATTCGATGATGTTTAGATGTGCCTTAGATTAGGACTTTGATGTCGATTTCGTTTGAATTGAAGATGTAGGAGATTAATGAACTTATAGCCCATTTTTGGGGTATTACAACCTTTACCTCGATGGAAATCGTAGAATTTATTTTCTTTCCACCAATGTGGTTTAGGGTCTGGATCAGATTGTCAGATTGCTGGCAAAGAGATGATGTTATCAGCCAGTAGAGTTCTCATGGTTGATTCTAAAGATTCTCCAAGAGGAGTGAACTTTCACTTTTTATCCCAAGATTTGTATTCTAGCTTCTTTTGGAATGGTTCGAATGACTTTTGTTCTGAAGCTTTAATGGCTTGGGAACCAAGAGTTAGGTTGTAGGTTGGTGCCTTTGATGGGGCATGGATAGTGTCAACAATGCCATCTGTGACGATGCCTTTGTTCTTGTTCCAATTTTTGTTCTTATCTTTGGAACTAGATCCAAATTCGTATTTGTCCTTTTGAAGCGTGATATCTCCTTTCTTAACAAGTACTTTCTCAATCTTGATTGCATTATCTACCATTTTGTCAAAAGATGTATGATCTTGCATTTGTAATGGGTAGTTGATCTCTGGGACAAGGTTATTGATAAAGATTTTGAGTTTCTCCATTTCGGGAATTGGTCTAGCATATAGAGAGAACTTCTTCCTCCATCTCTTGAGAAATGTTAGGAATGGTTCCCCTGGATATTGCTTGAGAATACAGATATCAATCATGGTGACTGGATGTTGAATATTGTAGGAGTATTGCTGATAAAATAATTTGATCAACTCCTCAAAAGTTTTAATCGTAGGAGGCAATCTAGAAAACCAATGAATGGATGCTCCACCTAGAGATCTAGGAAAGAGGCGCATCAGATAGGTCGGTTCATGTATGAACTCCATGGATTGTGTACAGAACTCTCTGACATGATCTTGAGGATCAGAGTGTCTGTCATATTTATCATACTTCAACATCTCCACTCTTTTTGGAAATGGCGGCATGTACAAGTCTTTGTCAAATGGAAAAGGACATAGAGCCTCCATGGAGAACTCATTGGGTTCCTTCTCTTTTTTGAGTTGATTCAGTTTGACTTATAAAGCATGTATCTATTTCATCATGGCCGTTATCAGAGTTTCTTCCTCATGTGTGATGATAGCTTCGACATTAAAATTACGAGGAAGCTTAGCTCCTTGATGAGCTACTTGTAAAAATTATGCCTCTCTATCTTCTTTCAAGAAATGCTTCATCATTCATTTGAAGTTATCATCATTTTGATATTGAGCAATTTCTTCAGGTGTGGGTTCCTGATCTACACCATGTTGAGATTGAGCTCTTTGAGAGCCAAAGTTTGTCCCTGCTTGAGACATGGTACGAGTTTGTGGACTCCCATGAATAGATTGATGTGGGGTTTGTTAGGTACCTCCGTGAGTTGATGAAGGAGGAATGTAACCAGTTTTTAATCGAAGGTTGCCAGTACCATCATCTTTGTAAAGACCAAAATTGTAGAGTTGCTCAAAATTTGGACCTATGTGAGTCAAAGGTAAAGTATGAGATAATTCCCTAGATTTCTTGTGAGAGGAAGCTCTAGTTTCCACCAGTAACCTTGGGTGAAGCAAAAGAATAAGATGAAGACATTTAAAGAATGAATTGAATCAAGATGATCAGATGATGCAACCTTGTCAAGGTTTGATTGATTGAAGATTCAATTAGACGTGGGTGAAGGATACTATGCCCTGGATGTATGGGTAGGTTCCTAAAAGATAGCGGACAAGATATCACAACACTTAGTCATTTTGATGATTGATTGAAGATTGATAGTTATGACAAGGTTTTGACACAAGATGAAAAGGACTCAAATCGATTAAACATAAGGCTGGATCAGATTCAAAAGACCACTTCAGGAAAATGATTGGATTCTCAATATCTACTGCTCTGTTCCTGACACAGTGATTTGTTCGACAGATTCTAGAAATAGGCTATAAAAATTGGATTTTTGACAAATCTGACCAACCTCTAACAACTTTGACTATGGCTTTGATATGAGTTTTGAAATTTTAGGATGACTTTTGACACCAGAAAGGATTTTGCTCTAGATTTTGCAAATTTTAAGTTTTCAATTTCAAATTGTTCACAAAAATGTCTGTCCAGATTTGAAGATTATACCAGCTTTGTTCATTTTTAGTAGCCAAGTAGATAAACAAGCATGCAGAATAGCAAGCAAGTGATTTCAAGCACGTCTGAAAATAATGAACAAGGGCAAAAGCAACCTTGCGCATGAACAATCAAGTGACTGAATTTGTGCTAATCCCTAGGAGTACTAATTGTGTATGTTCCAAAGAGTTTTGCAATAACGCACATATTCCTAAAAAAGAAAATTTGGCCTCTCTAGGGTTTTTAGTAATGGTCTGACTTTGCAACTTTTATGATCCAAAGGGGTGAACTCCAATCCCAGCGCACTAGGGTTTTGACACAGTCTGAGAATTTAATCAATCAAGAGCTGCTAGGGAGATCTAACAACCCAACAATGAACCACACCCATGGAGATTTCTTCCACAAGGACATTTATATAGCGGCTGTCACTACCACGGTGAAAATGGCTATTACCGCTTGAGGTTCCGTCAATGTGGTTGGCCCAATTCAGGGAACGTCCACTATGGTTAACCCTCTCTAAAGGTGACTCACAAAATAGACCACATGGGGACTGGTTCCAAATTCAAGGATTCAAGTTTCTGATATTACCCAAAAAGGGAGTAGAGCATAATCCTCTAGTCTTTTCACTTTTAACCCAAACATAGCAGATAGATAAATCCAACACGCTAAGACTAAGATTATCTCACAAAGATCTATGATGTCAACCCCTCGTGATCTATCAACCTCTCCGGAGAGAGAATGCCTCAATCAAAAGTTGAAGACACACCGATCTAGTAGAATGTGAGACTCTCAAAGTATCCTCCCCACCTACAAGGGATCCTTCGTTGAGAAGAGTTTCATTGGGAACCCACTCTCTCAAGATCCACAAATAGTGTTCATGGGGCCTAATTACTATGTGTAACAAAGATGCTGAAAGCAAACTATGTTCATTTTTATAGCCCAAAATGAAGTCTGTGATATGAAAGCGATAAAAGGTCACACAAGCTAGACACGCAAGAGATTAATTTTATGCCCAAAACCAAGTGTTATAGAGATTGTAGTAACTCACCTTAGGTCCAAAGATCTGCAATCCAAAATTTAGCACACATCTGAAAGTACAAAATCAAGACAAATCAACAGCAAACTATAAGCGTTAGAAATCAATAATCTGAAATTACAAATCTGCAAATAGCTGATCAAATGGCAAAATTTGAAAATGAAATCAACATGCTTGGATTTGGCTCAAAAAGAGCTTTCCAACAATATATCACACTTAAATTTTCAATACCATATGTGAAAATTTCTCAAAAATGGGTGCCAGTTTTCTAGAGTGGCACGGATTTTGAAAATGCTGAAATTTTCAAAAAAAGCAAATCAGAAAATAGAAAGCAGGCGTGATCAAAATAGGCAAAGGCGTGATTGAAATGAGCATAGGCGTGACTGAAATGTGCAAAGGTGTGACTTAAATGTTCATAGGCGTGACTAAAACGTGCAAAGGCGCGACTGAAATGTGCACAGGCGTGACTAAAATGTGCAGAGGCGTGACTGAAACATGCACAAGCGTGACTGAAATCTGTAGAGGCATGACTGAAATGTGCAGAGGCATGACTAAAATGTGTAGAGGCGTGACTGGAATGTGCACAGACGCAACTGAAATGTGCACAGGTGTGATCAAATTGCTTGTAGGCATGAACAAATTTCTTGTAGGCGTGAACAAATGGCTTACATGCGTGATTAGTTTGCTTGTAGGCGTGAACAAATTTCTTCTAGGTGTGATCAAATTGCTTGTAGGCGTGAACAAATTTCTCACAGGCGTGATCAAATTGCTCGTAGGCGTGAACAGATTTCTCGTAAGCGGCGACAGATTGCTCATAAGTGGTGTTAGATTTTTTGTAGGCGGTATTTTTCCTTTTTACGTAAAAATGATGAAAAAGTGACACCAAAAATATATAAAATTAGATAAAAATGAAGAGAATGAGGCTCAAGGCCCCACGGTGGGCACTAGAAATGTGTGTGTAAATTTTGTACCTGATCTGTAGACACAACACTTCAGTAAAACATGAGAGGTTAGCTAAAATTGAAATCGTGCAAGTAATTGAAAACTAAACTAACCAGGCAATTTACTGCCTTCTAATAGGTGTGAGTATGTATTCTTAGATTGTTATCGAGATCAGTGACCTTGACGACACCTAAACGAAGGATTTGAATGCAAAATCTAGATATGAAATGAATGTAATTAATCTTCTTTTTTTTTGGTTTTCTATGCAATGATATGATGAAAATTGATATGAATCTATGCTAATAATGATATGGAAAACTGATATGCTATAAATTGATCTAAGATGAATTCTAAATGATATGCAATACTCAAAAACAAGAATGATCTCACAATAGCTTGGATTCGCAAAGATGATTCTTCAATCTCCAATTCGACAACGTGAGGATGCAAAAATATGAGATGAATTATGAAGAGCTGAGGCCTTGATTTTATAGAAATCCAAGGCTTTGGAGGTGCATGAAAAAAAGCCATAAATCACTCAAATAACTCAAGTTGATTTTTGAGTTATTTTTAAATAAAGGATATTTCACTCACAAAAATATGCAAAAGCAGAGTTTAACTCAAAATAGAGTTTAGATTTAATTGATAATTGATAGTTGTCTACTTTTGTGATTGTGCATGTTTTATTTATGAATTAATTTAATAATAAAGTGATTTATTTCCAACTTAACTGATTTTGAAAAATAAAACAATTGATTTATGGGTTGATCAATTATTTTTCAAACTTTTATTCAAAAATAATATTATTAAAAATTGACAACTTGCTTTAATTAATTAAATAAGAATTTAATCAATTAATCATAGGATTTTGGATTTATTGTCAAAATTAAATAATATAATTTAGGAATAAATAGAATTAAATTCAATTAAACAATTAAGTGGCAGAATTAAATATAATTAATTAAATATTGAGAATATTCAATTAATCAAACTTTAGGACAAATAGGATTTATCGCCAAATAATTATTAAATTAAAGATAATTATGATGATTAGGAATATTACTAGGAATATTCTTCGATGCAGAATTTATGATAATCAATTAGGATTCGATGATGTTCAGATGTGCCTTAGGTTAGGACTTCAATGTCAATTTTGTTTGATATGTTGATATAGAAGATTAATGAACTTATAGCCCATTTTTGGGGTATTACAAGAATAAGTTAAGTCAGAGACATATGAAGTGGGTTGAGTTCTTGCAAAAAATTTCCTTTTCATTGAAGCATAAGAGTGGACAGTCAAATAAGGTTGTTGATGCCTTGAGCCAAAGAAGAAGTTTGCTGACAGAGATGAGAGTTGAGGTACTTGGTTTTGATGATTTGAAGTGTTTGTATGAGACTGACATTGATTTTGCAGAACCTTGGAAAGCTTGTAAGGAACACACAGTGAGTGATAAGTGGACTGATTATTTCATTCAAGAAGACATGTTGTTTAAAGGAGTTCAGTTGTGCATACCTAGAGGATCTATGAGAGAAAACATAATAAAGGAGAAACATAGTGGTGGACTTGCTGGACATTTTGGGATTGATAAGACTGTGAATTTGATTTCAAAAAGATACTTTTGGCCATAGATTTATAGAGATGTACAGAGAATGGTTAGAGGTTGTAGAATTTGTCAAGTAGCAAAAGGAACTAGTCAGAATGTTGGATTGTATACACATTTTCCTGTACCTAATAGACCTTGGGAAGATGTGAGTATGGACTTTGTTCTTGGATTGCCTAGAACTCAGAGAGGTAATGATTCTATTTTGGTAGTGGTTGATAGATTTTCTAAGATGGCTCATTTCATACCTTGTAAGAAGACATCTGATGCATTGCATGTAGCTGAATTATTCTTCAAGGAAGTGGTAAGATTGCATGGTTTGCCTAAATCTATTGTTTCAAACAAAGATACAAAGTTTACTGGTTATTTTTGGAGAACACTTTGGAAGAAGATGAATACTGAATTGAAGTTTAGTTCTACATTTCACCCTCAGACAGATGGACAAACTAAAGTTGTGAATAGAAGTTTGGGAAACTTGTTGAGATGTTTAGTTGGAGATAAGCCTGCTAATTGGGATTTGGTTTTGGCACAAGCAGAGTTTGCATCTAATAATTCTATGAATAGAAGTACTAAGAGGACACCATTTGAGATTGTTACTGGATTTCATCCTAAGGGAACCACAGAGCTGAGAGATTTACCTACTGAGACAAGAAGAAGTGATGAAGCTAATCATTTTGCAGAATACATGAGAACTTTACATGATGAAGTCAAAAAGAATTTGGAGGACAGTAATCTGAAATATAAACAGAGAGCAAACAAGAGAAGGAGACATAAATCTTTTGAAGTTGGAGATGAGTTTATGATTCATTTGAAAAAGAATAGATTTCCAGTTGGTACCTACAATAAGCTGAAAATGAAGAAATTTGGACCTTGTAAGATTCTAAAGAAGTTTGACAGTGGAAATGCTTATGAAGTGGAATTACCAAAAGACATGGATATATCACCTATATTCAATATTGTTGATATATTTGAGTACTTTGAATCAAAGGATGAGATAGAAGATGATCCAAATTATCCTAAGAATAGAGACAACATTGAGAAGATCTTGAATAAAAGAGTGAGCAAGAGTACAAGAGGAAAAGACTACATGGAATATCTAGTTCAGTGGAAAGACAAGCCAGTTGAAGACAGTTCATGGATTACACAAGTTGAGTTGGATCTTTATGATTCAGGTCAGAATATGAGAAGTGCCTGATGTGGACATTAGCTCTTTATTTACCCCAGGTGTCTGATGCAGGAGCATCTTGGGTCTTTGAGCAATCTTGCATCAACCAAAAACATTTCCTGATTTTGTACCTATTTGCTGTTGTTTTCTTTATAATCTTTGAATTTGATGCTGTCATGGTGTGCGAATCTTACATGATGTTGAGGATCTATTTGGGAACCTTCTCCTATGAGCACATAAAGTTTGGATGGACTATTTCAAAGTTACAGTTGTTTTCCTTGCCGTCGGAACCGTGTTTTCTTGCAGTTTTGGTGCTGATTGCTCATAGTGGCGATCTTGATCCATAAGGAATCAGCCTTTGCGCTCTTAAGGACTTTAAGAGGACCTAAAGTACTATCATTTCCCAAGAGTGCAAGCCCTAATTCATTATGAGTAAAAAGTTATGCCCATTTTTCCCCAAGACCTATTTTCTACCATTTTTCGGGTATAACATGTAGTGTTTCTTCTTGCGCACTTACGTGTGATCAAATGGGGCCTTGCGCAATTAAAGGCATGTTTTTGGGTCATGTGAGGACCTAAATCCAAAGGTGCATCAATTTATATTAATTCTAGCATTAGTTTTGGTTTAAATCTTCCAAACTGGACCTATAATGTAATTAAATGCCTGACTGGCCGACCTGTGGCTTAGCTAGCTATATAAAGAGTCTAGATTGATGTAGTAGGGCATCAAGTGGAGATCATGAGCGAGATCTAGGAAGGATTATCAAGATATATCATTGGAGAAAGATAGGATGCAAGTTGTAATTCTAAATTCATAATTCTCATTGTATAAGGTCAAAATCCGGAAGGCCTCACAGCTGGGCATGTTGAAAGAAATAATATAAATTCTCTGTAGTTGCTGCCAGTTGATTGTCTCATATCCATTGTGATTTCATTACTTTCATGTGACTTTATATTGCTTCCATTGTGTAACTCTGAGCAGGGCTTGTTGTTGGTTCAAGTAGAGTCAATTCTGCTTGATTCTGCTTGTATCTACCCTGCCCCTGTGTCATGAAGGAACTAAACTAGAAATATGAAAGCAAATTTAGGTTTTGGATTGGTTATAGACTTGATTTTGAGATGAAAAGTTGGTTTGGATATATTAGGGTGACTTGGATAGATTAAGAATTGGGTAGGGGTGAATAAGATATTTGGAGGGAAATATTGGATGATGGATTAAAGGTTTGCTTGCATGATTAAGGGATGGATTTTAAAGAATGTGAAATTATAAATTTGGATTGAGGGAGATTTAGATTGATATTTAACATTAGTTTTGAACAAGAAGAAACACCAAACACTTGTAAATACCTAGTTATTAATATCCATCCACAAGTGAAATTTAATACAATCTACGTATAGATGGTGTTGGTTCATGGTTTAGCAAAAATTTAACTACCTTGAAAATGAAGAAATGCACCTATGAGTTAGCTTACTTTCCACAATCAATACACTCTAACAAGAACAAGGACCAACTAACAAATCTCTTAGACTTTCTACACTTCAAACTCTACAAAATTCAAGCTAGTACACCTAGGATTAGATTCATTCACTTTTCAACTTTCCTTTCCACTAATCCTTAACAAATAATATCTATTTTTTGTTTAAGGTTGCTTAATTTTGTGTCATATATTATTTTTCACATCAATAAAAATGAGTGTAGAAGTTTAAATTTAGTTAATAATGTAATCAATGTAATGATATTTTCTTTACTAGTCTATTTCCTTCTTGTTTTATAAAAAGTTTTAATTTGACATTTAAAATAAGGTCTTCAATATGGTGAAAGTTGTAGGAGACTTATTATGGAATCTAGTAACAAAGAAAGAAATTTTATTTTTGAATCATTTATAATAGAAACATCTATTTTAAAATTAGAAAATCTCATTATTAGAAATTAATTCAAGAATAAATGTTTAAAGAAAGTTAAATTTTAAAGTCTATTTCATTTTTTAAATTCATAATAGAAACATATACTCACAAATAAGAAAGGAGAAACTTCACATTTTTAAGGATTTATAATAAAAACTTGGTCTCTTTCCATAATTTTTTGAATTTTATATCTATAAAAAATTTTTTTACAATTTTTCATGGTTTGCAATATTTTTTAATAATAAAATAAATTTTTAATTAAAAAGATATCAACCATGTTTACAATATAGTTTCTAAATTCAAATTAGTTTACATGTATTAGTTAGTGGATTGTCATTTAAATAAGATACATGTACGTGCAATGCATCATATATTGGTCATCAAAACAACAAAAATGAAGACAAACATCAAGATATTGTTGATTTTATGTTAGAAAACTGATCTTATATAAGAAAAATCAAAATGACAAAATTTAAAAACATTAGATATCCATCATATAATGTATATATTATATTTCTATTTGAAAATAAATTTTTATATAATAAAAGTTTGTCTACATTTATGTGAAAAATTAAATTAATAATAAGAAATAAGTAATAATGCATCACTAACCAATATAATTGAATACAAATGCGTCTTATGATTCCAAACAAATTACAAAAGAACATTTAAAAATATATATATATATGTATCTTATTTTTTCTAAGAGATATCTATTAATTTTTAATCCAAACATGTGGAAAATAAGACTCTAAATTAACCTTAATTCTACATTATTATTTTCTTAAATATTTGGTTGTATTTATATACATATAATCATAAATTTAATTTAGTGCTATGATTTTATTATTAAATCTTATCCGTATTATATATTTGCTTGTATTGGTAAAAAAAAAATTTAATAAAATTTTCATATCATTTCCTTTTTTTATCAAATTTTCACATAAAAATTGAATAACCACTTCAAAAGAATATCCCTCAACTTATTTTATATATTATAAAAAATATAAACTAATTTAATAGTAAAAAATCTAAGAAACAAGCAAGTGCAACGAAGCTTAAGACGTAGGTCACACTGCCATCCCTTGTCTCAAGAGACTAAAACTACCAAAACGAGGAACCCGTGCAACCTGGTTTGGAAATCATGAGCGCTAAAAGAAGTAACCTGGTTGGCAACTGTGCAGCTACTTCTAGCAAACGGTTTTGTCAAGAGAAGCCATTCAATACAACACCCAAGCCCATCGTTTTACGGCCATTGCAAGAACTATCATACTTCACCCAAGGTTTTCAAATCACATAAAAAAATGCCCACTGGTTTCACTTCCTATTCACTGTTGTCCTTACAACAAATAGAAAGTGCCCTCCCAACTCCAATTACCGTTCCTCGATCTCATTCTTCATACTCTTGTGGTTCTGCCATTGGTGTGTCTTCTGTTGCATCACAGACGAGTGGCGTGTGCGAGCATGGATCTTGCAACCGACGTCTTCATTGCAGAGGACTACGTTAGAAGCCGCCATGCAAGAAAAATGACGGCCAAGCAGCAGGTGGAAACATCTACAAAAGTTTCAGCTCACAACACTGTCCCATTTGAACAGAAGAAAGATAATTCCAATGGGATGTGCAGCGGCTTCAACAAAGAGGAAATAATTTTCACTTGTTTAACTCCATAACCATCCCTCTCATATTCACTTTTTTTCCCTGCATATTGTACACGGATCTCGGATTTCACCCTGAGTCCATACGAATATTTTTGTAGTCAAGGCGTTCAGTTAAAAAGATTCAAGCATAGAGACTTGTATTAAATTAAGAGAAAACCAGTGTGGCTTTATACTTCTAAATACTGGAACTGTGTACATTCAACCAAAGGAAGCGCTTGTATATTCTGGCTCAAATTTTATTAGCTTTAACGGAGGCATGCATTTCAGATCTGTAATGCCATACTTACTATTGCTCAGTGCCATCTTATTGTCTGAAAATGCTCAATCATTAATATATTTAGAAAGGCATATAAAATTCAATTAGGAATTTTGATAGACAATACTTGCACGCTAAAACCGTCAAACTCCGAATTAATGAAATCCACAACTAAGCGCCGTGATTATGCGGGACATTTTCGTCTGAAACACACAATAGAGCATAGCACACATCTCATTTGAATTCAAGGCACAGATGACCCCTAACTTTCGATAAGTTCAAGGGTTTAGAAAAGATTTCCAAAGGAAAATGGTGGTGTGAAAACACACCTTAGGGGTTTCAAAGGGGTAAAACGATCTAAGCCCTCTCGCCTCTAATGCGGCGAGCGAGCTGAATATCTTTGGGCATAATAGTAACCCTCTTTGCATGGATAGCGCAGAGATTGGTGTCTTCGAACAATCCAACCAAATAAGCTTCAGACGCCTCCTGCAAAGCGGCCACGGCTGAGCTTTGAAAGCGCAGATCGGTCTTAAAGTCCTGTGCAATCTCCCTTACAAGGCGTTGGAAGGGCAGCTTCCTGATGAGCAGCTCAGTGCTCTTCTGGTATTTGCGGATCTCACGAAGGGCAACAGTGCCAGGCCTGAAACGGTGGGCTTTCTTGACTCCTCCTGTTGCCGGCGCGCTCTTTCTCGCCGCCTTCGTTGCCAGTTGCTTTCGAGGAGCCTTTCCTCCTGTCGATTTCCTTGCCGTCTGTTTTGTTCGCGCCATCTCTCTCAATCACGATCGCACTGCCTAAATTCAGAGGTGATTTAAGAGTGAAAATCGAAGAAACAGTACAGAATGGATTGGTATGGTCATCCGCGTGGTGTTTATAAATGTGCACTCAACGAACGAATCCCTTCGTTTTCAAATTAGTGTGTTTGTGTTTGAGGAGGGAAGACATCCCAGCCCTCCGATCTTCCTCCATTATCAAGGGCTACCGATGCTTCCTCTCCTTATGATCCGGATCAATGATTCTAACAAGTAAGAAAACATATTTCTGATTCCAGCGGGCCTTTGGGATTTTCTTGTAATGTGATAACAAATACAAAGGGAATTTTTTATTCAAAAGTTGAGTTCCAGTCTTTTTGGTCCTCCAACTTTTACTTGCAAGTCCCTCCGGCGTTCGAAATTTTCCTTGTCAATTTAAGGGTTTTTTAATATTCATGTAAATTTATGAAATGTTATTTTTTAATTGGGTTTTTATCAAAATTAATTTCGAAGTGATTGTTTTCTTTTTTTTAAGGGAGAGGTTCTACCTAATGATGATGCACCCTAATTTTTAAAGTTGCAAATTTATGTATTTGTTATGTAAGCGTTAAATAATTTTACAAGAATGCATGCACGAATGTGGATAGTTTAAATATTTTGAGTATAATGGTGTACTTTTATCTACATGTGAATAAGGTGAATAAGTGGACTCTTTTCTAGAGCTCAAAATTATGATCAACTAAAGGTGGCTCATGTGAACCTTAGTTGTAGAACATTGCCAACCACCGCTTGTTCATATTGATTTGTTTTCAACATGCAACTATACACATTTTAATAAGATGTCAAGCTATTTAACCAATATTATTCCACATTCAATTCCCATGCCTCCACTCACCATGTGTTCATGTTGACTTGCTTCCAGCATACAATTATACACATTTTAATATGCCACCAAGATATTTAACCAGTACTACTCCACGCTTAACTCTCATGCTTGCACATTTAGTAATGTGCATCCATATTTGTATGTATAGGATAATAGCCTATACATATGAACAATATTATCTTGAGTGTTGTATTACGCGACATTTAACAATGCACAATAATTCATCAACAACTATCTTCTTCCTTAAATCTTGTTGCAATTTTTTACCTATAGTTATTGATATTTTATCTACTTGTTGTATGGTAGTGTTTATTGCACTCATTTGTTTGGCTTTAAATGGAAGGTGCAATCATTATACCTCACTAAAATAATGACTTGATCAATTTTTGTTCTTTTGTTGATTTCTTCTCTTATAACATGTCATACTTAAGTTTTAAATATAAATATTTAGTTCTTTCAATTACAAAATTAATGATCTATTTTCTCATAATGGGTATGTTAGAACATGCATATTTGTTGCATCATACATATATTTGTTATGTCATGCACATTTGCATATTGTTGCATTACTTATTTGTGCACATGCTCATGCATAATTGAGCAAATGCTTGAGAACAAGTTTTTTTGGCTTAAGTTCACCTAGGGAAGGTTTAGTCGAATCTAGTTGAGTTGTACTCGAGCTTTAGTTTTCCTTTTAGCTTTTTGTTGTTATTAGGGCTAGTTCTTTCCATAAAAGTGATTTTAACAATGCATTATAGTTCATCTTTTTTGTTATTCCCTAATTGTAATATCAATTCATTGTGTGGAATCCATACAAAATTCTCAGGTTTTATTGGGAAAAAGTATCTTGCTTGATTTTTCTTTGTGTTAGGTTGTGTGCTTGTTGGGGATTTTTGGCTTGTGGGTTGAAATCATCATCCACTCCTACATGGTATAAAAGCTCAATATTTGCTCCTATATGGTATCAAGCCTGATCTATTAAGTTCTTGTTCATATTCTTGAGAGATCCAACCTTGAGTGTTCTTTTTGTGCACATTGGGTTCATATTCTTGAGAGATCCAACCTTGAGTGTTCTTTTTGTGCACATTGGGTTCAAATAGAGGTTTCCATCACATTCATAGCTTCCCAAAAGCTATAGATCGACTATCATTTTGTCAAAATCAAAGTAGTTGAATTAATTTATTTAAGAGCACACAAATTGAGGCAAAATATAGGGGTTAGCTAAAAATCTAGGTATCCTGGAGTAAAATGGACCTTGCCATCATGCTCAAAAGACCTAAATATCCTAAAATCACTAGTCCAAAAGTTTAAATTAGTGATAATGAAAATTAGGGCCAAAATTTTTGGGAAACATAAATTTTGTGATCTTACCTTTTCCTACAACTATAAAAATCCATAAAGTACAAACACTCTTCCTACTCATCCTTCCACATCGACAAAAAATTCTTTATGTACGTGCATTTTTAAAAATAAGTAGAATAGTTTTATCAAAAAAATATAAAAATTTTGTTTCCAAAATAAAAAGAGGCACACACATGTATAGACCTACATGCGCAGGCCAAGAAGCTAGGTGATGTCAACATGCATGGAATATTCCCCTCAAAATATTTCACCCAATCAATAAGGAACCCTTTAAGATTCTAGAGCATATTATGATTAACTCAACAAAATATTCTAGGGAATCTTTTTCCTAGTAGGGGGGATCTCTTTTTCGATGAACATAATATTTTGGGAATATTCCACTAACATCATGCTAATACCAATAGTACAAATGCCTACATCATTAGCCAAGCCCTTTGTTGTTTCCTTAAAAAAGCCCTATTTGGTGAAAACTTAAAATTTCCATGCAGTAGTACTAAATTTCCAATAAAAAGATAATAAGGTGTATGTCTGACCACCCTAAGCACAATCAAAATATAATATTTTTTTATGAGCCTTTAGATATAACTAGAGGATGCATGTTTAGATGCAATGCATTTTTTGTAATTTTTCCTAAATATAAATAATTAGTCATGATTTTTTCACAACTTTTTAAAAATATAAAAACTTGTATGTCTAACCACAAGAACTTGGTCAAAACTTTATGAAATTCATTTTTTTCCTATAATATGCAAATCATAGAATGTGACACATCTTTTGGATTTGAAAAATGCGAAATTATTAGTTATAGATGTTTTTCAATTAGCCTATCAATCAGTTGATCTAAATTTGACAAGGAATTTGTTAAATAATACAAGGTAAGTGAGAGCCTACAAGGATTATGAGAATTATGGACAATAGCATAAACTCTAAGAACAAGATTTGAGTGCATCAAAAGTCATGTTTTCAAACAAGATTGGGCCTAGAGCGAATTCCAAAATTGTTATCCTTTTGAAACATTGAAACACTCTTAGGCTGTGGGTATCCTATAGTGAGAGCAAATCTCTGAGATTGAAAGGTCGATTCCTTGATGGTACTCACCTATACTAAATTTGAATGATGAAAGGGGTAGAAGGATGTACATGTGAAAATGGAAATCTAAAACTAAACGGTGATGCACATTTTTAATAATTTAACTTGCAACTTATAAACCTCACAAAATTACTCATAGAAGAGACTTCAAAACTCACAAACAAAATTAAACACTGCCTAAAAAATTAACTCTTATGATAGGTCTTGGTATTCTAATGTTTTGAAGAGGAAAACACTAATGTTTTCTCAATTTTAACATCAAAATGAAAGACACAATCATAGATCTGTGTTATGGTATATCAAATTTTGCATTAAACAATGAAAGGGTGTCGATTAAACAAAGGTGAAAACATAATATTTGAATCAAATCACTCACAATCAATCCTGGACATAGAAAAAATAATGGAGAAGGAATCAGTATCTGTATATCAATAACCAGGAAATCTACTACAAGTCGATATGCCCAAAATATTCTACCAAAATTTGCAATGTGCAAAATAACAACCAAAAGCAAAAACCTCCAAAAATATGGTGAAAATACAAGATATAGGCCAAGAAACATCAAGGGTCAGATAGATGAAGAAAACAAAGAGGAAGAGGGGTCAAAATGCTTGAAACGTGTAGTTGACCACCTCAAAACTCTCCTAGACCCAAGTCAAGCTTATGAAGCACTTCAAATCAATCAAAATTGTCTCAAAACTACCCGAAAATCATACAAAATGTCTAGGGTCAGATGCAGCAATAAACCCCCCAAAATAGAAGCTGGAACTAGTAGTCACTGTGAGTTAGCTATCTGGGAAGCCCTGTTAACTAATAATGAACTCAAAATGTAATCAAAAGCCCTCCATAACTACTCCAAAACTGAAAACCCCCCCTCTGGATTCCCATCAAGTGCTAGAAAAATAAAAATGACCTCCTTGGCCTATATGCACATGTGGAAAAAACAAAACATCCTCCTTGGCTGAAAATAGAACTTTGGAAGTCTTCTCATAAGCTCATAGGTGCATGTGAAAATAACTTTAAAAAATGATCTTTGTCATGTGCAATACCATCACATGCAAGAAAATAAATTCCCTCTCTATCTAAACTCAAACTCCTCATTCAAACTCAAGTCTACATGTAATCTCCATAATTCCCCTAAGTGAGCCTTGTGGAAGCATGCAAACTGGAAATCTCCCCACTTATGCAATTTTACCCTATTCTCTTGTATTAAAATTTAACATTTATTATAAGGTTTATAAAATACCCAATAATAAACATTAATTACAATCTCTTTGCAAAAGGAAGGAAACTATTTTTATTTATCATTTGTATTTTCAACTTATCATTCATTAATAATATATTGTCACTTAGTTGGTAATATACTACCAATAAATGCTAAGTTGAAAATAAAACTCATACCAAAAACACCTCCTAAAACCTACTATGTGGTGTAAGGGCACTTAGGATCATTAGAATGCCTAAAGTTCAGAGCATGAAGGAGGACACTAAGACAACATCTCTCCAAGTCAATTGGGAGATCTTAAAGCCAATCATGGCTATTTTCAATGATCAATTTATTGTTAAGGGTAAAACTCCTAAAGGGCTTGATAAGGACCTTAGGAGAAATGATGATGTAATTAGAACCATTAGTGCTCCATGAGGTTAAAATGGTTATTTAGAGTCTTAGATAGGATATTTGGTCCTATGGAGTTAAAATCCATTAACTTGGATAGAGTTTAGGGGTTAAAATACAATAAAAGTGAAGTTGGGAATTTGAATATTCAAATCCTAACGGCTAGTTAAGATTAGGAGGGGAATGGTGTTTAGTTTTGTTTTGATATTTTAAGGACTTCCAACTAAATGTGATTAGTTGTGGAAGTTAGAGACTATCTTATAGGCACCCATGGATGTTGTTAGAATAATAAGCAGAAAATGCAAATATTAAGAAACAAAAGAGAACACAATAACACAATGTTTAACGTGGTTCACCCAATCCTTGGGCTACATCCACCAACAGCAAGTCCAATATTTATATTATTATCCAACGATTACAATTTGAAACCTGTAACTCAATATCGCCACACGAAGCTACAAAATCTCTCATACATAAATCTCAAACCCTAAGCCCTTTTACAAGTATATTTGACATAATGAAATTAGGGCAAAAAATACTCCGACTAATAGAAAATTGATGGCCAACCCTTTATAATATTATTAAGTCATTGTTGGCATCGAGGGGCGCTACCCCACACTACCCCTTGACCCCATTAGGGGCTCTACCCCTTGGCCCTGCCTGGGGCGCTGCCCCAGGACCTCGCAAGGGGCTCTGCCCCTTGACCTCGTAGATAAGTCAAGGAGGAAACTACGCCGAAAGAACCTGAGTCTAATTAGGCTCCACATACATAACAATATCCCACTTGGAGACTGATCAAACTCCACAAAAATAACTTCCCACTTGGAGACTAATCGACCAAACCTGTAGCTCCCACTGGAATAAAGAAACCACCCTGGACTCAGTTGTTCTTTTATTTTGTTCAATCTAGAAGACCAACCGAAGCTGAAGAGGAATTCAACTTCTCCCTTGTCACTGCCTTTGTAAACATATCTACTGGATTATCATCTGTATGTATCTTCTCCAACTTTAACTATCCATCATCCAAAACTGACCGAATGAAATGATATCGTAACTATATGTGTTTTTTTTTTTAGTGCAAAGCAGAATTCTTTGCAAGATGAATGGCACTCTGACTATCTGAATACAAATAATTATCTGCCTATGGATGTCCCAATTCTTCCATGAAGAATTGAATCCATATCATCTCCTTGGTTGCCTCTATAGTAGCAACATACTCTGCCTCTGTAGTGGATAAAGTAATCACCTTTTGTAACCGAGAAATCCAACTCACTGTTGTCCCACTAACAGTAAATACATAACCTGTAGTACTCTGTTTGGTATCAATATCTGCTGCCAAATCTAAGTCAACATAGCCATGAACAGTAGTAGAAGAGCTCCCAAAGTGTAAACACTTATTGGATGTACCTCTCAAATATCTGAGAATCCATTTGACTGCATCCCAATGCTCAATCCCAGGGTGACTCATATACCAGCTAATGACTCCCACTGCATGTGCAATATTTGGCCTAGTACAAACCATAGCATACATTAAGCTCCCTACAGCTGAAGCATAAGGTATCTTGGGCATTCTTACCTCTTCTTCTGTTGTCTTTGGACACATTTCTTTAGTCAATTTCAAATGACCAGGCAAAGGTGTAGTGACAGCTTTGGCATCCTTCATGTAGAATCTCTGCAACACCTTCTCAACATAATCAGCCTAAGATAGAGTTAATTTTCTATTCTTCCTATCTCTACAAATTTTCATGCCAAGGATTTGTTTTGCTGCCCCCAAATCATTCATAGAAAAATATTTTGCTAACTATTGTTTCAACCCCTTAATATGATCCATGTTAGATCCAGCTACAAGCATATCATCAACATATAAACATAGAATAATGTAGTTGTCATTATTTAACCTCTTGAAATAAACACGATGGTCAAAATTACATCGAGTGATCCATTCTCATTCATATAAGTATCAAATTTAATATACCATTGCCGAGGTGCTTGCTTCAGGCCATATAAACTTTTTTGCAATTTGCACACTAAACTCTCCTTACCCTTGACCTCAAATCCCTGTGGTTGTACCATATATATTTCTTCATTCAAATCACCATGAAGAAAGGTTGTTTTAACATCAAGTTGCTCTAAATGCAAATCTTCAATAGCCACAATACTTAAAATAGTACGAATGGAAGTCATTTTAACAACTGGAGAAAAAATCTCATCAAAATCAATACCATGTTTCTGTGCAAATCCTTTTATGACTAATCTGGCTTTAAATCTTTTCTTACCTCCATCTTCTTCTTTCAACCTGTAAACCCATTTATTCTGCAAAGCCCATTTACCTTCAGGTAACTTACATAAATCCCAAGTCTGATTTTTCAGTAAGGATTCCATTTCATCTGTCATTGTAGACTCCCATTGAAGTTTTGTATCCACCTGCATAGCTTCATTATAACATTTAGGTTCACCAGCATCAATTAATAAGATAGAATACAAAGAAGGTGAAAATCTATATGGAGGTCTACTTAGCCTTGTTGACTGTCTAACATTCACTGGGGTATGTGGTATTTGTTGTTGTTTTTGTTGTGGAGCATAAGGAATTTTGGGAACATTATCATTTGGAATATCATCCAACACTACATAATCATTTTCTTTCTTCTCATGTTGCTGCAACATATCTTTGTACAACACTTTCTCATTGAATATGACATCTTTGCTTCTTACACTTTTATGATTGTCAAAATCCCAAAGCCTATAACCAAATTCATCAATGCCATATCCAAAAAATATACATTTCTTAGATTTAGCTTCCATCTTGGTTCTATTTTCAGAATCTATATGTGCAAACACTTCACAACCGAAGGTTCTGAGAAAAGAATAACTCACCTTCTTACCTGCCCATGCTTCCTCTGGAATACCACAATCCAAGGGAGTAGAGGGGCCTCTATTTATCAAATATACATCAGTATTTATAGCCTCTGCCCACATGTTTAGGGGGAGCCCAGCATGCAACCTCATGCTCCTAGCACGTTCCATTATTGTCTTGTTCATGCATTCAACCACTCCATTTTCCTATGGAGTCCTTGGAACTATTTTTTGTCTATGAATACCAGTAGAGGCACAATAATCTTCAAATTCTTTTCTGCAATACTCACCGCCATTATCAGATCTGAGACATTTTAATCTTTTTCCAGTCTCATTTTCAACCAAGCTTTTCCATTTCTTAAAAGTTTCAAATACATCAAATTTCTGTCTAATGAAGTATATCCATACTTTCCTAGTTGCATCATCAATGAATGTAACATAATATTGAGAGCCACCAAGGGAAGATACTTGAGCTGGACCCCATACATCTGTATGCACAAGCTCTAATTTTTCATCTTTATTTTCCTTCCCACTCTTTACAAAACTGACTCTCTTTTTCTTTCCATACACACAACTTTCACAAAAATCCATGTTAACACATTTCAGACCTAGTAGAGATTTCTTTGAATGAAGTAATTTCATACCTTTTTCACTCATGTGCCCAAGTCTATTGTGCCACAATGCTGTTTCAAAATCTCCAGCTACTGTCTCTTGTTCTACCTGCTCAACTGCAACAATTGTTCCTGAACATTTATTTTTCTCTAAAACAATTAAAGTAGAGGGAACAATATGACCTGTACAAAGATATAAGGTGCCTACTTTCACACCTTTTTCTACTACTAAGGAACCTTTTGAAACCTTCCAATTTTTATCATTAAAAGTAACTGTGCAACCTTCATCAGCGAGTTGCCCTGATGAAATTAAATTTTTACTCAGCTTTGGAACATGTCTTACCTCTTATAGTAGCCAATGATTCTCATTGTGCAACTTAATCTTGATTTTCACTTTTCCAACAATTTGACAGGGTTCATTATCTCCCAAATAAACTAGCCCAAAATCCCCTTGGACATAATCAACAAAATAACCTCTATGGGGTGTAGCATGAAATGAAGCCCCCGAATCTAACACCCATGAATCATCAACATTTTCTAAAGACAAGAGCAAAGCATCCTCTTTGGATTTGTTACTTACCACATTTGCCTCCTTGTTTCCATCATGTTTGTATCCTTGATCTTTCTTCCAAGACCAACAATCTTTCTTCTTATGTCCTGGTTTTCCACAGTACCAGCAGTCACTAGGTCCTCTTGACTGAGACCTCTTTCCCTTTGACTTCCCTTGTGATTTTCCATGATTTCTAGAGTTGTTTCCTCTATCTCTTGTTCTACCTCTACTTTCTGCGTTTAATACACTACCCGATGTGGATGCCCCTGAGCTTTTCCTACGAATTTCCTCACTCAATGTAATACCAATAACATCATCAAACTTTAGGTTATTAGAACCAGAAATAGAATTACTTACAGCCATTACCAAGCCATTCCAGCTTTCTAGCAAAGAGCAAAAAATCAAGAGAGCCCTAACCTCTTCATTAAAAGTAATTTTAACTGAGGCTAACTAACTTGTAACTGTATTAAACTCATTCAAATGATTAGTCACTGATCCACCTTCTACCATTTTCATATTAAATAAATGCTTCATAAGAAATACCTTGTTTGAAGCTGAAGGCTTTTCATACAACTTCGCTAGGGTGTCCATTAGATCTTTAGCTTTTGTTGCTCCAGTAATATTGATTGCCACCAATTGTGCCAGGCATAGACGAATACTCCTCAGTGCCTTCCTATCCAAAATATCCCAATCATCCTGAGACATTGATTCCTCTTTCTTGGCTATTCCCTCTAATGGCCACCATAGATCCTTCTGATAGAGATAGTTCTCCATTTGCATCTTCCACAACTTGAAGTTCTTCCCATTAAACTTATCAACCTTCAGCCTACCCTTGTTTGCCATTTCTCCCACTTAACTGAGAGACTCTCCCACTAACTCGTGAGACCTGCTTCAGAGAATAGATGAAAGAAAGAACGAAATAACCTCACTCTGATACCACTTGTTAGAATAATAAGCAGAAAATGCAAATATTAAGAAACAGAAGAGAACACAATAACACAATGTTTAAAGTGGTTCACCCAATCCTTGGGCTACATCCACCAACATCGAGTCCAATATCTATATTATTACCTAGTGATTACAATTTGAAACCTATAACTCAATACCGCCACACGAAGCTAAAAAATCTCTCATACATAAATCTCAAACCCTAAGCCCTTTTACAAGTATATTTGACATAATGAAATTAGGGCAAAAAATACTCTGACTAATAGAAAATTGATGGCCGACCCTTTACAATATTATTAAGTCATTATTAGCGTCAAGGGGCACTACCCCTCGACCCCATGCTGGGGCGCTACCCCACACTACCCCTTGACCCCATCAGGGGCTCTGTCCCTTGACCCCGCTTGGGGCGCTGCCCCAAGACCCCACAAGGGGCTCTGCCCTAGGACCCCACAAGGGGCTTTGCCCCTTGACCCCGTAGATAAGTCAGGAGGGAAACCACACCAAAAGAACTTGAGTCTAATTAGGCTCCACATACATAACAGATGTGTGGGGGGAGGAGAGAGTACAAACTGATTCATCAGGTGTACGACTGGAACAATCTATTTCCAATAAAACTCAGAATTTTGTAAAGTTTTCAATGTTGTTCTTGGCATAATTGAATTTTTATTGTTCATTTGATGTTGTAGATACACTATTATTTAAATCCATCTTTAATGCTCTGAGATCAGTATTTGGTTTAGATTCATATCATTTGGGTTGATTAACCCTAAAGGTTTCACTGTTTTAACTTGACAATTTGGTTTTTCTTAATGAAATAGATCATTCCATGAATGAAAAACATTGATTCTCATTGAATGATACCATTCTAAAATGTACATTACATTTCTAACATGAATATATGAAGTTTGAGTGAATGGAACAGGTGATCACCCAGATAAGGTTGGGTAAATCCATGAAATTGGTTGGATATGAGAAACAACCATTCTCTATCTGAATAAGAGGCATGTTTAAGTATTTTAAGTGTCTTAGGATGATTTATGAATGGTTAATCCACCATTGGATAATCCTATAAGTGATTGGAGGGTATACATTAAGAAAGCCCTAGTTTGGAGGGCTTGTGAGAGACCTATTTGGGGTGTTGCAGGAACACCCCCTCCACTCTTCACAACACCTATGGTCTTCAAAGGAGTCACCCAAGGGAATTCATGTCTAAGGGTCTTTTAATAATTTTCAAATATTGTTTAATAAGCCATCTTATAAGGCCTGGTCACCCTTGGTGTGGTTATAAACCATGGGTTTTTTACTATGGTCCTGTAATCACTAAAAAATGGACAAGATCAATTTATGGACAAATCAAGGCAAATCAAGGCAAAATCAAGACAATTGAATCAAAACAAGCATTTGGCCAATCAAAATTAAAATCAAGTCTTAATTCAATATAATTCAAAATCTAAAGCCAAAAGATCATTTAAAAGCATTTAAATCAAATGAAATTAAATCAATGTGCAATTAATCTAATTAATTGTATAGTTTGGAATTAAATTGAAATTCAACCCATTCAAGGGGTACATGGCTAAATGAATGAATTAAAATCAATTGATTAAATCTCAATTTCTCTCAACAACCAAAAGGGAGGAAAATCAATCAACCAATGGGATTTAAGGAAATGAACTCACATGGATCAAGCCAAATTCAATCTCAATCACTCAAAGTGAAAGAGCATCTTGTCCACTCATCTTGTCTACTTGTCCCAAGCTTTGAGGACACAGTATTTAAATTGTCTTCAAAGGGTGGAACCAAAGACTCAACTCAAGCTTAATCATGATCAACTCTACTATACCCCCTACCCTTGCCTAAATCTATAAAAGGAAGGCCTAAATCCATCATAATTCATAACCACAAATCTGAGAATTGCATCTAACCTCTTGAGAATTATAGCTAGAAAGGAAATTTAGGAGCAATTAAGAATTTCAATTTGAATTAATTGTTAGCATTTGCTTTATCATAATCATTTATCATTCTAGGATTGTCATTAATGGTAGCTTGCTAAGAGCTTCACATTAACACTCTTAAATATAGAGCCATAGGATGCTTAATTGTTCATTCATTTGCTAAATAGATGATATAGTGTGGTTTATTTAGTTTCTATTTCATTTATTGTTCAATACTAATTCTATGAAGGTACAAAATCTCACACACAAAATGGCGCCCACCGTGGGGCAGTAGGCTTCACTTTTCAAAAATCTCGTAATCTTCATTTTTGTCAAAATTTTTGCTTGTTTAACTCTTGGGTTTTGTAGAAAACAACACTTTTGAGACTTCAAACGATGCTTTTGATCAGTTAAACAATGCTTTTGAGCACTATTTCAGTGCTTCCATGACAAATTTGTGTGCCTTTGCACAGTCAAACTACACGTTTAAATCCTTCTAACTTCTGTCTTACATTCTAACAACACTTATTCCCTAACTACTGAGTGCTTTTGCATACTTCACCAGCACTTTTACTCATTTTTAGAAGCCTTTTTGTGATCATTTAGCGCTTTTACTATCTATTTGTGCACTTTTAAAATTTTAAATAGCACTTTTGAGTTGATCTACAGTTCTTTTCAATAGTTAAATTGTGCTTTTAATCATTTCTATAGCACTTTTACATAAACTGCAAATTTTTATATTCTGGCTGTTAGAAAATGAATTTCATGACTCTGCAGGATGACTGATCACAAAAAAGCAAAAAAGCCAGAGAGCAGATTTAATCAAGAAGGCAAGGCTTTAGCAAGGAAGATTAAAAAGGAGAACATTTCTCATATCAAGCTAGTCCTTGAGGATTCATAGCAAGAAAATCAAGTACATGAGCATTACATCAAAGTTGTAGAAGCATACAAGACTAAATTTATTTCACTAAATTGGATATTTTCACCTTAAATCAAGTTTTTTCTTAAAATTTGCAAATAAGGCTTAAAATTCAGTTTTGTCTTTGTTTCTTCAGGTTTATTTTTGTTTCCTTCACTTTGGTTAGCTTTGTTGACTAACTTGTTGGGGGAAAAGCACATTGGAAAGGAACGATTGCTAAAGGTAAGCATTAAAAAGATGAAAATAACTCAAAAATGCCCGTAGCCTTTGCTAGCTACAAGGAAAAAGTAAGCCTTAAAACTTTATCAATTTCGTGCTTAAATTGTGGCTTTGGTGCTTTTAAAAATCTAGTAATTAAAAACAACCTATCTTTGTTTGGCAAGTTTAGCATTAGGCCTATGCTCTTCACTTCTTTTAGTGAATTAGAATGCCAAAAGTGTTAAACTTTTTAATTAAGGAGAAATGTTGAGGAAATCAAGCACATAAAATTGAAAAACCCCTTGTTTGTAGAAGCGAGTTGAAATACTCAATTCTCTCTAGTTAGTGGGTTGGTAATTGGACATTATTTATTGTGTTTGGGAAATTAAGAAAAAGTTAGGGATATGCTCTTCACCTTTTGGTGAATCAAATTTTCAAAAACTATTTCTTAACTCCATTTCCTTGCTTTCCATGAACATGCTAGATCTTTAGTTGGGCTCACCTCCCGAGATTTTCCTTAAAAGATCCGGTGAGAGGGACAACCCAAAGTGGGATACACTTGCTTTTTCTGCGAGAATCCAACCCACTATAAAATGAAATACATAATCCTTAATGGGGTGTGTGACAAAAGGATACTAAATTTTTGAACTTCCTCGAGTAGTCCTCACGGATTGCGCAAAACTCCGATATACCGGTGGTGGGAAGCCTCTTAATATACTTGGAGGATGAAAGTTTAATGTTCATTTTGAATGGAATATTGATTAAAACCTTGTTAACTTAGCAAAGAATACCTAATAGGGCCATGTTTACGAACCAATATTGAGCTAGGTAGATTGCTTGAAGTGTTTTTGGTGCAAAACCTGTGATAACGTTCTTTCAAAATCAAACATTTTGTGTTAAGGGTTAAAAAGAGACAAGTGTATTCGTGATTGTGTGTTTGGAAAAAACATAAGACAAGTGAGAGATATCCATACAAAGATCAATCTTATATTTTTAATCTCTTCATTTAAAAATAACAATTGTCAAATCAAAAGATCAATTCCAAAGAAAACCTCATTGGATGCTAGTTTCCACATGCTCCCATAAGTTCAAAGGGTCTTTACAAGGAGACAACACTTGCATAGCTAGAGGAGTTCCCAAATTTGAATACCAAAGTCTTTTTAAAGATCATAATCAAGGGGATAATCTCCCAAACCTTTTTGAAGAAAGACTTAACAATATGGATTGAAATTCTACATTTTATGATCATCAACATGGAGGAAACAATGATAACACTAATAATGCCAATGCCAATCCACCTAAGGAAACTCTTGAAGAAAAAGTTGAGAGAGTAGCCCAAGACATAGAATTCCTAGAAGTCATGGATAAACTGATAGAGAGGGATAGAGAGAGATATCCCTCTCTAACCTAGCTCACATGGGAGTAAAGCTCCCCCATGACTATGATATAGACCAACTAAAGAAGAATCAAGAGGAAGAGGACCCGATGAGTGCTATGACTAAGCAATTAAAAATGTTCCAAGAACAAATTAACTTAATGAAAAAGGCGGTTGAACCTAAGCCTTTTTCTATTGAAGCCTTGTGCCCATTTCCATTTGACAAAAGCTTAACCATGGCACCTTTTCCATTCAATACCATCTTTCCTAAATATGATAAGTATATGGGTAAAATAGACCCACTGGATCATCTTCATGAATTTTGTGCCTTAAGTATTGAGTTCATGCATAACACTACGTATCTAATGAGACTTTTTCCTAGGAGTTTGGGAGGGTCCACCATGGAATGGTTCTCTAAAATCCCACCAGGAATTAAGACTTTTGAGGAATTAGCCTCCAAATTTGTGACCCACTACTCCTATAATATTGAGCATGAAATCACGATGCTCAAACTATGTGATACCAAACAGAAAGATGGTGAATCCTTCTTAGGATTCCTACAAAGGTGGAGGACCGTATTTGTGTGGTATCCATGAAGTATCCCTGAAAAGGAGAAGATAGAAATATTCACAAACAATTTGACCATGGAGATGAATAATTGCCCCCAACTTAAATGTCCCCTGACCTTTGAAAATCTTATTGAAAATGGGATTAAAATTGAAGATGTATTGGTAAAATGAGGAGAAATAAAATTATTCAAAGATAATAAGTCTAATACCAATACCAATAACAACAACAATCATTATCAATCTAATTATACTAACAATAGGAGAACCAATAATCACAATGATAAGCCTAAGTTATGGTTGAAAAATAACAATAAGAATCTTGTGAACGATGGAGTCGTAGAGGCCAACGATTTGTAGGCCACCCCTTTTAACTTATCAAGTGGAGCCAATTCTTCATATAACGTTAATCAATCGAACAAGGCTCCATTTAATTCCAACAATTCCAATAATTCCAACAATCCAAACAACAATGCTAATAATAATCCTTATAATAATGCTAATGGGAATAAGCCCAAACCCTTTTTCTCCACTAATAACAAAATAAAATTCACCTATCTAGGTGAACCGTTGGAGAACACATTAAGGACCTTGGTTGATAATAAGATCATTACATTACTTAATTTAAGAGATTATGAACCTCAAGTTAAACCTAATTGGTGGAATGATTCTCACCAGTGCGAGTATCATCGAAATAGAGGTCATAAAACCAATGAATGCATGAGGTTAAAACACTTAGTGCAAGACCTAATAGATGATGGAACCATCAAAATTGAAGGGCCTCAAAACAATGAGGACCATACGACCTTCAAGAACCCATTTATAAACCATGAAAAGGGTGAATCATCTAATAATAACCAAATTTTTTTAAAAAGGTAATGAGAAAGTGAAATTTGATCACACTTATGATAACATAATCAATGCCATAAGTGAAGAAAATAATACCATAAATGTTATCATGATAAAAGAGAAACCAAGAGAAGCATCATCTAACATTGTCACTCAGGGGCAAGCTTCCAAAATCACTCTACCCAACAATATTCCAAGAATTGTTTTACCCAACCAAAATGTACCTTCATCATCAAGGCAATATAACTTGTTTGATCAATTACAAAGGACTCTCGCTCAAATCTCAATCTTAGAGCTACTCAAGTTATCACCTACGCACAAGGAAATTTTAGAAAAAGCCTTAGTGGAAACCAATGTGCCACTAAACCTAGATGCGGACAAGTTCCAAAATATGGTGGGACATCTCATTGCTCCTCATTGCTTATCATTTTCAGAACAAGATGACATGTCATTGAACCATCCACAGAATCTACCTTTACACATAGAAATTCTTATTCACAAACATCGAGTGAAAAGAGTGCTTATTGATGGGGGAGCTAGTTTAAACATATGTACCCTAAACTTGGTCAAAGCTTTAGGATTTTCCGAGGAAGCTATTGATTCAAAGAAAAAAATAATGATCAAAGCTTACGATGATGAAGAACGAGCATCAAAAGGAGTCATAATACTTCCCATAAGAGTTGGTCCTACGCAAAAAGAAATAATTTTCCAAGTTTTAGATTTAAAGTTGACCTACAATATCTTGTTAGGAAGGCCGTGGATCCATGAAATGCAAGTTGTTCCTTCTACTTACCACCAATGTTTAAAGTTTCCTTATCTAGGGTAGGAAATAATGGTAAGTGGGGACTCAAACCCCTTCCAATATTGTAACAACATCAAGCCTATCAATGACTAGTTCCACACAATGCGGAGGTATCTATACCTAATCAAATGGATCAAGGGAAAGGTTCTAAAGACATCCCATTATTAAAGGAAAAAGAAAAGATAGAAAAGGAAGTTATTGTTGAAGATGTACCAAAACCCACTAACCTAGCTACATCAACTAAAGGAAAAGAGAAGGTTAGTGAGGATAATATTATTGAAAAACCAAAAGAAGATCTAACTAAAGTTGTCCAAGTATACACCAAGGAGACCCACTATCATAAAATAGACCAAATGATGAAGAATTTTGATGAGCAATGCAAAATCAAGCAAAAAGGAGTAGGTGAATACTCCCTATCCATGATGGACTTGCCCTTATCACCTAAGTCCTATGGAAGACCACCTAATATACCCCATAAATATAATGATCATTTTTTGAGGGATATTACTTCATCATCCATGGATGAGGATGATAACGAGATCCTAAATTGGCTTTACAAGGATGAAGAAACAAGTGCCCATGTCAAACATATACAAAATATCAGCATTCCCACACATCAATGTGGCAAAGGCTTCCAAATCATGCAAAAGATGGGGTACAAAGGCCAAGGACCTTTGGTCATGAAGAATTAAGGACTCATTGAACCTATAGAAATGACATGGCGAGATAGCAAGGAGAAAACATGATTAGGATATCTTGAGCAAGGGTACACTCAAAAACACTATCCTAAACTCTATGATCAGATATTGCAATTAGAATCCCATAGTGATGAAGATTCTAATCAATGGGAATGGGACTCATTTTCAAGTGAGTCGTGCCATGATAAAGAGATAGATGTGATCCATACATACACTTCTAGCAAAAACAAAGGACAAATAGTAGAATCAAATCCAAATCAAGCATCTAGTTCGAATCAAGTGGTTTTAGAGAGCCTTCAAATTTAGGAGATTGCAATAAATCAATGGGTAGGTGAACCCTACGTACCTTCATGGAGACCTAATATGGAGGAATCAAACATTAGGTTTAATCCACACAAATTTTATCCAACGGAAACCTAAGAGGAGTCTAGCGAGGAAGACTTTGACCCTACTTATTTGGAACATTTAGAAGAAGCACATGTCATAGACTTGAATGATACAATGTATGAACCATCAAATGAGGTCTTATTCCTAAATCCCATTGAACCAATCCAAAGCATTGATCCTTTAACTCTCATATACCCAGAATTAATTGAATGGGATTCCATTGAGCCAACCATCCTCCCAATCTTTTTGAACGACAATGTGGTGTCCCAATACCTCAATGTGGTTGAACCTTCTTCTACTATGGAATATTAGGAGGAAATGATAAAGGAGATTATCCAAACTTTCAATCCACATAAAAATGAAAAAAACAAAAAAAGTAAAAAAAGGAAAAGAATATAATGTTGAAAACCACATAGTGGCAGCATTAGATCAAAAAGAAGAAGAAATAAAGGATGTTTCCAAAGGTGAAAACCCAACTAAGGCACCTAAGGAAGGAATTTTGGATGCTTTACCTGAACATTATGAAGAGAGATCTCCAATTTTGATCGAGCTTATAGAAAAGATAAACATTGGGTTAGAAACTGAGCCAAAGATCATACACCTAGCGGCATCCTTATCTAGTGAAGAGAGAAAATAATTCATAAAAATTTTCAAGAAAAATAAAATCAACTTTGCTTGGTCGTATGATGATATGCCAGGATTGGATCCAAACTTGATTATGCATCACTTGAATATCAAAGAAGGAGTCAAGGCAGTCAAACAAAAGTTAAGGAAGATGCATCCACATATAGAATTACTTGTTAAAGTAGAATTGGAGAAATTGCTAAAGATGGGATTTATCAAAGCTATTGATTATGCCCAATGGATTTCAAATATAGTGCCAGTTTCAAAAGTAGATAAGTCCATCAGGATTTGCACATATTTCAGAGACTTAAACTTGGCATGTCCTAGAGATGATTTTCCTCTCCCAAGTATAGACGCCATTGTGGACCTAACAATGAGACATTCTATGTTTTCACTCATGGATGGATTTAGCGGATATAACCAAATAAAGATAGCACTAGAGGACCAAGATAAAACAACATTCATGTGTGCATGGGGTAGTTTTTGCTGGAATGTCATGCCTTTTGGTTTGAAGAATGTTGGAGCGACCTATCAATGAGAAATGCCCACTATATTCCACGATATGATGCATAAGTTCATGGAGGACTATGTTGATGACATATTAGAAAAGTCTCATTCAAGAGAAGAGCACTTACCAATTATAGATGATTTTTTTACAAGGCTAGAAAAATTCAAAGTGAGGCTTAATCCAAAAAAATGTGCATTTGGAGTCCAATCAGGCAAGTTACTAGGCTACATTGTATCAGTGAAAGGAATAGAATTAGATCCCACCAAAGTCAAGGCCATTATGGAGATGGAACCACCTAAAAACATAAGCCAGATGATATCACTACAAGGAAGAATTCAATCCATCAAGAGGTTTATATCCCAACTAGTGGAAAAAATGTCATAACTTCACCCAACTCTTGCATAAAGATACAATTTTCAAATGGGATGAAAAATGTGAAGAAGCCTTTAACATGTTGAAGAGATACCTCATGAACCCTCCAATTTTGATGCCACCTATCAAAGGCAAACCTTTGATCCTATATATTTCAGCAACAGAGCATTCATTGGGGGCACTTTTGGCACAAGAAGATGAACCAGGCAAAGAAAAAGCAATATACTACATAAGTAGAACTCTAGTCAAATATGAGTTAAACTACACATTAATTGAAAGGGCATGATTGGCTGTGGTTTTTGCTTCCCAAAAACTATGCCACTATATGTTAGCTCATAAGATAAGGCTCATTGCCAAGATTGATCCTTTGAAGTATTTACTTAGCAAAATAACATTAAATGGAAGGCTAGCCAAATGGGTGATGGTGTTGAGTGAATTTGACATTGAGTATGTAGATCAAAAATCTATCAAAGGGCAAGTCATTGCTGACCAATTAGCAGAATCACCACTCCAAGATGATTATCCAATTCAAGTAGAATTTCCAAATTCTGAGATTGTGAATGTTGAGGCAAAGACATGGAAACTATATTTTGATTGTTCATATACTCAGCATGGATCAGGAGCAGGCATACTCTTGATTACCCCTCAAGGATCTACAATTTCGAAGTCTTATAAATTACTATTTCCATGCACTAATAACATAGCAGAATATGAAGCCTTGGTTATTAGAATCAAGTTGGCATTAGAATGGAAGATGACAGAACTAAAGGTTTATGGGGACTCACAATTAGTCATTAATCAAATTAATGATGAATATCAAATGAAATATGACAAGTTGGTGCCTTACAAAAACATAGTGGAAAATCTTAAGAGATACTTCAATCTTATTACATTTGAGCAAGTGCCTAGGGAAAAGAACAGAGCAACAGATGCAATGATAACTTTGGCATCACTTCTACAAATGCTGGATCAAAGCGCCAGATATGAATTCATGGTAGAAGAAGTGGAACAACCCACATTTGACCCCACCCATCCTTATATCATTTGCTTACTAACTACACACAAATCCCCTTGCTATGGAGCCATTTACACTTACCTCAAGGACCAAATCCTACCAATGGACCAAACCAGAAATCAAAAGAAAAGCTTCATTCACCAAGCCTCTCGATATACCTTAATATCAGAAACATTGTATCGTAAGAGTCTCGACGGAATGCTCCTTAGATGTTTAGAGGAAGAGGAATTGAATGTAGCCTTGCGAGAAATCCACGAGGGAATCTATGGGTTGTAGTCGACTGGATTAACCCTAGCTAAGAAACTTCTTAGGATAGGATATTATTGGCCTATGATGGAGAAAGAAGCTTGTCACTTTGCCAAAACTTATATAAAGTGTCAATTTCATGGAAAATTGATACATGTGCCCGCACAAGAGCTTCATCTGATGACAACACCTTGGTCATTTTATCAATGGGGTCTAGATTTAATAGGAATGATTTATCCACCATCCTCAAATGGTCATAAATTCATCATCATGGCAATAGAGTATTTCACTAAATGGGTGGAAGTTGTACCCTTATCAATTGCAACAAGCAAACAGATATCTTTGTTTATCCTAAACCACATCATTTGTAGATATGGTGTACCTCATGCCATCATAATGGATAATGAAAAGCACTTCAAAAATAAGGACCTAAAGGAATTATGCACAAAGTTCCACATGATCCATCATTCTTCATAAATATATTATCCCCAAGGTAATGGACAAGCAGAAGCAATAAATAAAAACATCTTGAAGATATTGAAGAGAACGATGGACAATTCAGGTAGAGATTGGCACATAAAAATAAACCCAACCTTGTGGGCTTATAGAACAAGCATCAGAATGCCAACAGGAGCTACACCCTTTTCCTTAGTCTTTGGAATATAAGCATTTTTACCTTTAGAGGTAGAACTTCCATCTTTAAGGGTATCTCTTCATGGTTTGATAAGTGAGGAAGATGAAAGAGTGGCTAGGTTTCATGAACTAGAACTCCTAGATGAGAAAAAACAACAAGCATTTGATCACTTGAAGGTATATCAAAATAGAATGTCAAGGACTTATAACAAGCATATCAAGTCAAGAACATTTCAAATAGGTGACCTAGTTTTACGAGAAAATCCCAAGAACCAAGCAAAAAGGGAAAAGAAAGGAAAATGGGAAGCAAACTAGTTAGGACCATTTGTGATCACTTCATCTTTTGGGAGAGGTACCTATAAGTTAGCGGATTGTGATGGAGAAGAGCTACAAGAACCTATCAATAGCATTCATCTAAAGAGGTTCTATACATGAGGTAGATGAAAGAGTATAAAGAGTATCATAAATTAGATGGAAAGCATCATATTTATTGTACATATTCAAAAGAGATCTTGAAAAAAGCCAAAAACATTTGAAAAGCAGAAAAGAACAAACAAATTTGAGAAGCAGAAAAGATAAAAAACAATGGAAATTTGAGCATGAAGAAAGCCCAAAAACATTAAAAAATGATCCTCAAAAAGATGTTGTCTTGGTGAAAATTGAAAACCTAGCAAATAGGCACCTTGATGATATGAGAAAAAAAAAATTGAAAAAAAGAAAAAAAAAAGAAGAGAAAAAGTATCTTGGTGAAAACCTAGCAAATAGGCACCTTGGTAGCAAAAAAAGAGAAAAAGATTTAAAAATAGAAAAAGAAAGCAAGATCCATTCAATTAGTGAAAACTTGGTAAACATGCACCATTGAAAGTCCAAGTCAGTCGCATGCCTAGAAGGTCACCTTGTAAATATTGCATTCGCCAGCATTTGTATATATTGCATAATAAAACCCCACAGTTGCATTTGCAAGTACCTAGAGATTTTGGTCACCTAATTTGCAAATTTTCCTAAGTCCAACTTTGTAATCATATCAAATATGGGGCAATCTACTCAAAAGGAGAAAGGATTCATCAAAACCAAACTTCAATCAATTAGTGAATCAAGTCATAAAAAATGCAAGTAAAACACTTCATCAAATTTTTAATCCTAAATTCAATTTGAATCAAAAGTAAAATTTGATCCGAGATCTTACATGACCTTACCTTTATCAGGATTAAAACTATGAAATGTATGGAACTATACTTGAAATATGGATTTGAAAAACATTGCAAATTTTTTTCTAAGTGTTGACTTGATTGATGAAATCATGTCTTTCTAGCGAATCGATGAAAGTTTTTAACTAGACAAGCTATGATGAAAGGATGATATTTTTATTGATTTTTGAATGATTGTCTTAAGATCAAAGTTTTAAATCATGTATTATTTGTCTAAGGACATGATCATCAAAGAATCATCGAGGACTTGTATATAGGATAAAACTAAGATCTTTGTTTATTTATGCAAAAGGATACCTTGGCTATTTTGATCTTCAATATCATAATACCAAAATCCACTTACAACATAGAATCTGACAAAATTGGTATTCACACTCTCATGATTGATTTCAATCAGTGATAGTCATACCAGATAAGAGATGGGAAAGCAAAAAAAGAGGTGCAAAAAGTATTCATATCATCACGGTTGAACTAGTGATGGTTGTACTAAAATGGAATTCCAAAAATGCTCAATGATGATTATAAGCTCCAATTTTTTTAATAATGATAGTTAGTTGCATACATCTTAGATTAAATGCATTTAATGTATTTTGTCTTTCTTAGTTTATAATTACAAGAGATAAAATGGATGAAAAGAAAGGGGGTATAGTCAAATAAAAAATCAAAGAATCATCAAACACTATTTATGATCAAGTGTGTTGAAAATCAAAAATAAAAAGCAAAGTGTATTTCATTAGTTCACTTGCATTAGTTAGGTTCATTTAAGCACACAACATTAAGTTGCATTAAATCATTAAAAACATTTCATTAGATTCATTTTATCTTGCATTAATTTTGAGTATTTCATCATTTAAACCATTTCATCATTGCATTAAGTTGCATAAGTCATGTACCATCATTTGCATTACGTTCATTGTATTAAGTTGCATTAATCTTCATCATTAGAATCATTGATATGTCATTTGCATTAGGTTGCATACACCATTGCATTCATTAATCATTACATCATTGCATCCCAAAATACATTATAAACCATTAGGTGCATATCATTTAAGTCATCTTAGAAGCATGACATCATACATGTAAATCCATTCCACCAAAGCATTGCATTGCATAATCAATTACCTCATAAGACACCTAGCATCATTAAACATTAGAACACATCTATATATTCATTGCATTTATTCATCTATTCTATGTCATACATAAGACAACCATTTAAAGCATCAATAGGACATATGCATACATTTCAAAATTTGCACCTGAAAAACACAAAATAAAGCATATAGGAGATAGAAGCATCTAGATCTACATATCATGTTAAAACATCTGAAAAGGAGATCCAACACATCATGACATCATATATAGTGAAAGCTATCAGAATGAGTATCAAAGTCTATAACATCATCATGAACTAAGCAACATATCAAAGTCTATCAAAGTGATAATAAAAGCAATATCCAGATAATCAATCAAAGTATCAGTATCAGTATCAGTATCAGCATCAACAATATAGATCAAATCAAATGATACAATAAGAGTCCAATGTCTCGATAACAATAAAGAGAATGAGATAACATATATCATCAAAGCAACATAAATATCTCAACTGGCTAAATCACCAGCACCATCGGTACCATCAGGACCAGGAGCTCTATCTGGAGGACGAATCGAGCTCGCTTGTAATCCTGGCTGACTCATAACTACCATAAAGGTTTGCATCATCGAAATCAACTGAGAAACCTACTACTGCACTACTGATATCTGAATCTGAAGAGATACAACATCTGATGCTAAGGCTGGGGTAGGAGCCTGTGTTGTAGAAGTCTATGGTGGAGGTACTGATGAAGAAGGCATTGACAAAGATGGAACACCCAAGGATGGAACAAAACTAGAAGAAGAAGGACATGATGAAGAAGATGGCATCGAAGTAGAAGCAGAAGTAGAAGTAGAAACAAGTCCCTGAGAAGGTGGAGCCTATTTTTTTTAACTAGTGGAATACCCTACTAAGCAGGAGGACCCTGAGCTTGATCTAACAAAACTTGAGCCACCTGTGCCTCAACCTCCCTATGATGTCTGACCCTGTGTCAACCATGTCTCACAGTAGGATCCCTAGCAAACTGATGTAGCACTCTATCTGCACCACCTCTACCCTGACCACCACTCGCAGGAGGAATAGGAGCAACAACAATCACGGGGATATGTACTCTACCTACTCTGGCTGCTCGATGACCACGTCCTCCACGTTGTGCTCAAATCCTACCTCTACCACCATCTCCATCGTCATCATCTCTTCCATCCCCTATAGCACCGACATCTCCATCTGATAGCTCGTCAATCTCTGGAACACTCTCAACAGGATCTGTGAATCTAGGAAAGGGGTACCGATGCAGCCACTCATCATAATCATCTGTGATCCCAACATCCATAATGTGATCTCTCATGGACCAAGGTAGATATCCAAGGTCTTGAATCTCTCTAACTATTGTGCCATAATATACAGAGGGACCCCATAATGATCTCTCTGCCTACACTCAAGCATACATAGCTACTCTTTGCGACATACCCTGTCTACGTCCATAGTGACACAATACTTGTCTAAAGTAGAATATCTTAATAATATAGGTGGAACGCCCAATCATCCATCAAGGGAAAAACATGTAAGGCAACTTAGAATCATCCTTGATCCAAGCCTCACAACCAATATAGGGCCTCCAAACAACAGTATCCATGTCATTAATGACACAATGCCAATAATCAAGCTTACCCATATGGGTCTGCAACACAATCCCCTCATACACCCATGTGAATGACCAACCTAGATATTGTTGTTGTGTTGTGATCGGACGTGTCACATGGATGTGCTCCCAAGTCCAAAGCTGTAACAAGATCACCCCTACAGTAAGCGTAGATGATCATCTATAAACCACTATATGAAGCTCATGATACAACTGAGCTAATACGCATGAACCCCAATCAAATCTATGAGGATGCACCAACAAGTACTCAAGGATAGGACCCCATCCATAGGTGAAACCATGACCATGCCTGTCTGGTAGAATAAATCCACCAATTAGAGTACCTAGAACTGTAGGAAGCACCAGAAAGGAAAGGAACTGTGCCCACTGGATGTGATCGTCACCAATGGTAGGATCAAGGAAAACTTGATGACATGTAGATCCATCATATATAGAGTCATAATAAACTAACTCTCCATGAGTAGGTAAGCGTAGGATGCGATACACATCCTTAGGAGTAATAGTCATTTCTCCCATAGGAAGATGGAAAGTATTATGGTTTGAGTGCCAACGCTTAGCCATAGCCATAATCAGACCCTGATTCACTCAGAACTGAGGTAGATGCAAAAGGAAGGATAAGCCACATAGACTAATATGTCTATGATCACCCAGACTCAAGTCCTAGATCATACTAAATGATAAAGGATAAGAACCGTGAACTCCCAGTGACTTAAGCATTGCCTGCAAAAAGCCAGTTCAATCACATCAGTTTTAAAATTAGTTATCACTTGGATTATCCTAAGTCAATCAAACATTTACAAATATCAAACCATAATAAATTTTCATGCTTCTACTTAGATAGAACGGAAAATTCATCATCACCCATCATCTAAATCTAGATTGACGATCCAACATTCATATTATGACTGACTCATATTGACGTCTTATGACTTGCTATAACATTAAGTTCATTACCTTAACCAATTAGTTGATCGACGACATTAAACAAGTTGAAATTTGACTAAGTCAATTTAAAAGCTTTCCTAAAGAGGTGAAAGCGCTATTTCAGGCATTAAAAGAGGTAAAATGCAAATGCGCTGTTTAAATTTGTAAAAGCGCCATTTAACAGATCAAACGTGCCATTTTAGGAAAACATGCTAAAATAATTTGAAAGCGATTCTTTAAAATTCATAAGTGCTATTCTAATTGGCAAAAGCAAAATGAAGATTAAATGCGCTATTTGACATTGCAAAAGTGCTATTTGGAAATTAAAAAGGAAAAAAATAGAGTTCTAGCATGAAAAAATTGAATTTCTGGAAATTAAATGCATGAAATGACAAAAATGAGAAGTTCAGGCACTCACCGGAGGTCTGTAGTTCTGTGGCTGTTGAAACTATTGACCACACTCAAATATATGCTTGTGAATAGGGACAGACATCGTCGAAAAGTCAAAAGTAAGAGTAAAAATGAATAGTAAAAATACTTTTTACCCCTTTATATAAACCTTTTGACCTAAAAAGGGTATATTTGACCTAAAAAGAGAATCTTCAACTAAGAAGGGTTGGGGATCAAAAATTTTCACCAAATCTTCCAAATCAGGGGCATTTGTAATCAAATAGACACAAAAACATTATCGGAAATGAAATCAAAATCCATTAAATAAATTGACCCAATCAACGCAAATTGAACTAAATCATCAAAATTTTCAAACATCTATCAATTTCATTTCATTTTCAAGGGGGCATACCATTAGATAATCAGAAATGACATCAACATCATTGAATCAGGAGAACGACCATTAAATCAGAGCGCAATCTTTTATCAGGAAATTTTTCGCTAATCAATCGAAAGGGGCATCAAATATCAAATTGAATCAAATCATGTATCACATCAATAATCTAACATCAGATCGATCATCAAGAATATCAAATCAATCGGAATTATATTAGACATCATCAGAACTACATCTTACATCGAACATCAAGATCGACCATCGAAAACATCAAGATCGACCATCGACATAATCAAGACCTCTATCAGTTAAATCAGGACTTTCATCAAGTTGAATCAAGACATTCTTTGAATTGACATGCTTCGCATGTCAATTCAAAGAAGGGAATTTGTAATCACTAAAAAATGGACAAGATCAATTTACGGGCAAATCAAGGCAAAATCAAGACAATTGAATCAAAACAAGCATTTGGCCAATCAAAATTAAAATCAAGTCTTAATTCAATATAATTTGAAATCTAAAGCCAAAAGATCGATTAAAAGCATTTAAATCAAGTGAAATTAAATCAATGTGCAATTAATCTAATTAATTATATAGTTTGGAATTAAATCAAAATTCAACCCATTCAAGGGGTACATGGCTAAATAAATGAATTAAAATCAATTGATTAAATCTTAATTTCTCTCAACAACCAAAAGGGAGGAAAATCAATCAACCAATGGGATTTAAGGAAATGAAATCACATGGATCAAGCCAAATTCAATCTCAATCACTCAAAGTGAAAGAACATCTTGTCCACTCATCTTGTCTACTTGTCCCAAGCTTTGAGGACACAATATTTAAATTATTTTCAAAGGGTGGAACCAAAGACTCAACTCAAGCTTAATCATGATCAACTCTACTACACCCCCTACCCTTGCCTAAATATATAAAAGGAAGGCCTAAATCCATCATAATTCATAACCACAAATCTGAGAATTGCATCTAACCTCTTGAGAATTATAGCTAGAAAGGCAATTTAGGAGCAATTTAGCATTTCAATTTGAATTAATTGTTAGCATATGCTTTACCATAATCATTTCTCATTCTAGGACTGTCATTAATGGTAGCTTTCTGAGAGCTTCACATTAACACTCTTAGATAGAGAGCCATAGGATGCTTAATTGTTCATTCATTTGCTAAATAGATGCTATAGTGTGGTTTATTTAGTTTCTATTTCATTTATTGTTCAATACTAATTCTATGAAGGTACAAAATCTCGTACACAGATCCAAAGACACTTCTAGGTATTTAGGGTATCTTAGGTGTCTTTCAAGGTTATTTTAATGGTTTAATAAAGTTTGGGATCTTTAGGAATCAAGGTTTGGGCCTTATAGGCTCACTAGGAGCAAGAATGCAACATTTTGCGAAAAGTTACAAAATACAAGAAATGTTGCTCAATAACTTTTTTCAAAAAGTTGCTACTGACTTGTAAAACAACCTCCCGATAGTCACAACCTTTGAAAAATGGTTGGATCCATTGAGGAAGGTCTTCAAATAGCCATTTCAGGCGAGTGGAAGACAAGTTCATGTAATTTTTGCATTCAATCAATAAAAATCCTTATTTTCTCTACATTCTGGACTGTAAATAACGCGTGTACGGATTGGTACGAAAGTGGAAGAAGAAGAAGTTTGATTGATCTGGTATCTGACATGAATTAGGACTCCAATTCATTTGGATTTATTTATTTTGGAGGTTGGAGTTGAGAGATTAAAGAATTTCTTTATTGGGTTTTTAGGAAACCTTCCTGAACCAGGGTTTTAGCAAATAATGCCCTAACTTTCTTTTCCTCCGTGGGATTCCCATGTGATCTAGGGAAATGAAATTTGGGCCAATGTATTTTAGATCTTCAAGAGAGCAGGAGAAAGGGGATTTTTTGTGAAGTCTGCTTGCAGGCTCTAGACCAAGCATCTCTATGTGCTCAGTCCAAAATATGGAAAAGTGAAGTGACAATAGCATTTTGGGGGTGGATGAAAGCAATTTGATGACATATTATTGTCTCTTTGGGATTCCTAACACCATTTCAATTAGTGGTTGGCCTTGGAAAATTGACCAGTGAACATTTCCTTAAGTAACCGAGCCAATTAGTCCTATTAGGGCTAGTGGATCAGGAATTTGTAGATAATGTCCATATGGTTTAAGATCTTGCAATTTGGAGGTTTGATACAACTCAATAAAGGGTGTCCAAATATGCAATTTTTTTTGTATATTATTTGTAAGAATCTGAACTAAGTCCCTAGAACCTCGCTCAGAGGGCTACAAGCCCGGAAGGCCTAAAACTGAGAACTTGTTGTCCCAAAACTTGTAAGGTGTGAAAATTACTCCCATAAGAGACATATAATAAGAATGGAACCTTTCCATCCCCTTCCCAACACAAAGGTTCCCATTTCAAGTTTGAACTAGTAAGGGCACTTCATAGTAGGGACTACCGAGCATTAGGAAACTACTCAGTGAATCAACCAAGCCCACTCAGTTAACAAAGGAACTGAGTATCAACCGAGCCTAGACTCTGTCAAGGAATCAACCGAGTGTCAGTCAAGCCCGAGGGAGCAAAAACTAGCAAAAGGAATAGAATCCTCTAGTGAGGATAGTAGTTTTGTGTTTATTGTAGGATCTTCTAAAGGTGTAGGGAACTCTCCTAAGCCCACTTTGGGTTCAAAGAAACACCGAAGGTCTCACCACTTACTGAGTTTCCTAAATAGGGGAGAGCTCTGTGTCAAGTGGTATCAGAGCATCTAAGATCCTTAGGGTAAAAGAGAAACAACACCATGTAAGGAGAAGATGAAGGAGGGTTGTCAACAAGGATGACCAATGCAAATATAGTAAGATACCTGAGAGAGAAAAGGACAAAGTGTGATGAACAAAGAGACACTGAAATACAACAAATGAGGCAAGAGATGGACAAGCTGAGGGAAGAGCTTCATCGAAGAAGTAGTGGTAACTCTGAATATGTTGAACAAGGGAGTGATGAAGAACCCCTTGAGAAGGAGGAAGAAGAATGTCCTGTAGACCAGGGGCTACTAATGAAGACTCTAAAGTCTATGGAGAGAAGGACCATGGATGCCAAGCTTGAGTTGCCTACATACAATGGGAAGATGGACCTAGATGCTGCAATGGATTGGGTAGATTCCCTAAATAGTTTCTTTGATTGTGAAGACATCCCTAAGAATTAGAGGGTGAATATTACTAAGTCTAAGCTCAAATGTTCTGCACTCACATGGTGGAACTTCACTCAAGATGACAAGGTGAAGAATGGAAAGAATCCACTCACCACTTGGAAGAATATGGTGGCCCTACTTAGGGAAGCATGTGTCCCTAAAGATTATGAAGTCCAACTTCATAAAAGAAGGATGAGTCTGAGATAGAAGAAGATGGATATCTCTAGTTATACTGAAGAATTTCAAAGATTGGTAATGAAATCCAAGCTTGCTAAACCAGAATGTGTGAAGCTTGCTCGGTATATGCAAGGCCTAAGGGTCTCAATTCAGGATGAACTTATTTTGACAAGCCCTACCACAGTGAACCAATGCTATCAATTGGCATTGAAAGTTGAAGAAAATTTTAGGAGAAGGAATGAACAGAGTGGTAGAGGAAAAGCTAAGAATGAAAGAGGTAGAGGAAACTTTAGAGGAAGAGGATAGAACAATAGACCACAAGGAGAATATAATAAAGTGAACACCTAAGGAGAAAGTAGTTCAAGAGGTGGATATAGAGGTAGAAGAGGAAATGACAGGGGTAGAAATGGAGGAAGAAATAATGGAAAACTCATATGTTACAACTGCAACCAAATAGGACACTACACCAATAAATGTCCGGACAAAGACAAGAAGAATAATCAAGGTGAAAGAAGAGCCAACCTAGTGTAAGAAGATGATGCTAACAGTGTGCAAGACTGTACTGGAGAAGATAGAGTAAGCCTCATAATGAAGAGGACTTTGATCCAAGCACCCATTCCGGTGGAGCCTCCTCAAAGAATGAGTCTTTTCATGACCAACTACAAAAGCCATGGAAAGGTATGCAAGTTAGTAATTGATTATGCTTCTACTGAAAATCTTGTATCTAGAGAAATGGTAGATAAATTAAAATTGGAAAAGATACCCCACCCAAACTCATCCCATGTATCTTGGTTGACTAAGGGACAACAAACCTTAATCAATGAACAAGCTTGGGTTGATTTCTCCATTAAATACTACAATGATAGATTCCTTTGTGATATTGTAGATATGGATGTTTGTCACCTACTACTAGGTCTCCCTTGGCAGTATGATTTGTAGGCTAAACATGATGGAGTCACAAACAAATACCAAATCATTCAGAATGGTCACAAATACAATTTGCTCCCTCTTCCTGATCCTCAACAAGAAAAACCAAAGGAACAATTAGTCATGCTTGTAAGAGAACAAGATATGATCAACACTATTCAAGATTCATAGGTAGGATATGCCCTAGTCCTTAAACCAAAGGAGAAAATAGTGCACAAAGAAGTACCGAAGGAAGTAGATAGTCTACTGTAGAAGTTCAAAGGAATAGTTGTAGGAGACACACCAGATGAACTCCCACCATTGAGGGACATCTGTCACCAAATATATTTCATTCCAAGTGCTTCCCTACCCAACAAGGTTTCCTATAAACTCACTCTTGATTAGAATGCATAAGTCACTAGAAAAATTGGTGAATTGATGATAAAAGGACTCATACAAAAGAGTCTTAGCCCTTGTGCAGTCTTGAGTGTCTTGGCCCCTAAAAAGGATGGAAAATGGAGACTATGCACTAAATCTAGGGCAATAAACAAAATAACAATCAGATATAGATTCCCCATACCCAGGATTGAGGATCTATTAGACCAACTTGGAGGAGCATGTTATTTCTTTAAAATTGACCTTAAATCTGGTTACCATTAGATAAGAATAAGGCCAGGAGATGAGTGGAAGACTACATTTAAAACCACTGAGGGATTATATGAATGTCTTGTGATTCCATTTTGCCTTAGCAATGCTCCTAACACCTTCATGAGATTAATGAATGAAGTGCTTCATGATTTTAGAGGCAAGTTTGTGGTGGTCTATTTAGATGAAATCGTAATCTTAAGTGGGACTATAGGAGACCACATGAGACACTTGGAACAAGTTATCCAAAGACTACACGAGAAGGAATTGCCTATAAACTTAGAAAAATGTACATTTATGCAACAAGAGTTGATATTCTTGGGTTTTGTTATCTCAAAGGGCACTTTGAAAATAGATCCTGAAAAAGGTAGAGGCTATCATTAATTGGCCCACACCAAAGACTCCAGGAGAAGTCAGGAGCTTTCATGGATTGGCTACCTTTTATAGGAAGTTTATCAAAAATTTCAGTAACATTTGTGCACCTTTACTTGATACCATCAAGGGTGGTAGAAAAATAAAATTCCAGTGGACAACACAAGAAGATGAAGATTTTAAGTATTTGAAGGAGAGAGTAGAACAATATCCCATTTTGGCACTACCTACCTTCAAAAAATTGTTCACAGTGGAGACCGATGCTAGCAATCTGGCCATAGGTGTAGTCCTCAATCAGGATGGAAGACCAGTGGCTTTCTTCTTTGAAAATTTGAATGAAGCAAAGAAGAAATACAATACATATGACTTGGAACTTTATGCTATGGTTCAAGCCCTCTAGAAATGGAGGCACTACTTGCTTCCTAAGGAATTTATTGTCTTTACAGATAATCATGCTTTAAGTTTTCTAAACAGTCAGGATAAATTAAGCAGCAGGCACATAAAATGGGTTGAACAACTCCAAGCATTCACATTTTATATAAAGCATAAGAAAGGAACTTCAAAAAAAGTGGTAGATGCTCTTATCTAGAGAGTAATTTTGGTTGAAGAAGTGCAGGTACAAAGAATAGGAATTGATTCCCTCAAGCACCTATAAAAAGATGATTCAGACTTTGGTGATATCTATAAGGTTTTCTCTACTCTATCAGATGCATATAATACTACTTATTTGGAATATTTATTGTAGAATGGCCTTTTTTTCAAAGGAGGTCAACTCTATATTCCTAAATGCTCCATGAGAGAAAATATGATTAGAGAGAAATATTATGGCACACTAGGAGGTCATTTTGGCATAGATAAGACACTTGAACATGTAAGGAGAAACTATCATTGGCCTTGATTACCCACTGATGTCAGAAAGTTTGTTGAGACATGCACTATTTGTCAAAGGGCTAAAGGAGTCAAGATCAATCAAGGTATCTATCAACCACTCCCTATTCCAACAAATCCATGGGACAATGTGAGTATGGATTTTGTCTTAGGACTTCTGAGAACTAAACAAGGATTTGATAGTATCTTTATTATAGTGGACAAATTTAGCAAAATGGCACACTTTGTTCCTTGTAAAGTTTCAATGATGCTTCACATATTGCTAACTTGTTCTTTAAATAAGTTGTTAGAATTCATTAATTTCCAACATACATTATCTCAAACAGAGATGTGAAATTCCAAGGGCACTTTTGGAGAACCCTTTGGAAAAAGTTGGGGACAAACCTGTCATTCAGTTCTGCATACCATCGTCAAACAGATGGGCAAACTGAAGTTGTAAATAGATCATTAGGTAACCTTATAATGTGTCTAAAAAAATATATGGACAAACTTGGGATGCTCAAGAAGAATTTGATTTCAATGATTCAGTAAACCGGTCAATGGGGAAGACACCATTCCAAGTGAATTACATACTTCATCCCAGAGGGGTTATGGAGTTGAGAGAGTTACCGACTGACTGTAAATTTAGTGCACAAGGTGAAGAATTATCTACATGGATCTAACAGAGTCATGATCAAGTTAGAGATACATTGAGTCAGAATACTGCAAGGTACAAAGAACATGCAGATAAGAAGAAAAGACATGTTACTTTTAAAGATGGAGATCAAGTATGGGCATAATTGAATAAGGCAAGGCTACCTAGGGGACACACCAAACTACAGATGCAAAAGATTAGTCCTTGTCAAATACTTCATAAATTTGGGGACACTGCTTATGAAATTTCTTTACCCCCTACTATTTCTATTTCTCCTATCTTTAACATTTGTGATCTCACTCCTTTTAAGGGTGATGCAGGATATAATAACATTTTGCAGGATACTGATGATACACATGCATAATAGATAAAGGACTTTCCACCAAGCCAACCATTACAGTTGTATTATCAACTCTAAAGTTGTCAAGAAAACCAGGAAGAAGACCTACAAAGACTACTTGGTTAAATGGAAGGAGTTACCTGACATTGATGCTACATGGATGAGGGAAGAGTGTATCAACAAGCATGAAACCTCGGTTCAAAAACTGCTCTCAAGTGGGACTTGAGTTTTTAAAACAAGGGAGTATGGTGCAGGAGCACCCCCTCCACTCTTTACAACACCTATGGTATTCAAAGGAGTCACCCAAGAGCATTCACGTCTAAGGGTCTTTTAAGAATTTTTAAATATTATTTAATAAGCCAACTTGTAAGGCCTAGTCACCCTTGGTGTGGTTATAAACCATGGGTTTTTTACTATGGTCCAAAGGCACTTCTAGGTATTTAGGGTATCTTAGGCATCTTTCAAGGTTATTTTAATGGTTTAATAAATTTTGGGATCTTTATGATCCAAGGCTTAGGCCTTATAGGCTCACTAGGACCAAGAATGCAACATTTTGCCAAAAGTTTCAAAATGCAAGAAATGTTGCTTCACAACATTTTTGAAAAGTTGCTACCGACTTGTAAAAAAACCTCCCAAAGGTCACATCCTTTGAAAAATGGTTGGATCCATTGGGGAAGGTCTTCAAATATCCCTTTCAGGTGGGTGGAAGACAAGTTTATGTAATTTTTTCATTCAATCAATAAAAATCCTTATTTTCTCTATGTTCTGGACTATAAATAGCGCGCGTACGGATTGGTATAGAAGTGGAAGAAGAAGAAGTTTGATCAATCTAGTATATGACATGAATTAGGACTCTAATACATTTGGATTGAGTTATTTTGGAGGTTGGAGTTGAGAGATTGAAGAATTTCTTTACTGGGTTTTCAGGAAACCCTCCCGAACCAGGGTTTTAGCAAATAATGCCCTAACTTACTTTTCCTTTGTGGGATTCCCATGTGATCTGGGGAAATGAAAGTTGGGCCAATGTATTTTAGATTCACAAGAGTGTAGGAGAAAGGGGATTGTTTTGTGAAGTATTCTTGCAGGCTCTCGATCAAGCATCTTTATGTGCTTGGTCTAGAATATGGAAAAGTGAAGTGACAATAGCACTTCAGGGGTGGATGAAAGAAATTTGATGATAGATTGTTGTCTCTTTGGGATTCCTAACACCATTGCAATCAGTTTTTGGCCTTGTACAATCGACCGGTGAACATTTCCTTAAGTAACTGAGCCAATTAGCCCTATAAAGACTAGTGGATCAGGAATTGTTAGATAATGTCCATATGGGTTGAGATCTTGTGATTTGGAGGTTTGATAAAACTCAATAAAGGGTGTCCAAATATGCAATTTTTTGTAAGAATCTGAACTAAGTCCCCAAAACCTTGCTCAGATGAGTTAGACATACATCTCTATGTGGTTGTCTAGAGCAGAATTGAGAGATTGAAGAATTGAAGCATGAAGGGGTGGAATCCAAGAGTGTAATGGTGGATTTGGTCCATTGGTGTCTAGTAGAATCCTATAAAATAGTTGGTGTCATTCTATGTTAAGTTTTTGGGACACTTTCTTTGTTAAGCATGCCTAATTGGGGCTCTAGGACCTAGTGGTGAATTTGGCATTTCCTTAGCACTTGAAAAGTCCCGATTCTGCACCTTTGGGATCTCAAAAAACTCCAAAAAGGGTGTCTAGAAACATACTTTGTTTGGCTAGTCCTTTGGAGAAAAGTAAAGTTTTGGTCTAAAAACAACGAATGCATGGCTAGTAGGAATTATGACCCTTAATGAAGGGATTACCCCTTGTAAGGTGTGGAGTTGAGTCTAACCTATTGAAACATGTCCTATTAGGCCTAGATAAGAAGAAAATAAGAGGTTTTTACACCATTCATCAGTTTTTGCACTTTGATGTATTGTTGGCATAACTAGTCTCCTAGAAACACCCATAGTCTTGGATGGAGGGTGTGATTGATGTTTGATCACACAAAAGTCTTTATAACTAGGCATTGGAGAGTAATATGGGTTGTAGTAGAAGGATTTCATTCTATTTTGGAATTTGTATGTAAGGTGTGAGCCCTTGGTTGGGGTGCTTATTGTGGACATTGTCAGAAGCCTGGTAAGGGGGACTTGATGTGAGAAGTTATATCTCACAAATATCTCTAAGAAATTGATCAAAATTGTAGTTGGATTGGTTTGACGAAGGGATCTGAATCATAGTTAGTATAATTGAATCTCCCAATTTCATCAAGTCTCAATTCCTTGGGTCTTGTGTGTGTGAAAATTGTACCTAGCTGTGGACACAAAACTTCAGTAAAACATTAGAGGTTAGCAAAATCAAAATCTGTAGGTATAATGAAATAAGATAACTAGATGATTTACTGCCTTCTAGTAGGTGCAATTATGGTATTCTCAGATTAGACTGAGATCAGTGACAATGCAACACCTAAATGAAGGATTTAAATGATTGAAAGCAATGAAGATGAAATACAGATTAATCTATTTTATTTTTTTTTGATTTTGAATGCAATAAGATGAAAACTTGACATGAAACTAATCTAGAATGATTTGGAATGACATGCAAATTAATCTAACAATGATATGCTATGAATGAATGCTATGAACCCTAAAAAACAATAACAAAAATCTCACAATCGCCTTATGTGCAAGAGCTTGATTCTTCAGATGTCAATTCGTCAAAGTAAGTATGCAAATTTGAGGGATGTGTTTATGAAGAGTTGACCCTTGATTTTATAGAAATCCAGGACTTGAGGATACATAAGAAAAACCATAAATCACTCTTGATAAACTCAGGTTGATTTTTGAGTTAACAAGAAATTAAGAATAAATAACTCATAAAATCATGCAAAAGTAGTTTTTATCTCAAAATAGAGTTTGGTTCTTGTTAGAGTAAAGTATTAATTATGTTAATTAATCTTTACTCCCTTCTTAAGATGTCAACTTCCTTTTGCTTTAGTTAAAAGCACATGCATTAGTTGGTCTAAACTCATGCATTAGTCATGTAATAGTCAAACTGATTATTGCATGCATTAGACTTTGCCTTTCAAGGCTTTTGATCTCCTTTATAAGGATGATCCATTGTACATTATTATTCATTCATTATTTTGAGGATATTTTCTTCTTCATATTCTGAGTCAAACCCTTGCCCTCTTCTTCTCTTGACTTCTTGTGATAGGTTTTTGTATGCAGGTGATCTTTGGGTTTCTATGGATTTGTGTTGCTCAAATCCTACATGGTATCGGAGCCTAATCTGCTATAGCTTGTTCGCCTTTGAAGGATTCAAGAGATGAAATTCATCTGTTTCAGATGAGGGCTTTTTTGGGGTTTTTATTGAATCTTGGGGGACCTATTTTTCTAGTAATCTTGGCTTCAAACAGACCTCACGGTCACATTCAGAGCATCAAAGAACCCCAAGATCCATATAAAATTTGTCCAATTTGGACACAGTTGGAATCTATGAGAAATTTTTTTTGCAATCGGCCCCAGCATGGATCCTGAGGCAATCAGTATTTTTTGGAGCACTTTTGGTCTAAACAGACCTCACAGTTGCGTCCAGAGGGCCCGAGATAGTCAAAAAACATATAAAGCTTGTCTGATTTTGGCAAGTTGGCTTCCGAGGTAAATTTTTTTTGCCTACCAGGGCCATACGACCCTGGCACACATTCCAATGCAAGGACGGTGATTTGTTTTCAAAAAAATAAAAATAAATTTTTTTTGGCCGAGCGGCCACCCGGGTGCCGCCCAGCCCAACGTGGCCACCCGCGCTCTGCATACGCCGCTGCCAGCCTTTGCATGTGCTACTAGAGCCTGGAGACCGCGCCGCCCTAGTCACGGCCACCAATCACTGCCGCTCTCCGCGCTGAACACACCACTCCAAACGCAGCGCAGCCAACCCCTCCACTAGAGACACTACCGTTGGAGCCCTCAGCCGCGGCCGTGACCACTGCCACCAGAGCCCTCAGCGGCGCTCTCAGCACCGCCATTCCACCGCGGCCTGCGGCCCGCCCGGCCACATCCGCCTAGCCCTTGGTCACATGGGTGACCAGGGGCTTATTTTTTTAACCCCCAGGCCCCCTACTGACATCGACATGATGTCAGCATGTATGCAATTTTTAATTTTTTAAAAAATTGCATGGTTTTTTCAGGGCTCTTTTTAAGGGGTAATTGGGCTTTTTTTGCAATATCTCGAGCATATGAGATCGTAATTGGGCATGCAATATATCATCGAAAAGTTGGTTCCAAGCCCGATCTGAATTTGCTAGTATAGTTTTGTGAATTTTCCATTTTGATGCTCTTTTTTTTCTGTCAAAGTCAGATGTTCTCTATGATCGTGGCATTTTCAGACCTCCTGCATTCTGGGATCCGTTTCTCTTGCATCCGGACTCCGTTTTTGACAAACGAGATATTGCCAGAAAGATCTTTCTGATCTTTTATCAGATCTGATAGTTTTATGGGGTTTTGTGTCCTTTTTTTTGACATCACCCATCCTTAGATCCTTGCAGACACCTTCTTTGGGCCCTCTAGTGCAGTTGTTGGTTTTTAGCTCATATCTTGAGCATACGGTGTCAAAATTTGGCAAACAAGATATTTTCAAAAAGATGATTCTGAGCTCTTTTCATATCTGGAGGTTATATTTTCTAGTTTTATTTTTTTGATGGTGTTTTTCTTTGTCAAAGCTAGATCTTCAGGTTTGCACTCTGGGAGCTCTATCTTGCACATTTGGACTCTATTTTTGGAAAGCAATATATCGTTGGAAAGCTTGTTCAGAGATATTTTCAGTGCTATGAGTCATTTTTATAGATTCTACTCCAAATTCATTTTATTTAGATTCTTGCTTTTTTGCAGTCTGGTGAATATCTTGGTTGTTTCAGGTCCTGGGATCTCTTCCCTTTGAGCGATGGCTCATCTTAGGTTGTTATTTTGGTTCAAACTCCTTTGATCTTCTTCTAAGCATTGTATGCTTCTCTTCTATAGCATCTTTGTTTCTATAAACGCACTAAGATAAAGTGCCTGCTTCTGCATATCTGGGATTTTGAGCACCTTGTGTTTATTTGTACTCGCACTCAGTTATAAAGTGCCATGGGGGGTTATGATGTTTTTCATTTTGTGCTCATCCACCTTTTTCAAGTGAATATTTCTTCCATGACATTAGCCCATGTTGTGTGTCTGTGACATCGCCCTTTATCCTATGCTTGTACTTCTATTGCCCTGTTGGTGTTCCTGATTCTTCTTCTTGCAGATGTTTCTGGCATTGTATTTCAGTGTTCTTGTCACCCCTCTCCCTGTTCAACATTATGGGGGGGTTCACCTGTTGGCTCTATTGCTTCCTTGGTTCAGTTGAGTGATCTACGTATTCAGTTTTTGTTCCTATGTACTAGGCAGATGCAGTGGAGAGGCACCTATGCATTTCAGTGACATGGTTCATCTACTATATAGACACTCATTCATTCCTACTTTTGGAGGTCACCTCTTCGATTGATCAGCTCTTCAGACTTTGTCTTTTCTACCTAGTCATGCACTATTTCAATGGGGGTTCCAGCAGTTTCTTTTGACAGTGTTTGCAGCTTCATGCTTTGGAGATGCTTCATGCTCTTTCTTGTTCCTTCCTTTGGGACATTCCCTAGATTGGAGGCTTTGTTTCCTTCATATAGTTCATCTCTTTTGGGGTAGAGTTTTTCCCATTGGGTTTTCTCTATTTCCCCGCTTTACAGAGATTTCTTGTACTTGGGTACCTTATCAAACCTTTGTTGCCGGGACCCATTTGCTTTCTTTTTGCATTGTTTGTAGATGCATCGTTGCTCATCTTAAGGGGGGGTGTTAGAGTAAAGTATTAATTATGTTAATTAATCTTTACTCCCTTCTTAAGATGTCAACTTCCTTTTGCTTTAGTTAAAAGCACATGCATTAGTTGGTTTAAACTCATGCATTAGTCATGTAATAGTCAAACTGATTATTGCATGCATTAGACTTTGCCTTTCAAGGCTTTCGATCTCCTTTATAAGGATGATCCATTGTACATTATTATTCATTCATTATTTTAAGGATATTTTCTTCTTCATATTCTGAGTCAAACCCTTGCCCTCTTCTTCTCTTGACTTCTTGTGACAAGTTTTTGTATGCAGGTGATCTTTGGGTTTCTGTGGATTTGTGTTGCTCAAATCCTACAGTTCTCTTTTTCAACTCATCATCACATGTTGAGTTTAGAAAGTTAACAAATTGAAATTGAAAATTGATTTAAAGTTAACTGCTTTTTTGATTGTGCATGATTTAATATGAATTAATTTAATAAATAAAGTGATTTATTTTCCACTTAACTGATTTTTGAATTAAAATAACTGATTTATAGGTTAATCAATTATTTAATCAAACTTTATTCCAAAACTATATCATTAAATTTGACAATTTGATTTAATCAATTAAATAAGAATTCAACTGATTATTTTTAGCAAATTTGATTTATTGTCAAATAAAATAATATTAATTAGGAATAAATAGAATTAAATATAATTAAATAATTAAGTGGCAGTATTAATCTAATTAATTAAATATTTATCATATTCAATTAATCAAATTTAGGATAAATGAGATTTATTGCCAAATAATATTTAATTAAAATAATTAAGATAAATAGGAATATTTAGGAAATATTCCCCGATGCAGAATTAAGATAAAATCAATTAGGGTTTTGATAACTTGATGTGTAGATGTGCCTTAGGTTAAGAATTTTGTGTCGATTTAATTCGATTTGTTGATGTAGAAGGTTAATGAACCTATAGCCCATTTTTGGGGTATTACATTTTGCCCCTCTTTGAATTACCGTGTGAAGCGGAGTGGTTCAAAGATTAATCTATTTTTGATAAAGATGTGGACTGAGTTATGTGGTGGAAAAATTGATTCAGAAAGATTAACCGATTCTGAGATAGAAACCCATTGATAGATTTGAAGATATTTGATTCAGGTCTTGATCGACCAGAGAATCGAGATGATGCTAACTATATCAACAATGAATAGGTGATTATAAAGAAGTGTCAAAATGCCTGATTCTAAACCTATGATTACGAAGAAATGATTGTCCTGACTCCAGACCTAATTGTCCAAAGGAATCGAAAGGATGCCAAATCTAAACCCTTTAGTTACGAAGAACCAAGGAAATAACACAACTGAACCGATGATTATGAAGAGGTAATATAGTTTTCAAGATAAAGAGAATACCAGATTGATATGGTTCTCGATGAATCTGATATTCCCTAAGCAATGTGCCCCAAGTGACGAGGACTTTTGATGAATCATCAACTAGACATGGTTGTTGTCTTGATTACTAAAAGAAAGATTTGATTTACAGATTTGATTGATGTGCAATACCATGCCCCCTTCGGGATGAAAATTGAAATCTGGCAAGAAAAGCCAGCATTGTAGTTTAGAAGCATGTTAATTGATTTGAGAATTGGTTATACACGTCCGGGAACGCGTTATACATCATGTAGAGGTCCTGGAGACCAAGTTTGACTAGGTTTGACCATGGTTGACCAAGTTGAAATTTGAATATTTTGATGTTAGATAATCAATTAAGTTGAATACTAGATTTCTTTGATGTGTAGAAGGTCGATTATGCAAGCAGTCGGTCGTTGTGGGTCCAAAAATTTTAAATCACGATTTTGACAATATAAAGGATCTCAGATTTCAATTTTGATCCTGAAAATGAGTTCTACTTGTTGTTTAGTTGGAGGGACCTTCATACAATGCTCAGTCCTTGTGTCATGTTTAGCATAGTTTTGGAGAATCATTAAGCATCAAGCTGATTTGGAAATCATGAGATAAATGCAATCATGCAAAGTGCAAAGTGAAATGCAGAATGAAATACAGACCTAGGACCTAGGACTTAGTCACTGATCATGTGTCGGTCTTTTTCATCACTGAATATTTATTAGGTAACCGGATAGTCAATACAATGTTTATTGGCTAGACAACCATGGACATATGAATATTGACTTTAAGTCAGAAATGTCAGATTTAGATATAAGCACCAAGGCTTAAATGCTAGGATGACCTGAATATCATGTCCATTTTGATATTTCAATTTGTATAAGCATCAAAACATAAATGTTGTGATGACCTGAATACATCTTGCATACAAACACACCAAGCAGAGGAGAGATCATTCTCATTCTTACGTGAATTTACCCGCAGTGACCCTTTATCATTCACATCCTTGGGTATCAGCATGTTTCACAGTAGAGAAGAAGAAAACACTCAAAAGACAAAGTTAGATCAAACTTCCTTGAATTTTATGGGTATCAATGGTTGAGGTACACGTGGCCATCCAATTGTGATGGAGGCACTTATAGTGGACACCAATTCAATCCAGAATTTCCAAAGTTGTTAGATTTTCACTCAAAGCAAAAAACAAAGAAAAGATTATTCCCCCAGTCATCACTCTCTAAATCCTATAAAGGACATCATCGAAGAGTTTGAAAGGACATAATATGCAAAAATCTCAATGTGAATCAGTAAGCATACAAATAAGATTAAAGCACACGACAAAGATTGTTTTCGTTCGTTGATGTTTGTTTGTGTTGTTGTAGATGCAAAATCCTTTCTAGTGAGGAGATTGACTGACTGAATCGAATGTAGCTTCAAAGCACTTTGACTGGATATGACTCATTTGAGGTATTGAGGAATGTAGGATATGACATTGATTACCCCCAAGTTTGAACATTGATAGGATACCGATGCTTTTGCTGACTGGCCTTATTGAAAACAAGGATATATATAGACTAAAGTAGACTGAAAGCTAGGAAATACCAAGATTGCACTGATAGATGGAGCATTTTGAACAAGTGGCACCCATTTGTCAAGTTTTCACCATCTTGGCAGAGATTCTAGTTTTGCTACCAAGGCGCCTGTTTCCAGGTTTTCACCAAGGCACTTTTTCTTTTTCTCATTTTTTTGTATTTTTAATTTTTTTTAATTTTTTTGTACTTTTGATATTTTTACTTTTTTTTTATGATACATCAAGGTGCCTATTGCTAGGTTTTCACCAGGATGTTCATTTTTTCAGGACTTTTTCTAATTTTTATAAATTTTCAGGACATTTTTGAATACTGAATGCCTTAGGCATAGAATTTCTTCAGATAGAGAACATTGATTGGTTCTCGGAGCTGTTCTTCATCAGTTGTTGAGAGTTGATAGGCTCTAGAGCCAAAAGTAGCAATGATAACAAAGGGACCTAGCCTATTGGGTTCAAACTTCCCCTTGTGTTCTTGATGTGATTGATTTTTAGGATTCTCTCTCAAGACTAGGCCGCCAACCTAAAATTCTCTATGTTTGACTTTCTTGTTGTAGCCCCTAGACATTCTTTTTTGATATACTATGAGATGATCATACACTGCTTGTCTGCGCTCATCTAGTAGTTAAAGTTCTTGCAACCTAGACACTCTGTAGTCATCATCAGTTACTAGACCATGCATTCTAATTCTTAGTGATGGGATTTCAACCTCAATAGGTAGTACCGCTTTAGACCTATAAACTAAAGTGAAAGGAGTAGCCCCAGTGAGCATTCTGATACTTGTTCTGTAGGCCCAGAGAGATGGATTGATCATGAGATGCCAGTCTCTTCCTATTTTATTAACTGTATGATGCAAGATTTTCAATAGATTCTTGTTGGATGCCTCTGCTTGTCCATTCCCTTGAGGATAGTAAATAGATGACCAATGTTGTGTAATCTTGAATTTTGAGCATAAGGAATCTAGGTCCTTGTTCTTGAATTGGCCTCCATTATCTATGACAATAGAATGTGGAATATCATATCTTCAAATGATGTAATTCAGTATGAACATAGATATCTACTTGCTGGTAGCTTGAGTCAAAGGCACTGCTTCTACCCATTTTGTAAAATAGTCTGTAGCTAGAATGATATGGGTATGTCCATTAGAAGAATGTGGATAAATAGTGCCTATTAGGTCAAATTCCCATTGTTGGAAAGGCCATTGTATAGTAAAGGGAATTAGATCTCTCCCTGGGGCATGAATTAAGTTACCATGAACTTGGCACTTTTGATAGTTCTTTGCATATTTGATAGCCTCTTTCTCCATTTCAGGCCAATAATACCCAACCCTGATAAGTTTTCGAGCTAGTGTTAAACCATTGGAATGTGATCCACATATACCATCATGGACTTCCTCTAATGCACATTAAGACTCTTCACATTCTAAACACCTAAGAAGCATACCATCTAGACCTCATTTGTACAGATCGTTACCAATGATGACATACCGAGATGCATTTTGAATAAGGTATCATTTCTCATGGTGGTTGAAGGTATCTAGAATGATTTGGTCTTAGAGGTAGGAGTATAGGTTTTTGTATCGGGAAGAATCATGACCAACAACAGTGTAGATCATGCAGGTTTCAGGGGAATCATATGCAGGGAATGAAAATGCTTCCACTAGGAACTCGTAGCGTAGCTCATGTTCAAGCTGCTGGAGTAAAGATGATAGTGTTGCCATAGCATCATTAGCCTTGTTCTTTGTTCTAGGAATCTGTTCAAAAGTGACTAAGATGAAATACTTCTTAAGGTCATTGACCATGTGTTTGTATGGAACAAGTTTCTCATCTTTGGTTTGGTACACATCATTGACTTGGTGTATTACAAGCTGCGAGTCTCCATGAATGTGTAATTCTGTCACTCGCCACTCAATTTCTATCTTCATACCATTAAGGAGAGCTTCATATTCAACAATCTTGTTTGTGCAAGGAAACTTGATTCTGAATGCTTTAGGTATTGAGTAACCTTGAGGTGTTATGAATAATATGCCTGCTCCAGATCCATTTTGTGTGTAAGATCCATCAAAGTAAAGACACCAAGTCCTAGAAGAGATGTGCATGATGGATGAATCAAGAAATTCCATCTGTAATGGTGTATCATCAAACAATGGTGCTTTAGCCAGTTGATTTGCAATTACTTGGCCTTTAATAGCTTTTCTCTCGACATATTCTATGTCAAATTTGCTCAATAGCATCACCCATTTAGCTAATCTACCTGTGAGGGCAGCTTTGCTCAATAAGTATTTTAATAGATCCATCTTAGCTATCAATTGAACTGTATGAGCTAACATGTAATGTCTCAATTTCTGTGATGCAAAGATCACAACAAGACAAGCTTTCTCAATCATTGAATAGTTCTTTTCATATGCTACCAATGTTCTGCTGATATAATAAATGGCTCTTTCCTTTTTGTTCTCATCATGTTGTGCTAGTAATGCCCCCAGTGATGTATCTGTGGTGGAGACATATAGAATCAATGGCCTCCCTTGAATAGGAGGCATCCAAATAGGAGGATTTGATAGATATTGCTTGATATGATTAAAATTCTTTTCACACTCCTCGTTCCATGCAAAAGTCACACCTTTATGTAATGTCTTTGTGAAAGGCTGTGATATGTCTACTAGCTGAGATATGAAGCATCTGATTGATTGCACACTTCCTTGTAAGGTTCTCATTTGACTGATATTTTTAGGAAGTTGCATCTCCATGATAACTTTGACTTTAGCAGGATCCACTTCAATGCCCTTTTTTGAAACAATATAGCCTAGGAGCTTTCCAGAAGTGACACCAAAAGTATACTTTTTAGGATTCAATATGAGACTAAACTTTTTCAATTCTATCCAGAATTTCACTCAAGTCATTCAAATGTCCTGATCTTATCATAGATTTAGCCAAGGTATCATCAACATAGTCTTCCATTGTTCGATGCATCATGTCATGAAAGATCGATGTCATAGCCCTTTGATATGTAGCTCCAACATTCTTAAGGCCAAATGGCATGACATTCCAATAGAAGGTACCCCATGCACATGTGAAAGCAGTTTTCTCTTGATCCTCTAGAGCAATTTTGATTTGATTATATCTAGAAAACTATCCATTAGGGAATACATTTCAAAGCCCACAGTCATGTCCACTATCATATTGATGTTTGGTAATGGAAAATCATCCTTAGGGCATGCTTTGTTCACATCTCTAAAATATATGCATACTCTTATAGATTTGTCTAGTTTTGAAATAGGAACAATGTTGGAGATCCACTTAGCATAATCAATAACTCAGATGAATCCGACCTTTAGTAACTTCTCAAGTTCAGCTTTGACTAGTAATGCAACATGTGGTTGCATCTTTCACAATTTCTGTTTAACAGGTTTGACTCCTGGAGCTATAGAAAGATGACACATTATCAAATTTGGATCTAGCCCTGGCATATTTGAGTACTTCCATGCGAAGTTGATCTTCTTTTTTGTCAAGAATTTGGTGAATGCTCGTTTATCTTCCTTTGATAAAGATTGTGCTACATGAATCAATTGTGGTTCCTCTGCTGTACCCAAGTTGATAGATTGAGTGGGCTCTATTAGAAATGGAGATCTATCCTGTAAATGACTTGGAAGGACATCAAATATCTCATCCTTAGGTGCCTTAGAGAGGTTTTCACCTTTGGATACGTCATTTATTTTTACTATTTTAGGTTCTAAGACTGGCATAAAGTGGTTTTCACCCTCAAAACTCTTCTTCTTTTTGCTCTTATTTTTTTGACTGAGATATTTGATATCCGACTCTATCATGCTAATGATAGGTTCACTGATAGAAGTTGTCATAGGTTCCACTACATTGAGGTAGCAAGCAAGGGTGTAGTCAGTTGGGAAGGTGTGGATATCCCGGTTTGGATCGGTAGCTGTTTGGTATATAAGCTCTGGATGTTGGATAGTCAAGTTTGGGAAAGATTGGGAAATGGTGTTCACACATATGGTGTTGTCATCATTGGTCCTAACCTGAATCTCAAATTCAAAGGTGATGTTACCACTCTGAATGTTCAATTCATGAATAGGCTCAATGTCATTATTAGATTCCACTTCAGCCATAGGTGGATCAGACTCACTAAGTTCATCATTTCGCTCTAGACTTACATCGGATTTAGGTGAATATTGGTGAATCACATCAATTTGTTTCTCAGTGATAAGCTCATCTTCTTCTAGGATAAATCCCATCATAGTCATTGGATTCATCTTCTGAATCTTCATCTAGACCCTTGAGAAATCTGAGAACATGTGTAAAGTCAAGACGAATCCCCCAAGAAGGATTACCTTCAGATTCTAATTTAAATTCATACTCATGGGAATATGTTTCAGAGTCACTGGAACATCCCAAGTTTTCAGCTATTGTATATCCATGAAAGCACAACTTCATCTTCTTCAAAGTCTTGCTTGGATACTTTTTCAGTGACAAAACTTCCATTGTAGATTGCTTGAGGTTCTGTAGATACTTGTTTTGTTTGTTTCAAAGACTACCCATAAGATTTAGGCGAGATCGGGAGGGATGTTAGAGATAGAACTGGTTCCATAGTATATTCTCCCATACCTGTGTCCTTGATTTTGACCTCTTTGGCAATGTCTTCCATCTTGGATGTAGATGCTATGTCTATTTGCTTAGTGGAATATTCTCTATTATTTGGAACGAGTTTTTCAGCACTCTCTTTCAAGGCATTGTAAGATGTAGATATGTCAGCTGGAATCGTCACTTCTACTCCATCATAAGGAAACTTCACGCATTGATGGTACGTGGATGGAATAGCTTGCATTTCATGTATCCATGGCCTTCTTAGAAGAATGTTGTAAGCCAAAGGTAGATCTAGAACTTGACATGTGATGTCTTTGATAACTGGACAAATTCTGATAGGTAGAACAATAGTTCCCTTGGAAGATCTTTCTTGTTCATTATATGCCTCGATAGTTATCTTCTTTTTAGGATCAATGGAAGCTTTTGATAATCCCATTTGTGTGATCAATTTGTAAGAACAGATATTTAGACCAGTGCCTCCATCTATCAACACACGTTTGACATGATGATTTTGGATCAAGACTTTGATGTGTAAAGGCTAGTTATGCAGATGACTCAACGAATTGTCATCTTCATTTGAAAAGGAGATATACTGGGGAGATGTCAGATGACCAAATATAGTCTGGAATCTATCTAGATCAATATTGTTAGGAAAATTGGAACCAAGCAGAGCTTTATCCAGAATAGTCTCGCGAGTAGGAGATATTCAAAGCAACTCAAACAAGGATATTTTTGTATTGGCATGCTGGAGTTGTTGGACAATACTATATGATGTTGGTCTCATCTCTTTAGGAGTTGATGGTTTTGAGGCAACCCTCTGTTTAGAAGCAGATGAAAGATTGAAAGGCACCTTAGGGGTAGTTGATGAACCTGAGTTTTGTCCTTGTAATTGGGCCTAAGCTTGTGATCGAGTCACTACATTTGCTGATTGATTATCTCTATCCTTTTTCACAATAGTGATGACATTGCAATGTTCAGATAGGTATGGTTCAACCATGTTAATGACATCATTGTTTCTGGAGTATGTGTAATTGACTTTGGCACCCATGTTAGGTTGAGAAGTAGAAACTCCTTGATTGTGCTTCAGAAATGGCTCTGTGAATGCTGTATGATCATTATGTGTTTTATGATTGTCAATTATAATCTCTCCATTATCAATTTTGTCTTGTATGAGATGCCTCAAGCGTATGCAGTTATTGGTTTTATGACCCTTGTTGCGATGGAAATCATAGAAATCGGTCTCTTTCCACCATTTTGGCTTAGGTTCAGGATCAAATACTTTTATCTCAAGCAATGAGATGATTTTGTTTGCCAATAAAGTCTTCATGGAAGATTCTAAGGACTCACCCAAAGGAGTGAACTCATGTCTTGGAGTTGTAACCCATGACTTATAGTCTTTCAACTTTTGAGATGGTTCAGATGCGTTTTGTTTAGAAGATTTGATGGCTTGGGTGCCCATGGTGAGATTGAATGCGGGTGCCTTTGATGGAGCACTGATGCAATCAACAACACCATCTATTACGACATTCTTGTTCTTGTTCCAAAATTTAGCTTTGTCTTTGTTGTTGGAACTAGAACCAGATTCATATTTGCTATCTTTGTTAATCATTATGCCTCCCTTATGAGAAAGAAAATTTTCAATCTTTATAGCATTCTCAACCATCTTCTCAAAAGAAGTATGATTTTGCATTTGCAGATGGTATTTGAGTTCCAGAATCAGATTGTTGATGAAGATTTTGAGTTTCTCAATTTTTGGAATGGATAAAGCATAGAGATAAAACTTCTTTCACCATCGCTTGAGGAAAGTCAGGAATGGTTCTCTTGTATTTTGTTTCAGATTGTAGATATCGATCATGGTGACTGGATGTTGAATGTTGTAGGAGTATTGTTGATAAAATAGTTTGATTAACTCCTCAAAAGTTTTGATGGTTGAAGGAAGTTTAGAGAACCAATGAATGGCTGATCCTCCCAGAGATCATGGGAACAGACGCATTAGGTAAGTTGGCTCATGTATAAAATCCATAGATTGAGTGCAAAATTCTTTGACATGATCTTGGGGGTCATAGTTTCCATCGTATTTGTTGTATTTAGGTATTTCCAACCGTTTTGGAAATGGTGGCATGAACAAGTTTTTATCAAATGGAAAAGGACATAGGGCCTCCATGGAGAACTCCTTAAGTTCCTTCTCTTTTTCCAATTGGTTAAGCTTAACTTGCATGGCATGCATCTATTTCATCATAGTAGTAAGGGGAGTTTCTTCCTCTTGAGTGATGATATTTTCAACATTGAAGTTGGGAGGAAGTTTGGCTCCTTGTCTTGCTAGCTCAAGGAAATATATCTCTTTGTCCTCTTGCAAGAAATATTGCATCAATTTCTGAAAGTGTTCGTCAGTTCAGAATCGGTCAATCTCAGACGAAGTTGGGTTAGGGTCCTCGTGATGAGACTGATTGCCTTGGGATCCTTGGTTTCCTCCTCCTTGAGACATAGTGTTGTTCTGAGAACTTCCATGAATTGATTGATGCGGAGTTGATTGGTTACCTTCATGGATAGATACAGGCAGGGTGATGTAACCACCTTTTAAGAAAAGATTACCAAGAGCGTCTTCTCTGAATTTAGTTGTGTTGTAAGATTGATGAGTTGTCTGAGCAATGACAAAAGATGCCGCTAAAGAGATTTTGGGTTGTTCTCTTTGTTTTCATTGTGAGGAAGCTCTAGTTTCCACCATTAACCTTGGGTGAAGCAAAAGAGCAAGATGAAGACAACTGAAGAATGACTTGATTCAAGAAGACCAAATGATGCAACCTTGTCAAGATTGGATTGATTGAAGATAGATTTGGATGTAAATGAAGGATACTGTGCCCTAGTTGTATGGGTAGATGCCCAAAAGATGGCAGACACGAGCTCACAACACTTAGCCATTTTGATGAAGATTGAATTGAAGATGATTTTGACAAGGTTTTGACACGAGATCAGATGGGATTCAAATTGATAGATCAGAAGGCTGGATCAAACTCAAGAGACCACTTTGGGAAAATAGATTAGATTCTTCTAGTTTCTACTCTATTCCTGACATAGTGAATATTTTGACAGAATCTAGAAGTAGGCTGTAAAAATTGGATTTCTAACAAATTTGGCAAGTTTTTGGCAATTGTTGAAAATTTTGATACGATTTTATCCAGGCTCGTACAAGTCTGGGTTAGCTTTGGCATGAAAATTGACAAAACTCATATGACAATTGACACCGGCGTTTGTTTTTGCTTGACTTTTGAGACAAAACTTGTACAACAATGTATAGGCTCCCGTACGACAATTCGGGGGTTCTGAAATGACTTTTGGGCAAAACTCATACGACTTTCTGAGACCGTGGGATGACTTTTGACTCCAAAAAGAATTTTTGCTTTAGATTTGCAATTTTTTCAATTTTTTAGTTTCAGATTGTTTGCAAAATTTTTTGTCCAGGTTTGAAGATCTGTATAATAGTTCATCCAAGGATTGTTCATTTTCAATAACCAAGTAGATAAAAAGCACGCAAAACAACAAGCAAGTGAAGCAAGCAATCATCTTAAAACAATGAATAATGGAAAAAGTAACCTTGCATATGAACAATTAGTAGTGACTTATTGTGCTAATCCCTAGGAATGCTACTTGTGTATGTTCTCAAAAAGTTTTTCAATAACGCACATATTCCTAGAAAATAAAAAATTTGGCCTCCCTAGGGTTTTTAGTAATGGTCTCACTCTGCAAATTTTGTGATCTCAAGAGGGTGAACTCCAATCTAGGCGCACCGGGGTTTTGACACAGTTTGAGAATTTAATCAATTAGGAGTTGCTAGGGAGATCTAATAGCCCAACAAGAGACCACACTCGTGGAGATTTCTTCTACAAAGACATTTATATAGCAGTTTTTGCTACCACGATGAAAATGGCTATTACAGCTTGAGGTTTCGTCCACGTGGTTGACCCAATAAAGGGAATGTCCACTACGATTAACCCTCTCTAAAGGTGAATCACAAAATATACCACATGGGGACTTGGTCCAGATTCAAGGATCTGAGTTTCTGATACTACCCAAAAAGGGAGTAGAGCATAATCCTCTAGCCTTTTCACTTTTACCCAAACACAACAGATAGATTCTTTGACACGCTAAGATTGAAATCACCTCACCAAGGTTTGTGATGTCAACAATGATGTCTATTGAGCTCTTTAAGTGGGACCAAGAGAGAACGTACCGATCAAAGTTGAGGACCAAACCAAGTAGAACGTGAGATAATAACAATATCCTCCCTACCTACAAGGGGATCTATCTTCAAGAAGAGCTTCATATGCAAAACAAGCGAATGAAGACCACTCTCTCAAGAACTCCATAAATAGTGTTCATAGGGCCTATTTACTATGTGTAATAGATATGCAAAAAACAAATCTATGTTCCTTTTATAGCCCAAAACTGAAGCGTGAATTATGAAAGCTGGAAAGGCACTCAATCTTGACACAAGAGATGTTCGTTGTATGTTTCAAATCAAAATGTTTTCAGATGTAGTAGAATAATTGAATTCCCTGGCAACACGCTTAGTAGATTTTACCTAATTTTTAGCTTTTGTTGAGCAATCCCATGCAAGCAAGCCACGAACTCTCCAACAAGCAAACAAGCGAACAAGCAAACAAGATATGCAACGTATATTCAACTTATGCAAACCCTAGGGTTAGATCTAAAAAAAAATTGTTAGGAGAAATAATAACCATCAAATAATCCAAATGACAACTCATATCATGCATTGAATCATATGAAAAATAAGTGCAAACCCATCACAAAATTTTATTTTTTTTGCATTTGACCTAGTCAACAAGATCTAATTTTTTTGATATGATCTCGGTCAAAAAAATAGAAATGCAAACAAGAGACCCCTACTAAAAAATAGAGAGCTTTCCAAAAATGTAAAAATTTCAGAAAATCTCTTCATTTGTGCCCTAGAGACCCATTTTACCAAAATAGACCAGTTTTTGTAAATAGACTATTTGAGCTATGATATTGCATCCAAATTTAAAACACAAAGAATGGACCCCCTATATAATTTAAAGAGATTTCAAAAAATGTAAAAATTTCCAAAAAATATGCTGATTTGCGCCGAAAATTAATTTTTTATGAAAAATAAAGAAAAAATTATTAAAAATTCAAAATATCTCAAAAAATTCTAAATTTTTTATCGAAGCTTCCCTGATATGTCACCAACTTGCAAAAAAAAATTTGGACCAAAACTCCAAGCCGTTTGGGAGATAGGATCAAATCTTTGAAAATTTATGGTTTTAGTCTGCAAGCAAATTTGCACAAGGGGGTTAGCTCCATAAAATAACCAAAACCAACATGTAAAGGTGGGTTGCCCCATGGTGGGTGCTAGAAATGTGTGTGTGAAAATTGTACCTAGTTGTGGACACAACACTTTAGTAAAATATTAGAGTTTAGCAAAATCAAAATCTGCAGATATAAATGAAATAAGATAACCAGATGATTTACTACCTTCTAGTAAGTGCGAGTGTGGTATTCTTAGATAAGACCAAGATCAGTGACAATGCAACACCTAAACAAAGGATTTAAATGATTGAAAGCAATGAAGATGAAATGCAGATTAATGTATTTTTTTTTTTGGATTTTGAATGCAATAAGATGAAAAACTTGATATGAAACTAATCTAGAATGATTTGGAATAACATGCAAATTAATCTAAAAATGATATGCTATGAACCCTAAAAAACAATAACAAAAATCTTACAATCACCTTGTGTGCAAGAGCTTGATTCTTTAGATGTCAATTCGCCAGAGTAAGTATGCAAATTCGAGGGATGTGTTTATGAAGAGGTGAGCCTTGATTTTACAGAAATCTAGGGCTTGAGGATGCATAAGAAAAACCATAAATCACTCTTGATAAACTCAGGTTGATTTTTGAGTTAACAAGAAATTAAGAATAAATAACTCATAAAATCATGCAAAAGCAGTTTTTATCTCAAAATAGAGTTTAGTTCTCTTTTTCAACTCATCATCAGATGTTGAGTTTAGAAAGTTAACAAATTGAAATTGAAAATTGATGTAAAGTTAACTGCTTTTCTGATTGTGCATGATTTAATATGAATTAATTTAATAAATAAAGTGATTTATTTTCCACTTAATTGATTTTTGAATTAAAATAACTGATTTATGGGTTAATCAATTATTTAATCAAACTTTATTCTAAAACTATATCATTAAATTTGACAATTTGATTTAATCAATTAAATAAGAATTCAACTAATTATTTTTAGCAAATTTGATTTATTGTCAAATAAAATAATATTAATTAGGAATAAATAGAATTAAATAGAATAAAATAATTAAGTGGCAGTATTAATCTAATTAATTAAATATTTATCATATTCAATTAATCAAATTTAGGATAAATGAGATTTATCACCAAATAATATTTAATTAAAGATAATTAAGATAAATAGGAATATTTAGGAAATATTCCCCGATGTAGAATTAAGATAAAATCAATTAGGGTTTTGATAACTTGATGTGCATATGTGCCTTAGGTTAGGACTTTTGTGTCAATTTCATTCGATTTGTTGATGTAGAAGGTCAATGAACCTTTTGCCCATTTTTGGGGTATTACAGGTCTCATCACGTCCATAAGCTTTTGAGGTATCCTATATATTACAACACCCAATTAGTGATAAACCCTAATGACAAAGTGCTGATGAAAAATAAGATAATCATCCCGAAGGCTAGTTCTATTTTAAAGATAACACCATCTTTGCAATGGGGCAATGTTTCCCCTTCCATCTAGGAATCTTAGTCCCAACTCTTTTGGCCATTCTTACTTGTGTTGAAACAACATCAAGTGATAAAGCAGAGACGAATACATGATTTTTACCTTTGTAAACTTGCTTTTGACCTTAATAAGGCCCTCATGAATCCTTTTGGAAATATAGGAGGAAAAATCATAGTCAACATTCACATTCTTGTGCTATATTCTCATCATCATCAACATCATCCACATAGGAACCCTATTAGCCGCATCCACTCCCAGGATATGAAACAATGCATAATAAGCTAGTTTGAAGTAGATTCAAACTTCTTCAATAAGGTTCCTTCTCAAATTGTGGGATAGGAACTTGCTCAAATTTTATAGCTTTACATTTGAAAAGGGGTAGCTCTCTCAATCTATATGTTGTCTTCTTCTCCTCATAGTTTGCCTCAAAATTTTTTGGCAAAATTTCTACCATTGTAGGTCGGGCCAACCCATAGAATTCTCTAATTTCTTGAGCACTCATATCTAGAAGCACATGATTAGAAGTAGTGCGTACAGTTCTGGTTGGAGGGTCATATTTGAGCACTGAATTATTGATCAAGTCCACCTTAGTGATGACCTCTGGTACTAGCAGATTCACCATATCCAATGACCATAGATTGCACTTAGGAATAGAAACATCTCCGTTCTTATAAAAGTAAGAAAATATATTCCATCCCTCTCATTTTTCTTTGCATCTCTACATTATGCACAAATATTTGCAAACAAATTCACATCACTTTTGTTCATAGAAGATCTAGTTAGGACATTTAGAAAGTCAGTTTGAAATGACAACTTAGCAGGGGCCATAGGTGGGGCTTCAATATTAACCTCTTGGACTCGCGCATGCTCAGGGAGCTCCTCATGCACCACTATATGCTCATCTTTCACAGGCTGAACAATTGTCCCACTTTCTTTCTTCTTTCTTGGTGCCCTAGTTTTCTGCTCCTTAGACGTAGAGGGCTCAACAAGATCATCCTTCCCTTTTTATTACACTTTTAGCTTAGCGGGTGACAACTCAACAATGAAATATTTCTCAACCTGAGTCTCTTGTTTCTCTTGTTGTTGCAATTGTGGGGTTTGTTAGGTTTTTGTAAGTTGGGAAATTTTTGCAGGCTGTGAAACCTCTATAGATTGAGAGGACTTGAGGTAACTCTTTCTTCCACAATCACCTCGGGTGGGTCTTTGGGTTTATTTTCTCTGGCTGATTTCCTTCCCTTTCCCCCTTCCTTTTCTTGATAAAATTTTAGTTTTACTTGCATTCCTTGGCATTTTCAGTACCAAAACTACTGGTATATTAGAAACCCTAAGAGTCTAAGCACTTCTACTACACAATAAAATAAATTCAATACTCTTATGCAAACATAAACAAACTTGCAATCACAAAACATAGAGAGGAAGAAAACAAGACTTACTAGTTAATGTTGCACAAAAAACCACTAGGATACCTCTGTGGATTTACAATTTGCTCGAATCACCTCTTTCAACATCAATTTCCTATAATATTTTGAATATAATACACAAATGGCTCTTCAGAACATAATTTATTTCCCATGCTTTTCTATAACTTACATATTAATGGAAATTCTCCTTAAGAGAGTAGCCATGATCGCCTTTGAATATGGATCATTGATCAACCAACTCTGGTGAGGATCAAATGATGTGACTGCATTGGACCTCCACCATGGCATTCATGCGAACCAAGAAATGACACCTTGCATGTCCACCTAAGTATTGCATTTACTTCATTACACCTCACAGAAATGAAGTTACCCCACACTTCCGTCGTCAAATATTTCATTCATGCCTTCCACCCACAGAAACCTAGGGTGTGATGTATTGCTTTTGAAAAGAGTAACCCCAATCCTCTGTTGTACAAAGATACCAAAACCTCAGAACATTCCGCTGAAACACATCGTAGCATTAATTCATTATCAATTCCTTCTTCCTCGCTTTTCCATAGAAAGAAAATCCTCTGGAGATACCATTTAGTGGAAACTCGAGGTGCTAATCTTTCTTTAGAACAAGTATCCTTATTTCTTTGCCCTGCATCTCTGCGCCATTTACACTTGAGTAAGCCTTTGTCCCGAGGAAATGTGGGGTAAAGCTATTAATTTCTTTTGATCAACAACCTCGTTCTTTTGCTACAATATTTTACTTAGCTAGCCCATACCGCGGACTAGCGGGGTAAAATAATATACTACTCAGAAAGAACAAACCTGCAATTCTATAGCAAAACTTACACTTGCAACACTATGGCTCAGGAATAAGGGGTAGCTAAGGATATTTCCTGAGTTGGTAAATCTATGACGACCTTAGAGGGAAAAGTGACTGGTTACCTGATGATATAAGATCCTTCTTTAGTAACCTTTTAGTCACCTTTTACTGACTAAAGAGGTCAATGATTGATTATAACGAGACACAACAACGGTAACCAAAGGGACTCTATACTTAGCCAAATTTTAGATTTAGAGACCCCATTTAAAAACTTAGACCTGCAAATTGACCAAATGTATATCATAATTTTGATGGTCCTAATAACTCCACTCCATTGTAGAATCCACATCATCATGGTTCTTCTTGGTTTTTGATGGTGGAGGGGTGGATGAAAAACTTAAGATCTAGCTAAATTCTCCTTGAGATTCTTAATCCCTAAATATTTTTTTATCTCCTTTCTCTATAGAGCCCATATTGCTAAGAATTGGTTCCACATTCTTGTTACTACTTGTAGCTTCACATTTTGAGTTATTTCCTTTCTTTCTATTATTGGTGCAATTAATTATGTTTCAAATTAAAGAGGCTAAAGAGCTCCATAAAGAAACTCTTGGAGATCTAACATTAGGAGCATAAACATTAACCAAGTTCTATTTCTGGCTAGATTTTAAATTATAGAGAGTGGAAATCACACTATTTTTTGACAAATGACAAACAATACTTGAAAAAGAAGCAAGATTCCACATAGTAGCAAGGCCACCTGATGCACCTTTAGCATCACTAGGAGCAAATTCAACAAATGCCCAAATTTTGTTAACAATTTTCTTGAATCCTTCCTCCTTTATTTTAGCTAGCTCTATACTGTGGACTAGCGGGGTAAAATAATATACTACTTGGAAAGAAAAAATCTGCAATTCTGTAGCAAAACTTGACACTTTCAACACTATGGCTCAGGAATATGGGGTAGCTAAGGATATTTCCTGAGTTGGTAAATCTATGACGACCTTAGAGGGAAAAGTGACTGGTTACCTGATGATATAAGACCCTTCTTTAGTAACCTTTTACCGGCTAAAGTGGTCAAAAACTGATTATAATGAGATACAACAATGGTAACCAAAGGACTCTATACTTAGCCAAATTTCAGATTTAGAGACCCCATTAAAAAAATTAGACCTGCAAATTGACCAAATGTATATCATAAATTTATGGTCCTAATAGCTCCACTCCATTCTAGAATCCACATCATCATGGTTCTTCTTGGTTTTTAATGGTGGAGGGGTGGATGACAAACCTAAGATCTAGCCAAATTCTCCTTGGTATTCTTAATCCCCAAATATTTTTTATCCCCTTCTCTATAGATTGCTAAGAATTAGTTCCACATTCTTGTTACTACTTGCAACTTCACATTCTGAGTTATTTCCCTTCTTTCTATTATTGGTGCAATTAATTATGTTTCAAATTAAAAAGGCTAAAGAGCTCCATAAATCAACTCTTGGAGATCTAACATTGGGACCATAAACATTAACCAAGTTCTATTTCTAGCTAGATTTTAAATTATAAAGAGTGGCAATCAAACTATTTTTTGACAAATGATAGACAATACTTGAAAAAGAAGCAGTATTCCACATAGTAGCAATGCCACCTAATGCACCTTATGCATCACTAGTAGCAAATTCAACAAATGTCCAAATTTTGTTAACAATCTTCTTGAATCCTTCCTCCTTTATTTTAGTTTCTTGGAGTAGCAAAATATCTATATTATTATCCAAAATTATGCATTTCAACATGTGTTGCTTTGGTTGACTATTCAAGCCTCTCATATTCCAAGACATAATCTTCATGGTGGAAAAGCTAAAGAGAATATATCAACCTAGATCTGTTTGCATCACCCCCTATTGGGGTATCCTGAAATCTTCATTTCTTCTTTTTCTTCTTATTAGAGAGACCATCAAGGGTCCTCTATTTTCTACTTTCCACATACTTGGTCATCTCTTTATCCCTAGAATCTTTATGGGATGGTTTAACCTATTTGGTTTCGCCTCCTACATTGACCCTTTTCCTTTTCTTGTTCTTGGCCCCCACTTGGGTCTACTCCATTCCAAAATCTTCATCATCTTGGTTCTTCTTAGTTTTTGATGGTGGAGGGGTGGATGAGAAGCCTAAGAGAGGTAGATTCTCTTAAGATTGTTAATCCCTAGATATTTGTTATCCCCTTCCTTTCTAGAACCCATATTGCTAACACCTAGTTTGACATTCTCCATATTATTTGCATCTTCACATTCTGAATTATTTTCTTTCTTGTTGTTATTGGTGATTAATAGTACTTTACTTAAGAAACAATACTTTAATGAGAAGTAGCTTTCCCCTATAACTATTTTTATGAAAATGAGGAATGTAATCCATAAGAAGTTGCTACATGAGTTTGTGAAAAAAAGAAACAAGTAGAGAAGTGAAGGAATTTATAATCTTATCTTCCACTAAACATATTATATTCTTAATCTATACATTTATATTTCATTGGTGATATTGAATTACATATTAAATCATTTGAATGACTAATACGAAAAGGTTAGAATTAAATAATGTAGGATCAATAAACATATAAGTAGATCTAAATATTTTTGAAAATATGTAGCAACAAATGCTTTTATTTGGTTTTGTTATTTGAAACATTTGTATATGATTTTGATTATTTGATTATGACCTTTACATATTTTTTAAAAAATAATTATAGACATTCATGGTGAAATAATTAATCTATAACAAATATATTACTTAGAACATATATATTACTTAGAAGATGTTCATTGAGGTTGATATTGGGAACCCCACATATTTATTTGAAAAGATAGTTGATATGCTTTACTAGTATTGAAAGAATATAATAATGTACTAAAATTTAATTTTATTATAAACAACTACAAATGTACTTGTCACAATTAACATAAACTACATTATATTGACACTTAATATTCATCACATCATATCAAATGTTGATAAATCATATGAATACAAATATAATCATATTACAATATTAACAATAGTTATTCAAAACTGAACAATATAAAAATAATAATAATTTATTTATTCTCTTTTTAAAAACAAACATTAGTTATTTCTACTATAATTCAAATTTACACTTTAAATTGAAATTTATAATTTAATTTATTAATAACTATATAATATATATAGTAAAGGTCCAACGTGACTAGATTCGATGGCAACTATAAAACCCACCATTGACCAACGTTGGGTTTTCTACCCATGGTTTCAATAGGGAACAAATGCATATTCCCATCCATCGAAAAGACGGAGGCTGCATAATGCAAGGTGTGTATTAAAAAATAGTCAACATGGAAGAGAAGGTAAACAAGTGGGATTCGTAAATGGAAAAGTCCACAGCGGTAGACAGGCACCATGATCATTCACTTTCTCTTGCAACCACAGACCACTACAACTTCATTTTGACTACCTAATAAAACCGCCTCACAATTTCCGCAGATCAGCTTGCGTATCAGATATCCCAAGGCGAATCTCCACAATTATGCGGTGACCGCAGTTGATTAATGTGGTTGAAATTTGCATGAGAGTCTCTGGCGGAAGAGTTGTGATGGGTCACTATCACAAAACCTCAGACGGGTGACAGAGGAATCCGCAGATTACAGTCCCTACAATCATTTACATGGCCAATTTGGATTGCAAATGGTATCCGTTTTGGATCGCAACAGCATCTTCTGCTTTGATACCCAGAATATCTTTGGCATCTTCCTAGTGGAGGCTGCAGTGGCCCCATATAGTCCATGCTAGAGGACGAAATGATCCCATCACATACCATAATTGATTTATACCTGAAACTGAGCAGGTGTAGGTAGTGCTGCAGTGAGGTGAAGAACTGGGGAAATGGAGGGAATCATTTCATCAATGGACAGCTTTGAGTTGCTGAGAATATTGAGCTTTTCTCCAAGGGCGGAATTCCCTAGAGAAGCTTACGTGCGCATGGCTCTGTTTTACTCTGCACTTGCTTTGTGTTTCTGGGGATTTGTGCTGGCATGGTGGAGGAAGTATGCGCAATCAGAGTTTGTGCTGAGTTTATCCCCTTGCCGTTCTTTCAAGTTTAACGCAGCAAGGCATCAGATTCCGATTAGCAGAGTTCCTGCCATGATGTTTGCATTGGATCGAGTCTCTCATGTACACAACCCAACAACAAGTGTGCCCGCAGAAGAGAATGAGAGAAGGAGCAGGGGAAAAATTCATATGAGGTTTGAGTGCTCGATTCAAAGCCCCGAGGAACAGCCTGCTGATGATTTTTCCCAGAACAGAGAGGCAAGCATAAAAGACAGCTGTAAGAATTCAGTTACTTCATTCTGCTCTTCTAGTGACAAGCAAATATTGGGCTTCGAAAATTTCAGAAATTATGAAGAGGGCTGTTTAGAAAGGCCAAAGAGAAACCTTCAGGAGCTTCTGTTACTATCGGAGGAGATTGTAAAGTGTTTTGATGTTTCTCAGAGCAGAGAAGAGTTGGCCGCCAGCACAGTGGATTGCATTAATACAGTCCGCATGTGGGATATTCCGGCGAGCAAGTGCCTCAATTATATGAAGTTCGATGACGCCTCTGTAATTGCGGGTGTTCGCTTTTCAAAAAGCCCCCATTTGCTGAGCGTGATTGGGATAGCAGAAGAGATATCTTCGTTATATGTGTGGGATACCAGGAATTATGTGAAGCCGCCAAGTTTCTCCTTGGGAAAGAATTCGAGATTAGATATTGTGGAATTTAATGATAAAAAGGTTTATGTTTGTGATGATTTGAGTGAGAGGGTGTTTGATTTACGAATGGCTGGTGCACCTGTCCTTACAATGCCGCAATTGAGGAACAGTTGTAACCTACAAGATTTTGGTCTCTGCAAATCCTCTCTTCTACAGTAATTTGTCTGAGTTCTGTACCTAGTCGACTGATAATCAGTCATGTACATATGATTATTTGAGAGGATTTATCATATTGTTCAAATGAATGTTTTGTGCGGTCTATTATATCCTAAATGATTTCTAGAATCCCTTTGTTGTGTTTGAGGGTTTTGCAATACTAAAGCTGCGAAAACATTTTTAATGCAAAAGTTGGGTTCGTAATCTTGAAGATAGATTCGAGTTTTTCAATTTTCATGCCTTGTGCCTATTGGTTATTGGTTGGTGTCTTTTTAATTGTTCCACTTTTAATATTTTATATGTAACTAATGATTTATTAAAGACACGTTTAGGAAGAATCTTGTAAAATATGTTTAAAGATATTATTATTCAAGAAATTATTTTATTTATAAATTATTCTATTTTCAAATGATTATATTATAATTTTTAATTAATATTAATATTATTAGATATAATAAGCTAAAAAATTAAATATTTATTATAATATATAAATTATGTAGTATAATTGAAAGAGTAGTTACCAATGACACATATGGATGTCAAACTTAGGATTCTGTCGAAACATTAGATCATATGATTATTAAACATCCAATAAGCATATAAGAGAATCACATTTAAAAGAGATTAAAAAATCTAAGAGTCTAAAGTGATGTTAGATCACATATAAAAAGAACATCCTTGTTGTCTTCTTTAATTGTGACCACAACTTCCTGTGCTCTAGTTGTCTTCTTGTGCTCTAGTTGTCTTCTTCATTTGCTCTAGTTTTTCTTGCTTCTTTGTCCACTTTTGTGGAGTGAACTTGCTCCACAAATATCGACTTATCTTGTTCCACTTCTTTCAATTGCACTCCAAAGCTGTTAAATAGAGTAAAATCCAAATCAAAGAAGGAAGGGACGTTGACAGATAATGTTTTTTTTAACTTCAACTTAAACTTTGATGCTTATCTTTTCATTTTGTTTTTCTTTCACCAATTTTTGGTGACCATCTAAGGGCCAACTATGACCAAAGATGCTTATAGAGTAAATACAAATTTTAAATATATTAATTACATAAAACAATAAATTAAAAAAAATTGTATCATTTTTTGTCAACTAAAAATAGTTTTTATTTAAAGATGGACTTTTTTATTGGTCAAAACTTAGAATGTCATTATGTATTACTATTAAGCAAAAAGTATTATATTATTTCATAGAACCAATGAATTATAATAGATATGAACAATATTAAGATGAAATTATATATTTAAATGTGGAGGAAGATCAACGGGTCACTCCTTACAATTATGGCTTGAGCTTGCTGGAATAAGTTGTAATTCATTCTATTTGTATAGTTACTATTTTAAATGTTTAGATTTTAGTTTTTGCTTCATTTCTATCAATGCAAGTTTTTCATGACAAGTTTCTATAAATTGTAATTTTCATTTAGTTTTTCAAATGTAAATTAATTAAATAGAGTTTATTTTTATATGATGATAATTTTGAAATAAGCTCTTCAATATAGTTCTAGTGCTATTATAATCATTAATATCTAACAGTAAGCAACCTTAAACAAACATGAAAATGAAGGAATAGGACGATGAAGAGCTTCTTTCAAATGCTTGATTGAGTAGAAGATGTAACAAATTAAATAAGTTAAAAGCACTAATGAAGAAAATTTTAAAGAAAACTTCACCTAACTTTGGATTCATGTAGTCTTATGGAGAAAGAAAAAGTACACCAACTTCAAGACCGATCAAATTCCGAAAGGATGCACCTTCCCTTGTGCCACCTCACTTCTACTAGTACCTAGAGCTAGGGGATGAAACAAATAAATGTTGAAGAGGGCTTTTAACTAATCAAGGTATTGAGATGTAAATAGTCAAGTGTTCACTATGAAGAAAATATAAATAACTTGAAGATACTAAAACATAAAAATGTTTTAATAACGATTAGAGACAAAAGTACTAACTATGAAGAACAAGTATTGAGCTCTATAACATCACTTCCTTGGACACACATGCACGTCAAGGACAACAATGTGGGTATGGGATGTATGCATGACACATTAGTCTCACACAGGCAGAGTATGAAGGATGATGACAAAGATCTAAAAGATAAAATTGAAACAAACAAAGTATATCTAAGATAAATGATAATAGATGAAAATGAATGCAATTATACTAGACTAAAAAAAAAGAGGATGAAGAAGTACTCTTATGATTTTTCTACGAAGATGACAAAATCTCCAACCAAGCGCTCGTATGTCCATGAACCTACACACACAAAAATAAAAGAAAATGTTGGGTAGCTATTTGGAGACCTAGCTTAGTCAAGTCCCTTCTTTGGTGCTTCCACCTCCATGATAGTCAAATTGATATAATGATCAGTGATAGATAACCATATGAAAGTGATAAAAATAATAAATTAATGCTTAGAAGAAATCAAGAACTTTTTATATGCTTCAAGAACACAAATAATGCAAGGTGTAGAGACTCCCCTAAATGAGTTGGAATCTAAGTGAAGAGGGTAGCATAGCCAATGTATTTCCAATATGATTGAAGATATAATATGTGAGAACAATCTTTAACAATGAGTGTTGTGTAGAAAAAACCTACAAAAGAGAATAAACAAGAAGACCAAATGAAGGCTAAAAATGGGGATATTTGTATGCAACGTTAAATCCCGCATTGGTGGATGGTGGAAATAAGTGTTACAATTGCAGGGTGACAATTTATAATTCTCTAATGATAACCTGAACATTTGCATATTCATAGATGAGTGTGTTCCATGTGGATGTCTCTACGATGCACCCACATCCTCTGTCATCCAAGCCACATAGCCAAGATTCAAAATGAGTGGCGAAGAAGCATAGTAAATGGGCATTGGCATATTTAATTATCTTAGACTAAGGTAGGTGTAATGCTTAATGGTAATTTACATCGGGGTGAAAATTTGTGCGATTATATCTTTCCCCCACTTTAGTGAGCATACCATATCACAAAGAGAGAGATGTGAGCTAAAATAATAGACAACTTACTTAACTTGCTTGCAGGGAATATGTCACATGGGGTTTCCCCCAACTAGGATTCCCTAAATTTTTTAAACCACATCCAACATAGAAGCTATATAGACAAGTGTGATAGATGATGGAGACAACCTGTAAACCTAAGACCATCAATGGTATCCAGATATGGGTGATAAGCTATGTTATTCCAGATAATCATATGATAGGGTAGTTTTGATAGTGATTTGACATGTGTAGGGAATGCTAGATAGACATGATAGGGAGGCTTTAGATGGTTCACCGATATGTGTAGTGAATTCTAGATAGGCATGTGATAGGGTGACTTTAGATCATATCGGTATGCATAGCATTAAGATAGATATGCTTACGTAGGGAAATATCGAGACATTAAGATAGTGGATTGGCCCCCACAAAGGTAGGCACTAAGACCAAAATTTAAAATTTTGTGAGAAAAACCTATGGTGTAGAGACATCATGATCGTTAGATAAAATCCAATTCAAAAACTCCAAGGAGAGAAGATAATTTGTGGCATGTCAACATACAAGATGTTGTCATTGAATGTCACTTCCTGATAGGTAACACATGATTTCCACAACATGTGCACAAAGATAAGGATATCTAATGGATTAGCGTCAGAGCCCAAAATAAAAATGTATACATTCTCTCAATGGACATCTCATCAATTTCAACCAAGGCTTGAATTTGAAGAATAGAACATGAAGACAAAAATTTGGGTCAACATGGAAGGAGTACCTAAGTGCCCCAACATTTCTGCATTGTCCCTAAATATTAAAAATCAAAGACACGAAAAAATAGAAGAATAGATAACAAATAGTGGAAGGTACACAACATAAAACCTCCTATTTTTAGGTAGAAACATAGTAAAAGGGCCCTTTGGGAAGGAACAAAATTAAGGTTCACTGCAAGAAGTTGAGTCCCACTTTTGGGCAAAAAGTGGAAGTGTTTTCCTTATTTTTCAAAATTTCTGTCAATTGATGTCAAAAATTGAGGCACTTAAAGGTTGAATCTCGGAAAAATTTAGTAATATAAAATTTAGTGTTCGGAGTCTACTTTTCAAATATGTAATTTATTTCAATACCCACATGTTATAATTTGAATTTTAGTTGGCATGTTTAAAAACCACTTTTTCAAAATGCCTATTTCAGGACCACACCACACACGTGTATGACCACCCTTTTTTGAAGTAGATAAATGTATTTTTGTGAATCCTTCTAGGGAAAGGTACCTAAAAAATGAAGATTGATGAGAATATTTTATCTTTTTTTTTTTTGGTAAAGGCCAAGGCCAAAAGTTTTATTAATCATTTAAACAGATATACAAAAGCTCCGCTCAGTGTAGGCACTGGTAGGGAAGAGCAGAGTTGAGAAACCCTCCAGCCTTGCCTGGGACCGTAGTCCAAATTCTAATACATAATGTTTTTACGAGGGCATCCCTTTCCATAACATAACATATTCAAAGAGAGATTACAAATTTCATAATTAGCTGATCTAAATTAGATCTGAAAGTGAGTTACGATCTGTAAAGTGCTTTGACCATTCAGTGGGATTGGATTGCCTTCCTTGTGGGATCTGCGCTTTGATTCTCTGCTATTCCTATCTAATGAGTTCCCGACTTCACTCCTTGTGAAAGATAGCTCCTTCGATTGGAGCTTGATCCTTCATTCCTAACACAACTATATTTTGATTAAGATCCTTGTTAGAATATCATAAATTTCATTATATCTCTGTAAAAAGTATGTTATGAACATTTCTAAAAGAAAAAATATCCATCTCAACTGAGCTATATACAACTGTTGATTTGATTGGATAAAATAGAGAAGCATTGTACTTATCCTTATGATCATTAGGCCCAAAAGCAACATTATAATCTTTCTTGGAATAATAGATAACTAGAAACTCATCCAACTGTGATTGTAATCTACATGATAACCAAAAATCTAAGCTCTCTAAACTACAATCTACCCTGAAGAAGACTAATACCAAACCAACTTACAGGACTACCATGCAAGCCCGTCTAGGGCACAAAAGAGACCTCGAAAGAAAAATAGGATTCACCTGGTAATCGTATTCCTAAAGTTGATGCATATACAACTATATGTCGACTTCAAAATTAGTGATTGCCAAGGAAATTCTATCTGAAGCTGACATCCAAATAACTATTCACAACTGAAAAACTACAATCGTAATACGAGTTTAAATAGGAAATCATCCATAACAAAACTATCTGAAATGCTGCATTTGAACCAGATTACTCAATAAATAATCAAAAGGTTTAATTTGCTGAAGTAACGGTAGCTCTTCTCTTGTTTTAAAAAAAATAGAAACCATCCTACCTCTTCAAAGCGGGCCATCAATAAATACTGAAATAGTTGTTGGCTTCCTGCCAAACCTTCCCTCTGTCTCTGCAAAGATTCTTTAGACTAAGCTTATCTACCTTAAATGCTACACATATGTTTAGATGCCCTTTTATATTTAGTGTCTTGCATGCTATCTTAATGATTAATTTTACTATTTGTTAGGAATTCTTAAGCCTCTTTGTTATCATATAATCGGAGGTAGGCATTTGTCTTGAAAAGAAACTAATACTCAAACAAATTCAAAATTTGGATTTCTCTTGAAATTCAGCTTCTCCAATGGATAAGTTCAGTTGGATTTAAACAGAAAACCTAAAGTTACTATAAATCAAATCCCCATGAAATAGGAGATACCAAAGTATATGTGAATAATCCTTTCTTTAATAAGAAACCAGGCTTGTGAATCAGATCAAACATATAGAAAGGATGCTTAGATTGATTCAAATATGATTATATTATGTAAATGAATATATATATATATATATATATATATATATATATATATATATATATATGTCCATGCAAACTTATAGGAATATATAAATAAATGAATGTCTACACAATAATACCATCTTCACAAGGTTTATTAATCTATTCAGCCTTCATCTAGATATTATGTAAAGACATGCATTAGCTTCTCAAATTACCCATAGCAAATACCTAATTAATCCTTATAATTCAGCAAAACTTGCCGAAAACACCTCTTATAACAAAAGGGATTATTAATGACAGAAATAAAACTTATTGTATCTAAAGATTTAAGCTGTACGCCTACCATCAAAAGAAGCTCAACATCTATTCTTAGTTTGATAAAACTTTGCCATTCTAAAAATCTAAAAGTGGTTGCCTACTAAGAACACCTATCAAGAAAAGACTAAACAAACCATCTTCTCGAAGCTTATCATAACTGAGAGATATTAACCCCATTGCTTGTTGTTTTGCTTAAACTATTTTCAGCAGAACATTTAGATTCCATAGGAAGTTAATTACACTAACAACTTTACTGTAAGGAAGAGGTATACCTTTAAAATTGATTGTAAAAACAAACTACTGAAAGCAAGTATGGCTCTAAGCCCTCAAGAGTGTAACACCATTCAAATTATAAACTACAAGCATCTCTTATAAACATTGTAAACTATAGAAAGTATATGAAGTTTATAGTGTTACCTATAAAAATGGTAGGACAAGTATCCAAGGTTTACAAAAGGACCAAATATTTTATACAAAAAACTTTGACTGTCAGAGATTCACTATTACTATCTAAATACTCAAGTTTTAACAGTCCTAACCCTATCTCGGCTACCTCTTACTTCATTTTTTTGTACACAATCAATGCTTCCTCGTCTACATCGTGGATTTTTCATGCTTGGGACTTACGCTTGACTATTGGCCCAATAAAGCATATACCGTGTTCTTTGTCTTCATTATAGTCCTCAGAGATTTCATATCCTTTTGCTCTCCAATATCCTTTCATCCATTCTGAGGGCAAAGGCTTTCCTAGCATGGAAGATATACCAAAAACCCAGAGACTAACTCTGTCAATTCTCACTGTCACAGTCCAGTGACCAGTCTTCATTAAACCATCTGTATCTCTCTCAATATGAAACATCTAAAGATGTGATCTCAGATATAAGATCAAAACATCCACCTCAACTCTTGTCCAACTTCACATCATTTGAAACATCCGTATAGTGTCCGTACACTTTGATAACCTACCTGATCTTCTCTCAGAAACATATGTTGACATCAGTGACAAAACATAAATGACAACAGTATGAATGCCCATTCAGTAACATAGTGATTAAACATATTAAATGTCTCAATCAAAACTCATGCATTAGCAATATCTAACATAAATATGGTAAACTATTGAATAAGTGGCTGAAATAGTGTAATATAGCTAAAAAGGTGTTGTGAAAAAAATTGTTTTCTTTTTAAACTCTAGAAAATTTGTTTATAAGACCTTAAATCATAAAACCAATCAAATGATAGAAAAATCATTTTTTAAAATTATAAAGTGAAAAATATTGCATTTAAACTTTAGAAAGTATGAAATTTATAATAAAATACAAAATATAATAAATTCTAATTGGTCAAAATAATTTTATTTAATCACTAGTTAAAGCAAGAATTCTATAAAATGATGCAATAGTACTTAGCCTTTCGACAAGTACTAATAATAGAACAAAGATAATTATCAAAGTACGTACATGTATAAATTTTATAACACGTAGCTAAAATGAAATTAAAATTCATATATATGCATCATGAAAAACAAGTATCTAAGAAGGAACCTTACACATCTAAAAATTTTACAACATAAAAAATAGTTGAATCATCAAAAAGAGAGAATGATTATTAAATCATGCATAGGACTTCAACATGATGATGATGATATAAAGGAACTTCTAGTGAAGGAAGGATGGTGATCGAAGGAGCAGCAATGGGAGTGGGAGCGAGAGGTTTTTTGAATTTGAAGGTGGGCGGGAATCCAGGTTTACAGGCTGTGGGATCCTCAGGTGATGCCTGCTCCAATGGTTCTCTAGAAGAACATGACTCTGTAGATCCAAAGAAAAAGGATGGGGTCCCACATGAAAAGGAGAAAGACCCTAGAAAAGGGGAAGGGGTGGGGGAAGAGAATCTGGGCATCCCTCCAAGGCCATCCACAACCACGAAGACCCAGGCACATGACCAGGATGGCATATCCATCAGTCATCGGTGGTCAACTCTCTTTGGGATTAAACCCACATGCAAGTCCTCTTTCCCTTCTATTAAGGATTTATCAGACAAGGAAAAAGGCAAATACGCTATAGAGATTCCTAATGAACTGGTAGATCACAATATAGCTACCATGGACCATACTCTTGTTGGCAAGTTTGTTGGATCAAGACCTAATATAGACATCGTAAGGATCTTTACAAAAAAAAAAGGGATTTAAAGGGTCAAGTCCAGGTTACAGCCATGGCGAAGGACTTTCTTTCTTTTGAGTTCTCCTGCAAAGAGGACATGGACAAAATCCTCTGTGCTGGAACCTGGGCCATAGGAAAGGCCACTCTGGAACTGTAAAAATGGACTCCTATGCTTGACCTCAATGATTCCTTCTATGTCCAGGCCCCGGTGTGGGTAAGATTTCCTAAACTTCCCCTGGAGTTCTGGTATGAAGATCTTTTTGATGGGATAGCCAAATCCTTTGGCACCCTTCTTCCATTGACCCAGTGACTGTGGCAAGGCGACACCTCACCTACGCTAGGATCTGCATAGGGGTGGAAGAAGGCAAAGACATGCCATAAATTATTGAGCTCTGATCCAAACTGGGCAAATGAGTGCAAAAACTTGACTACGAAAGCGTTCCCTTTGCCTATTTCCACTATAAGAAAGCTAGACACAGAGCTAAATCATGTCTAGTGCTCTAGAGCCAGGAGAAAGAAAGGAAAGCTAGAATAGCTCTAAGAAAGAATAACAATGGAAAAAATAATAGCTGGGAAAATGTAGACTCAACAAGAGAGAAAACTATTCCTCAGGAGGATACTGAGGCCAAAACCCAAAGATTTTGGAAGAAAAAAGAACAAGATGAGTTCGCTCCAGTAATCCAAGAAATTAGGGTTGTTAAGGAAACAACTGTAGAAGGGGAGTCACCAAGACAATAACCTGAAACCTAAGAAACTATTGGAGAGACCCCCCTTTTGGAGGCAATAGATCTGGAAATTCCTATCCAGCAAGAAATTTCAGAAGAAAACAATAATGAAGTTCTGGGTGAAGGAGGCAACTCATGTCCCGACACCACTTCTGTTTCCTTTGTTCTGGACTCCCTTGCTTCCCCTACTGAAGAAGGCTTCTCTAGTTCAAAATAGAGCAAGCAGAGATGAACCTCCTCTCAAGACTCCCAATCTTGTCCTAAGAAGCAGGACTCAAGGAAGTTTCAACAGATGGAAGAACTGATGGTTACAACCTCCCCTAACCAATTTACCAAAGTGGAAGAGTTCATTGCCAAATATAAAGAAGAAAAGGAGGGTTGGACCTCTATCCACAAGAAGAAGAAATCTAACAAAAGAGACCCATCACTTGTTTCCCCTACAGCTACCAGAAGCAAAAACAAAGCAGATGTAGGGGTTAAACCAAAAACTCCAGGTAGAAAGAGGGCTAGCTAGATCAGGCAAGAAGAAGCTAGCAAGAACATAGCGGATGGGACTCAGAAAACCATCTAGGTAGTTTGCACCCCCAATAAGAAATGAAAGTCATATCCTGGAACATTCATGGGCTAAATAGCTCACATGAGTAGGATGTTATTAGAAACACGATAAGGGATCATAGACCTGATATTTTCTTAATGCAGGAAACTAAGATGCATAAGGACAAGCTTGAGTGTATCAGTTTTAGTAAAGTCATGGAAAACAAAGCTACCAGTTCAGATGGTGCCTCTGGAGGTCTCATGACCATGTGGAATTCTTATCATCTCAGAGCTGAAGTCATCTACGAAGGAGGTAACCTTCTTCTCTTGTAATTCACTAAAATAAAAGATAATGAAAGTTGGTTCGTATTTAATATTTATGCTCCTAATACCAAAAAAGATAGAAGGGTCTACTGGGACAAGATTAAAACTACCTTAGCCTCCTTTAATCTATCTAAGGGAATAATCATGGGGGAATTCAATACTCCCCTCAAAGAAGGGGAAAAATAGGGAGGGATTGCCCCTGACTTGGAAAGCAGGCAAGACTTAATGGACTACATCAACGAAAAGACTCTTCTCAATATGGATCTCAAAGGAGCTAACTTCACCTGGTCCAATAGGCAAGTTGGAAAGGATTTCATCCAAGTCCGGTTGGACCATGCCTTGATCACGCTGGACTAGTTGAATCACTACTCTTTCAACCTCTTTGCTTTGGTTAGAGCTGTCTCTGACCATTCTCCTATCTCTCTTTCCCTGGACTAGATCACCAAGAAAAGGAACTTTCCCTTTAGATTTGAAAACATGTGGGTGTCCCACCCAAATTTGCTTAATAAAATAAAATAATGGTGGAGCATTGATGTCCAGGGCACTGCTATTTTTAGAGTGGCAAAAAAGCTAAGGAATATCAAATTCAATGTCAGAAATTGGAACAAGGAAGAATTTGGCCATATCTTCATTCAAGCTGAAATCCAAAATCAGGGATATGATGAAGAAATAATGAATAAGGAGAAATCTATCCTAACTGAATACCATAATATCATTGGGTAGGAGGAAATTTTTTGGAAGTAGAGATCGAGGTCCATTTGGCTAAGGGAAGGAGACCAAAGCACTCGCTTCTTTCACTTATCTACTATGAGACACAAAGCTGCTAACATGATAAGTAGTATCAAGAAGGGAGACCAAACCATTAAGGAGGATAAGGACATTACAGAGGAAGCTATAACCTAATTTTCTTCTCTCCTTTCTAAAGATCAGGAGCTATCAAATAAAGATCAGGTTAAACTCCTCAATAACATTCCAAGAATTATGCAGTCTACTCTGGAGAATTTGAATACGCCTAGCAAAATACTAGAAGGAAACAAAGACGCCCCCCTGAGTGACAAAATTGGCCTGACTGATCCTAGTCAACAGATGGGACCTGGCACCAGGACTAGGTCTAATACTAAAAAGAAGCTCAAGATTGCGGATTAGGACATTCAAAGTTTGAAAGATAATGTTAAGATCATGCAGGCCTAGCTGGAGGAATCCGAGGGCTTCCTGAAGACTATGTCTTGATCTTTGTGCTGGTGGTCTTCTCTTTTTTGTTTGTTGTCCAGCATTTTTTGCTTTTTGTTGTGTACAAGCTTATTGAATATTTGGGTTTTGACCCTTTGTAGTCTGTTCCCTTCTTTGGGAAGCTAGTTTCTCTTAGGGATCTCATGCTTATCTTTTGTCTCTATTGTTAAAGGGTTTCGGGGCCCCTTCAAAACCTATTTTTACCGTAATAAAAAATATTCCAAGAATTATAACAGAAAGCCAAAACAAATCCTTTTTCTCTATTCTGGACATGACTGAGGTCAATAGAGCCCTAGACTCTCTTCCAGGAGATAAAGCCCCTAGTCCTGATGGCTTCCCCATGTTCTTTTTTCACCAATTCTGGGATGTGGTGAAAGAAGATGTGGTTAAAGCGGTGCAGGAATTCTTTGGTTCTAAAAATCTCCTCAAATAGCTCAATTCTAATTTCTTGGTTCTTATTCCTAAGTCCTCAAGAGCAGACTCTTTCGAGCTCTTCAGACCCATTAGCCTCTGCAACTCTTCCCTTAAGATCATATCAAAGGTCATCACTTCCAAGATTCTCAAAGTCCTCCCCTCCTTGATCTCGCAGTAGCAATCAGGCTTCGTGCCATGCAGACAGATCTTGGATTCCATAATGATGTTGCATGAAGTCATTCACTCCTTAGAAGCAAGTAAAAGGGAAGGATTTCTTCTCAAGCTTGATCTCTCCAAGGCTTATGATCAAGTAGAGTGGCAGTTTCTTATCAGAGTTCTAGAAGCTTTTGGATTCAACTCTCATACTTGCAAGCTTCTCCAACAAATTATCTCTACCCCTTCTCTGGCGATTATGATTAACGGTTCCCCTTCTTTATTTTTCAAGCCAACCAGGGGCTTGAGGCAAGGGGACCCCCTTTCCCCTATTATTTTCATCATCCTTGCTGAGTGCTTGGGAAGACTCATCTCTGCTTCAAAAAGGGAAGGGAACTTGAAAGGTATCCACCCCTCCTTAGGTAACAATGTTTTCTCGCACCAGCAATTCGTGGATGAAACCATCCTTGGTGGAGAGGCCTCAGTGGGAGAAGCTAAAGTGGTGAAGGATCTACTCAATGATTACATCAGAGCAACTGGTCAATCCATTAATTGGAATAAAAGCTCCATCTTCTTTGTCAACACCCCAGATGAAAGACAAAGGAAAAATGCTAACATTTTGGGATGTGGTATTAACTCCTTCCCGTCCTCTTATCTGGGCCTGCCCTTAGGCATCAAACCTCTGCAAGCCTTCTGGAATAAACTTATAGAAAGATTCAATAGGAATTTTTCTGGATGGAAAGGGGTCTCCCTCAGTCAGGCAAGAAATATATACTTGGTCAAATCCACTTTGCAAAATCTCCCAACCTAATCTCTCAGCCTCTTCTCCATCCCTGCTAAAGTTGCGGAGGTTATAGATAGAATTCAGAGAAGATTCCTTTGGTCTGGCAATGAGGAACACAAGCGTATCCCTCTTATAGTCTGGGACAAACTCTGTTGCCCTAAAAAAGTTGGTGGTCTTGGAATAAGGAAATTAAGACTGTTTAACAAAGCTCTTCAACCCAAACAAATATGGAGAATCTTCAACAACAAAGGGGAGTGGCGGGATACCATTGAAGAAAAATACCTATTGCACAACTTAATAAAACACTTTTTTGAAGAGACAGATTCCCTGAAAGGATCTATAATATGGAACAGTCTCCTCAATGCTAAGGAGTTGGCTAAATCCAAAGCTAAATGGAAGATCAGGAATGGATAATTAATCAATTTCTGGAATGACAATTGGCTTCAGATGGGTTGCTTAAGAGAATGTGAGACTTTCTATGCCTGGAGACATGTCTGTACCCAAATTTATGGTCCCCATGTTAGCAACTACAGAATGGATGACAATTGGGTGAATCTTTCCCATATCTCTCAGGATCTGATCCCTCTGATGAAAGTCCTCAATGCCATTTCACTCTCTTCTGCTAAGGACCACGAGATCATATAGGAAGATTCTCTAGATGATATCTATACTGTGGCCTCTGCCTATTCCTTGCAGATACCTCAAATTTAAGAAGCTAAACCGTTGTGGGCCAAAGCCCGGATCCCTTGCCTTACACCCAAAATCAATGTTTTCTTCTGGCTCCTGCTCCATAACCACATCCTTATAGTTGATAATCTCATCAAGCGTGGCTTCCAAATCCCCAACAGGTGCATTCTCTGTAGATGTCAAGAGGAAATAGTGGATCACCTATTTATTTACTGCTCTTTTGTTAGTAACATCTAGAAATGTCTCTTCTAGGCCCTGGATTTATCATGGTGTTTTCCCCTATCTTTCCATGATCTCTTTTCTCAATGGGATTTTAATATGTTTAACCTAGACTTCCAGTTATTTTGCACTTGGATCCTTCCTCACCTCTGTTGGGGAGTCTTGAAAGAGCGTAATAATTGCATTTTCCGTGACTGTTCCTCTCCCCCTAAAATATTTTTTGAAAAAATCCAACATGCAATTAAGGAAAACTATTATTATTGTAGAAGAACTAACCATCTTGTAGGAAAGGCCAAGGAAGCAACCTAGAAGAAAAGACAAAACTATTATTGGAGCTGTCCTTCGACTTGCTGGGTGAAAGCCAACTTTGACGAAGCTGCCAAAGGGAACCCTGGCTAGGCTGGTAGCAGAGAGATCATCAGAAACAACTTTGGTTTTGGCCTTGCAACTATTATTTTACCTCTGGGCTCTTAATCTAGCCACTTTGCTGAAGCTTGTGTGGCTCTCCAAGTCACCAAACTTGCCCATGAAATTGGGGTCAAGAAGCTCTAGCTAGAAGGAGACTCGATGAGCATCATCAACTGCTTAAACCTCAATCACTCTCCATCTTGGACAATATCCAACATGATTGAAGAAACCCACACCATCTTAAATTATTTTGAAGAGGTGTACATATCCCACATGTATAGGGAAGCCAACAGTGGTGTGATTGGTTTGCCAACCTTGCAGTCATGAAGGATACTGAGATGATATGGCAAGGCCAAGATATCCCATGTGAAGTGATGGATCTCCTTGACAAGGAAAGAATCCAAAGTACCGAGGGAATCATAAAAAATCATAATGAAAAGTAAAGGGGATTTTCAGAAGTGTCATTCCATTAATGACAAGAACTGGAGGGACAAAAAGGCTACTAATTACGTGTCCCCTCCGCATGGTTTCTGGGTATTCTTTCCCAAGAAAAGCTATCCAGCGCAAAGGAAAAATAGAAAACAAAGCTTGATTGTTGTGAAAAACAAGGAAATCACTAGGCCTAAGTTTCACTAGGGAAACACCCACATCCAAGATAGAGAGATGACGAGAGAAAGACACAGATGGGAGACTGAGAAAGACAACACAAAGTGGAAGAGGAGAACTAAAGTCTGGAATGCTCTGTAGAAAGGAGCTATAACCACCTTCATCGAGAGGATTCATGGCAGAAATAAGGCGGTCACTAACAACTTTGTGAAAAGCTAGAATGAAGGAATTGTGGAGATTGAGGGAAAGTCCACTAGTAAATTTTGCCCTAAATTTTGATGAGAATTAGTCAAATTTTCTACAACAATTGGTCAAATAGATGACTAAAACTGTGGTCGATCTTTTTTCATCGATTATTCTACAGTCAAACCCATTGTCGAAATTGTGACCTTTGTAGTAGTCGACTTATCGACTGACTCTTCATCAAACTAATCCTATGAAGCTGACATAATCGAGACCAAGTTTGGAAAACTTGACGTCGAAATTGCGATGAAATACTCGACCACTATTCCATGAAATTGACGTCGAATGCATAGCATTCTCGCCAAAATTAATGTTATTTAAAGGTCAAAAAATTGACCAAAAATATTTTTTGGTTAAAAAAAATGACGATGATTGAACAAAGCATTTTCATTGTACTGTATATTCATAGCCTCAAGAAAAATCAAATTGACTAAGAAAGCTTCATTTACCTACAGATTTGTGTGCTTGTCTGAGTTTGATACACATATCTGCGTATCAAACTCAGACAAGCACACAAATCTGTAAGTAAATGTTGATTAAATATTTTATTTTTAATAGCAGTTTAAAAGGCTATTTAAATGTTTTGATGGTTTGATAAGAACAAAATTGGTATTCATATATAAATTATTGAGCTTCTCTTTGTTTCGATAATAGTTTAACATTCTCTACTTAACAGGGCCAACCACATGAAGGTGGAAGCTCATTTGGCCCCTCCTAGGATCCTCTTATGACCCTTTACAACATTTTAAGACCTCTAAGATGTATTCTTAGAGGTCGTAAATGGTTGTAAAGGGTCATAAGGGGTCCTAGGACACAATAGCTAAGAAACATAAATGTAGGCATCATGGTCACAATGTTTTGGAAACACAACATAATTGAGTGGTATACCCAGATGATGCAACACAACCACTACTCCTGTAGTTTTAAGTTGACACTGCGGGATCCAAAAACCAAAGATAAGGAATCTATATATGGTTTTTGGATCCACAGTGTCAACTTAGAACTGCAGGAGTAGTGGTTGTGTTGCATTTTCTGGGTATAGCATTCAATTATGTTGTGTCTCCAAACAATTGGGACCATGATGCCTACATTTATGTTTCTCAGCTATTGTGATACCTACATTTATGTTTTGTAGCTGTCATGTTTATTTGCATGTTCTTTGTGTTTGGCTTCTCTCCCTCGCATCGAAAATAAGTTTTTTCCCACTCTAAATTGAGAATGCGCATGCAACACAAGTAGAATATGCACAGATAGCAGGTGGAGTTGAAAAAACACAACACATTTACATTTTCACGATGGTCTATAACTTAAAATATGCAATTAAAGACCTCTATAAAAAATGCAACCCTGTTGTGTTTTTCAACTCCACCTGATATCCTATGTATATAAATTGAGATTGCATATTGAACTAGGCTTCTCTTTTTGCATTGCCTGAAACCAAGAGATTGTCACAGTTAACATCTAAATGGCGTGTCTCATCATCACAACTAATCCACCTTAAACAATTGAATATGTTTTCTTGTATTAAATATTCATTAATCAAAATTTGAATAGAAAATGTATACCTTGAGTACTACAATTCACATTAGAATCGATGCCTCCATCGTGCTCGGCCGGTGTAGTATCAATATTGGTAGGTTGCATTCCAATGTAAATAAAATAGATGTAGATTTAGATGACGATATCGTAGAAATCCCTAATTCACAGTCTATCGTTTGTTCTCTGAAACACTAAATTAGGGATTTCTACGATATCCTCATCTGTATCTACAGCTATTGCCTTTGTTGTTGTAGGTGCTTTTCCCCTATTTGATATTTATCTTCAGGTGTCCACACTCATTCTATTGGTTGTTGCCAGCTTCTCTTTGAGCTTCTCTTTGTTTTGAGAATAGTTTAACATTCTCTGAGAAACATAATTGTAGGCATCATGGTCATATTTTTTTGGAGACAATGTAATTGAGTGGTATACCCAGACGATGGAGAGCAACTTCTACACCTCTGGATCCAAGTTGTTATCCATCCTGCAGTGTCAACTTGGAATCAAAGGTGCAAAAATTGCTCTTTGTGTAGGTATACAAATCAATTACGTTGTCTCCAAAAAAATTTGACCATGATGCCTATAATTATGTTTCAAGAATAGTTTAATTAACATTCTCTACTTAACAGGGCCAACCATGTGAAGGTGGAGGCTCATTTGGCCCCTCCTAGGAGCCTCTTATGACCCTTTACGACATTTTAAGACCTCTAAGATGTATTCTTAGAGGTTGTAAATGGTCATAAAGGGTCATAAGGGGTCCTAGGACACAACAAATGAGAAACATAAATGTAGGCATCATGGTCACAATGTTTTGGAAACACAACATAATTGAGTGGTATACCCAGATGATGCAACACAACCACTACTCCTGTAGTTCTAAGTTGACACTGCGGGATCCAAAAACCAAAGATAAGGAATCTATATATGGTTTTTGGATCCACAATGTCAACTTAGAACTACAGGAGTAGTGGTTGTGTTGCATCATCTGGGTAGACCACTCAATTATGTTGTGTCTCCAAACAATTGGGACCATGATGCCTACATTTATGTTTCTCAGCTGTTGTGATACCTACATTTATGTTTTGTAGTTGTCATGTTTATTTGCATGCTCTTTGTGTTTGGCTTCTCTCCCTCACATCAAAAATGAGATTTTTCCCACTCTGAATCGAGAATGTGCGTGCAACACAAGTAGAATATGCACGGATAGCAGGTGGAGTTGAAAAAACACAACATGTTTACATTTTCACGATGGTTTATAACTTAAAATATGCAATTAAAGACCTCTATAAAAAATGCAACCCTGTTGTGTTTTTCAACTCCACTTGATATCCATGCATATTCTACGAGATTGCATATTGAACTAGGCTTCTCCTTCTGCATTGCCTGAAACCAAGAGACTGTCACAGTTAACATCTAAATGGCGCGTCTCATCATCACAACTAATCCACCTTAATCAATTGAATATGTTTGCTTGTATTAAATATTCATTAATCAAATTTCAAATAGAAAATGTATACCTTGAGTACTACAATTCACATTAGAATCAATGCCTCCATCATGCTTGGCCGGTGCAGTATCAATATCGACAGACTACATTCCAATGTAAATAAAATAGATGTAGATTTAGATGACGATATCATAGAAATCCCTATTTCACGGTCTATCGTTTATTCTTTGAAACACTAAATTAGGGATTTCTATGATATCCTCATTTGTATCTACAACTATTGCCTCTGTTGTTGCAGGTGCTTTTCCCCTATTTGATATTTATCTTCAGGTGTCCACACTCATTCTATTGGTTGTTGTCAGCTTCTCTTTGTTTCGAGAATAGTTTAACATTCTATGAGAAACATAATTGTAGGCATCATGGTCACATTTTTTTGGAGACAATGTAATTGAGTGGTATACCCAGACGATGGAGAGCAACTTCTGCACCTCCGGTTCCAAGTTGTTCTCCATCCCATAGTGTCAACTTGGAATAGTTTCATCCTCAATGTGACCATGATGCCTACAATTATTTTTCAAGAATAGTTTAATTAACATTCTCTACTTAACAGGGCCAACCACATGAAGGTGGAAGCTCATCTAGCCCCTCCTAGGAGCCTCTTATGACCCTTTACGACATTTTAAGACCTCTAAGATGTATTCTTAGAGGTCGTAAATGGTCGTAAAGGGTCATAAGGGGTCCTGGGACACAACAACTGAGAAACATAATTGTAGGAATCATGATCACATTTTTTTGGAGACAACGTAATTGAGTGGTGTATGCACTCTAAAATGGTTGCCTAGACTTTGGGCCCCCATTTAGCAATTTATCAAATCCCTGAATCAAAAATCAGCATTCTATCAATTATATCAATTTCCTTGATCAAGTCCTATTTTATAATTTTTGATTATTTGCCTTGGGCTAACCATTTTATCCTAAAGTCTTTATTTATTAAAAGGAATATTTCCTCCCCTTTTAATAAATAAAAATCCCCCACTTTTCCTCTTATCCTAAGTTGCACAAATAAAGCATTATTCCTATTTTATAAAAAGGGAAAAAAACACTTTTTGTCTCATATGGACACAAAATTCAACTTTTATTTTCTCATTGGAGGATATTTGTGCACATGGATTTCTCCTCTTTGATGCTCCACCATTGATTAAATCTTTTGCCTCTTAATCTCCATGGTCCATTCTTTCTCATTTCCTATAAAAGAAGAGCTCTCTTCCTCATTTTAGGTCATTCACTTTTATGCTAACTTTATGCTGTAGGAATTCTTGAAGACTTTGAAGCTTTTTGGAGATCATTGTTGCATCACATCTTGGCTTTCTTCATTGATTCATAGTTTAGTTTTCATTCTTGCATAGTAGCTTCATATTTCATGCTTTCATAGTTTAGATTTCCTTTCATGCTTTAGAATAACTCATCTAGTTTAATAAGAAGGATTGTAACACTTGCTATTTCCATTTCATAGTTTAGATTGTACTTTCATCTTCATAGCATAGCTTGCATATTTGCATTTTCATTCTTAGCTTACTTGCATTGCATTTCATTTGATTCTTGGAGATATTGGCACTCTTGCCCTTGTTTTCACTTGAATCTATCATTGTGTGGTTGACTAGCAAGGTCATTAAGTTTATTAGCTCTAGTTGAGAGCAATTTTACAATCTTGCAACTCCATACATAGAGAGCTCTAGGTCGCTATTGAAGGTTTCCCTTTCATGGATTTCCTTTGATGTAATGACTTAGAGAAGTGCACTATTTTGTGTGTAAATTTTTGGCGCCCACCGTGGGGTAGAGTAGACTAGCTTTGTCCCTTCTTTTTCTGCATTTTTGTCAATTTCTGTTAATTTTTTGGCAAGTTTTGAGCTTAATTTTTGGTCTCTATTTTTCTATCTTAGAATATCATGCGATACTTCCAGAAGTATCACATGATAGTTCTCTGTATGTGCGTGTGATACTTCACCTGTCAGAAGTATCACCTGGCTATTGCAGAGAATATTGCCTAGTCTCAGGCGAAGTATCACCTGGTATAGGGAGAAGTATCACCCAAAAGTAAACTATCACCCCGGTATACTGAAAAGTATCGCGTGATACATCTAGTGTCCGTACTATTGACTGTACCTGGTAGTGACTTGTCTTTCTGAATCTTTTGGGCCGAGTTTAGATTTAATTAGTTTGCTGGTTTAGTTCACTATGGTTAAGCAGAGTTTAGTTGTAGATTTCATTTGGATTTTGGGATTTTTCTAACCTTGTGGGCCTAACAAGTTGTGCTTGTAGGTTCTCTCATTGCTTGAAATATTTTTCCAAAAGAACGCATGTCAAAGCTTCAAATTCACAAGGGCTACTAACGGTTTTTGTAGGGCTGCCCAAAGCATAAAAACCCAATCAAGTGTGCTTGTTTTTATTTTCATTTCAAGTGTGGCAATCTACTAGTTGTTTCCTTTAGTAGGCACATAATATCTTGTGGAAGAAATTTTGAGGTGGTAGGAGAAGTATGCTCTTCACCCTTGTGGTGAACCATAAAATCTTGACCCATCTTAGGATTTTGGAAGCAAGAGAGTAATTGAACTTTGCTTGGTGTGTTTGGGAGAAAGCTTTGAGATAAAGGAGTATGTTCTTCACCCTTGTGGTGAAACAAAATCCTTGAACTTCATAAGTTGATCCACTTTTTGTTTAGATCTTTAGAATCCTTTAGCGAGCCTGCTCTTGAGCAATCAAGAGGAATGACCCAAGTGGGGACAAGCTTATTGCCAGCTATTCTGACCCACTATAAACTCAAGGCTATCAAGGACACAAAACCTTGGTAGACGTAGTGCTTGTCTTCGCTTGATGTGAGTACTTGTGAGATTGTGACCATGAGGAAAATATTGAGCAAGAATGCTTAAGGTACTCTTGAGGCCGTGAGGTTTGTTACTTGCCGCAAGGTAAGGAGTCCCTTTAGGGAGCAAGAGGGGTACTACGAATGGAAGCCCTTATTAAGAACCATAGTTAGAAGCCACCCTATTTTTCTGCTTACCTTCTTGGTGCAAGGATTGATCCAAGTGGAATAACCTGGATCACCCCAAGACTACTCACCATATGTGTTCCTTTGGTTGTGTCATTGACACTTCCATGACAAAACCAACATCTATTGTGGGTAACCACTTTGTGTGAGGTGAAGGGACATCAAGTTGTGGGCCAAGTTGATAAGTAATGAGCCTTGACTTTCTAGGATAGATATTGCTTGAAGTGTCTTCGATTGTGTAATACCAGTGCTAATGTTCTTGAACATTCAAACAATTGGTAGTATTCATAGGGTGTTTTTCTATTTTGATATTACAAGTGTTTGTCTTGGCAAGGTTGCTTTTGCCCTTGTTTCAAGTGTTTTAAGACATGTTTGATCCCTTACTATTTGCAAACCTGTCGAATTTCTACTGATATTGTGATTGAGATCAAAAACATCAACCCTCAGACTAATTTTTTTGATCAAATAGACCTGAAAACACACATTTCACACAATTTTGGTCAAGTGTTGTACAAACTAGCAATAGTATCACCTGCTTTGAGCAGAAATATCACGCGACAGTTCATTCCTACTGGACTATCACCCGACCTTCCTGGAATCTATCACCTGGCTATTGTGAGTTCTATCACCTGGTGAAAGGCAAAGTATCACCTCAGTAAGAAGTATCACCTAGTTAGCCTAGAAAGTGTCACCTGAGAATTTTCTGTTGTATACCTGGTTTCAGTTGTTTCACAGTTGCTTTTAGTTGGCTAGGTCTTTAAGTAGGTAACTTATCTTGCCACTGGAAGCCTATCTTTACTCTGAATTTCTATTTTTAGCCCTCTAGGGGTAGTGTCATTTGATTTACCAAGTCACCTCAGGAAGAATTATCAGTTTAGAAGATTATTCCTATTGAGAAAGTACATCTCTAGAGTTGTTAGTAACATTCTTGGAGAATTTTAGTACTCTTTTTGTCCAAATCATTTCCATTCAAATTCAATTTTAATTATAAAATTTGGCTAAGTCCATCCTCCTGGTTCAAATGTGCAAGGATATTGATCCTTTGATTTAAGCACCTCTTTGACAGTGTTGGTAACGCCTTTTGCAATTTCTATCTTACCATCTCTTTTTTTGGACATTAGAGAACTTTGATTATCCTAGTTTGGTGTTGACACTTTGAGAGGTCACCTCATCATCAAGAATCTTTTTCTTTCATGTAAATTACAACAAGGTACCAAGTGACTCAAGGGAAATGACCCTCGGTTGCCTTTAATCAGTTACCCTTAGTTAAGACTCGTCAACAACAAAAGGGAAAAGAGCCCATTTTTGATCAATCTCCTAAGAGTGAGTCTAAGGTTTGTTTTGACCCAAAGAGTAATCCTAGCGAATTGATTACTTCTTTAGAACCTTTTTCATCAAATATGGATATGAGTTATACCTTGACCAAACAACAAAGAGAAATAATAGATCAATCACTTGGTGACATTTTTCAGAGACATAGGAGAAACATGTCATTCAAAGATGGCAATCAACCTGACTCACCTCCTATTAATTCAAGATATCTACATGCTCATCAATGAGCTGAAAGACATTACCCACAAGCTCATCAAGATGTACAGTCACAACATGAGGACCAAAAAAACCAATCTTATGATGCTCATGTGAACACAACTAACTTGTTCAACCATTCAAGACCAAGTTCCCCGCTAAAAACAACTTCAAGATATACAAGTGAGAGGCTAAAAAGAATTGAGCGGGAAAAATAGGCTGCAGAAAATGAATGAGCTACAAAAGAAGAAAAACTTAGGCTTCTAGAAGAGGAACAACAAGCCTTGTTGGACATAGAGAGAAAAGCATTCCAAGAGGAACAAGATAGGATATTGGCCCAACAACTCAACAATCAATTCAACAACAGGGGTACCAACAATGGAACCAACTCTCCACCATCAACTCCCTCAACAACTCTAAGAAGTAGAAGGAGGTTAAGGACCCCTTCAAGATCACATAGTCCTAGAGGAAGAAGGACTTCTCGACATGCACATTATAGGAGACACACACCTCCTAGACTATCAAGAGATCCCTCCCAATGAGCACATCATGACTCTCAACATGGAGGAAGTAGTGCCAACTTTGATACTCACGATTTTATGAGAATGCAACAAGAGCCACTATTTTAACAATATGTGGAGAAGTATGTGGAACAAAATAAGGATCAGTTCTTGGAAAGTCTAATCAATAAGGGTGCAAAAGTCCCATACAACTTTGATGTGGATAGAAAAATTAAGAAGCAAAACCCTTCAACTGATGAGGTGATTAAGCAGATGCAAAAGACTATGGAGAAAATGATGGCTCCAAAGAATACCTTCAACTTGGACTCCATATGTCCCAATCCCATTGACAAGAGTGTGGTTATGGTAGATTTTCCTAGAAAGGTTGAAATCCCCACATATGACAAATATGATGGTAGTGGTGACCCCCATGACCATGTACGACAGTTCTATATCATGAGCTTTGAATTTCATCATGAGGACTCCTACCTTATGAGGTTATTCCCGAGGAGCCTTAAAGGCCAAGCTATGGAGTGGTTTACTAACCTTACCCCTCCTGTTAAAACATTCAAAGAACTTGTCCAAAGGTTTGTGCAACACTTTGCATATAATCTATCAAGGCCAGTCACCATGCTTGATTTGTGAAAGCTAAAATAAAATCAGGGGGAACCCTTTGTGACATTTTTACAAAGGTGGAGATGCTTATGCTCCAAATATTCTAGGACCATCCCTGAGGAAGAAAGGATTGATATAATTGTGAGCAATCTAGTGCCAGAATTAAGATATGAAGTTAGAAAAATGGTCTTTAATTCTTTTGACACTATGGTAGAAACTGCATGTCGCATCGAGGATGTTCTAAAAGAACAAGGTATTTTGGCCAAACAAAGTAACAACAAAAATGGTCCAAACAATAACAACAACAATAAGGATAAAAATAACTCATATTGGAATAAAAATAAGCAAGTAGTCAATGACGGAGTTGTTGACTCTCCACAACCTAAGGAACAAGGAGTTCTTAATCTATCTAATGTAGTTCAATCTATGAAGCTGCAGACATCCTTAGATCAACAAGAGCATAAGCCCAAGTATCAAGATAAACCTAAGTTAGGAAAGAGACAATTCACTAAGCTTGGAGACTCTTATGTGGATATTTTTAAGACCTTGATTGCTCATAATTTGGCACAACCTCAGGATCCTACAAAGTTTCGCATACCAGATCCTAAACCTTATTGGTGGAATGAGAAAGCTTACTGTGTATACCACAATGGGATTGGACATGACATTGAAAATTGTTTTAAACTTAAGCATCTTGTTCAAGACCTTATTAAGACTGCAAAATTATAGGTTGATGGGTTGACCACAAATGCAGACCACAAGGCCTTTAAAGAGCCCTTGCCTAAGTATGAGAAGGGGGAGACTTCTAAAAATAAGAATGGCAAGGCCGCAATCAATTATACCTATACAGCTATGAAAAATGTCATCAATATGCTTGAAGTTGTGGTCAATGATGTCAACATGATGAGGGGGAAAGATCCCTAGGGTTATGATGTAAAATCACCTCCCATATTTGACGAAGGACTTTCTGTTGTGCTTAGGGGTCCTCAATCTTGAAGGTCATCTCAGCCTCTCAATGTTGTTACTAGGAGTCAGTCCCAAGGTCCTATTATCATTAGAGGTCCTAATTCTAGCAAATCCAAGCAACCAGTGTCCAAAAGTGTTCCTTCCAAGTCTTTCGTTGGTCCTGATATGAGTTACAACCTTGTTGATTAGTTACAGTGAACACCAGCGCAGATTTCCATTTTTGAGCTCTTAGAATTGTCTCCTAGACATAGGAGCATCCTTGAGGATGCCTTGCAAGCCACTAATGTTCCTAATGACATAGATGTTGATCAATTCCAGAACATGGTCAATCACCTTGCTAGCCCTCATTGCCTAACATTTTTAGAAGAGGATGATAAAGCATTAAGTCATCTGCACAATGTGGCCCTTCATATCGAGGTCATGATCCACAAAACCCATGTTAGGCACGTGTTAATAGATGGGGGTGTTGGGCTTAATATTTTCTCTTTGAGTCTATTGAAAGCTTTGGGATATTCTGAGAAAATAATTGACACTAGGAAGAAGATCACAATTAAAGCCTATGATGAAGTAGAGCGAAGCTCTAAGGGATTGGCTGTTCTTCCTGTTAGGATCGGTCCTGTGGAAAAGGACATTTTGTTCTAGATTGTTGATGTCAGACCTTTGGCATATAATATCTTATTGGGTAGGCCATGGATTCATGACATGCAAGCGGTGCCGTCTACCTACCACCAATGTGTTAAGTTCCCTTACAATGTAGTTGAAGTATGCATACTAGGGGATAGCACATTATCTGTTAATGTGATTTCAATTGGCTCTCATGTCCCTTTGAATAGAGAGGCTGATAATTTTGATGTAGCTCTTGAGCAGTGTAAGAATAAGTTTAAGTCCATAGACCTTGGCATGGGAGACTACCAAATAGATTCCTTCATAAAAATGCCAATCTCACCTAGGTCTTATGGAAAACCTTCACCTGAGAGGAAACATTCATCCTCAGCTATGACCTTGTTTGGAAAGTTTTTAGAGTCCTTAGTACCTATTCATGAGGAGAAAGAGGAGGTAGCCATTAGAGATTGGATTTATAGAGAGGAAAAGTATCAACACAATGAGAATTTTGCACCATCTCCTAAAACCTACGGGAGAGGGTATACTTTGGTTAAAAACATGGGCTACCCAGGTCATGGCCCTCTCAGTCACATGTTAGATGCCAAGGCTGAACCACTCAACCATGCTCTTTTTGGTCATAGGACTAAGTCAACAGGTGGCCTAGGATTTGATCATGAAAAGAAGACAAGTATCCCTATCCTAGTTGTGATAGATAGTGACAGTGACTTAGATTATACACCCAATATTCAAAACTAGCAAGACATAATTGATGATTGGGTGCCTTCCACCAATCTCCTTTGGGGAGATTCAGATGATTTAGCAGCTGAAAATATAGACACTAGAGAAGGTGATACCCTTCACAATCTCAAAGCTTCTACATCAAGGCATCCCAAGCCTTCTTGGTGTAAACATCCCAACAGAGATTTAGAAACATATTTGCATGAGTTCGAGTGGGACTCTCTTTCAGATGAAACAGTTGATTTGGACATGGATGTTGTCCATACCTATAGTACTCAACTTGATGTGACCAATGAGCCTAGTGTAGGACTAGAGGATTGGACTCCTTGAATTGCCTTAGTGGACGACGCTTCATTTGATAGGACGAGTCCTAATTTGGGTATCTTAGAAGGAGACTTAAAAGATCTTAACTATCACTAGAGATAATGCCTTTTGTATCAATAATATTGAACCACTCATTGACCTACCCCTTGTAAACCATCATTTGATTGATTGGTCACAACTTTGTCAAGAGCCTCAGCTCCTCACTTTTCACAATGACTACGAGATAGCCTGCTACTTGAATGCTCTTGAACCCATAGTCTCTTCCACCAGTGAACCTACAACAAGTATGATGGAGCCAGATATTAAGTACCTCAGTCAAAAAATAAAAGAAATGAAATAAAAGAGAAATGGTTCTGATGGCGAAAACCACTTTGTGGCAGTGTCAGAACCCAAAATAGTAAAAATAAAAGACACATCCAAAGGTGAAAACCTCTTTGAGGCACCTAAGGATGGGGTACTTAATAACCTACCGAGTTATTTCCAAGATAGGTCATCAGTTCTTATTGAGCCTACACAACCAGTAAATTTGAATACGAAAGAGGCTCCACAAGTGATACATCTAGCTCAGTCTCTGTCAGTGCAAGAAAAAGAGGCATACAGAAAGTTCTTACAAAAGAAGAAAATCAATTTTTCTTGGACATATTCAGACATGCCAGGGCTTGACACTAATCTCATTATGCATCACTTATCTATAGCTCTAGGAATTAAACCAGTAAAATAGAAGCTGAGGAAAATGCATCCTCACATAGCTCTCCTTATTAAGGCTAAATTAGAAAAGCTCTTAGGAGCAGGATTTATTAGAGCTATCGACTATGCCGAGTGGATCTCAAATATTGTCCTAGTTTCAAAACATGATGGGTCCATTCGTGTATGCACAGACTTCAGAGATCTTAACAAAGCTTGCCCAAAGGATGACTTTCCACTCCCTAACATAGACATGATAGTGGATATGACTGCAGGTTATGAGATATACTCTTTAATGGATGGTTTTTCTGGTTATAACCAAATAAAAATAGCTCCTAAGGATCAAGAAAAGATAGCCTTCACATGTGCATGGGGAACCTATTGTTGGAACGTCATGCCCTTTGGATTAAAAAATGTAGGAGCCACATACCAAAGAGCTATGACCACAATATTTCATGATATGATGCATAAAAACATGGAGGATTATGTGGATGATACCTTGGCCAAGTCTAAGCAAAGGGATACACACCTAGAAGATTTGGAAGTAATTCTAGATCGAATGGAGTAGTTTTAGTTAAGATTGAATTCGAAAAAGTGTGCATTTGGGGTTACCTCAGGTAAACTTATAGGATTCATAATTTCAGCCAAAGGAATAGAGGTGGATCCTGAAAAGGTTCAAGCTATATTAGATATGCCACCTCTTAAAAACATTAGTTAGATGAGAAGTCTCCAAGGATGACTCCAATCCATACAGAGGTTTATTTCATAGCTTGTAGATAGAGCACAACCATTCAACAAGACATTGCATAAGGGAGCCACATGTGTTTGGAATGAGGATTGCCAAAAGAGCCTAGATCAAATAAAGAAATACTTGGCTAATCCTCGAATTTTAATGCCTCCTATCCCAGGAAAACCATTAATTTTGTACATCTCAGTGACAAAATCTTCCTTGGGAGCATTGTTGGCTCAACTTGATGATACTGGGAAGGCAAGAGCCATCTACTACATTAGTCATACTCTAGTATCTTATGAGATCAATTATAATAGTATTGTCTTGTATTAGTGTTTGCTTCCCAAAATTTGTGACACTACATGCTTGCCCATACTATACATCTTGTTGCAAAATTGATCCTCTTAAGTATTTTCTTAGTAAGGCTACTCTCACGGGTAGACTTGCTAAATGGATGATGGTTTTGTTAGAATTTGATATAGAGTACATTGAGCGTAAGGCTATAAAAGGGCAAGATATTGTAGATCAACTTGCTGATTTCCCAGTCAAGGATAACATGCCTATTCAAGTGGAATTCCTAGATGAGCATATCATGTACATGACCATGCGTAGTTGGAAAATGTTCTTTAATGGTTCAAATATGCAAAATGGATCAGGAGCTGGAGTATTGTTTATTTCTCCTCATGGATACAACATACCTAAGTCTTACAAACTTTTGTTTCCATGCACAAATAATATTGCAGAATATGAGGCTCTAACCAATGGACTGAAGATGGCTATAGAGTGGAATATAACAGAGTTACATGTCTTTGGGGATTTGCAATTAATTATCAACCAAGTAAATGAAGAGTACCAAACTAAGGATGATAAGATGATACCTTAAAAAAAGATGGTTGATTCATTATGACGTTACTTCACATTTGTGACATTTCAATAGATCCCTAGAGCAGAAAACAAGGCAGCAGATGCTATGGCTACACTAGCTTCACTCCTTCAATTGGAACAACATGAATCAAGATTTGAATTCCAGGTGGAAGAGCTACATCACCCCATTTTTGACTCCTTAGATAGCCATGTCATTTGTACCTTGGTTAGCCATGACTCATCCCGCTATGGTGCTATTTACTCATATCTCCATGATGGCATCATCCCTGATACATTTAACCATTCTGAAAGAAGAAACCTTGGCCATAACGCCTCTCACCATACCCTTATCTCTGGTGATCTATATAGGAGGGGTTTAGATGGGACACTTCTTAGGTGCTTGGAAAAGGATGAGTCCAACCAAGCGTTAGTTGACATTCACGAGGGTATTTGTGGAGGACATTCTAATGGTCTTTCCATGGCCTGAAGGTTGCTTAGGGTGGGGTATTATTGGCCCATAATGCAGATGGATGCTATAGCTTTTTCCAAATAATGTGAAAAGTGTCAGAAATATGGAAACCTAATTCATGCTCTAGGTAGGGAGCTTATTCCTTCTATTTCTCATTGGCCATTTCAGTGATGGGCCTTTGACCTTGTTGGGTAGATTCATCCCAACTCATCAGGTGGACATAAATTCATTATTACTACTAATGACTACTTTACCAAATGGGTATAAGCCATTCCACTGTCTGTTGCTTCAGGGAAGACAATTTCTTTATTCATCTTGAATCACATCATCTGTCGATTTGGGATACCTTTTGAGATAATCACTGACAATGGAGGTTAGTTGAAAAACAAGGACCTTACACACCTCTACAAGAAATTCAAGATAAAATAGCATTGGTCCTCCATTTACTTCCCACAAGGAAATGGACAAGCAGAGGCTTCTAATAAGACTATTCTCAAGATTCTCCATAGAACAGTTCATAAGAATGGTTGAGACTGGAACTTATAGATTAGTCCAGCCTTATGGGCTTATAGAATGAGTATACGTACTCCCACAGGGGCTACTTCTTTTGCCCTCACTTATGGCACTGAAGCAGTATTACCTTTAGAAGTAGAGATCACTTCACTTAGAGTCTCTCTCAAAGGTTTGATAACAGATGATGATTATCATGCTATGAGATTACAAGACTTAGAACTTCTAGATGAGAAGTGCAAGGCCTCATTTGATTAGTATCAGAAGCATATGTCAAAGGCATTCAACAAGAAGGTTCTCCCTAGAGAGTTTCAAGTAGGTGATCTTGTTTTGCGAGAGAATCCTAAGAACCAACAAAATAGAGAGAAAAAGGGTAAGTTCAAACCTAATTGGCTTGGGCTATATGTCATCACAGCTACTTTTGGGACAGGTGCTTACTTGTTATCTGTTGGAAATATTCAAGAAGTAACCGAGTTACTGAGAGGGGAGGGGTGAATCAGTAACTCCAAATTTTCTTACCATTTTAACATGTAATTTACTTTTTAACCTTTGCATACAGAAAGCATGAAACTTAAAAACATTTACAATAATGACACATAGATTTGGTTACCCAGAAACCTTCCAAAAGAAAGTAAAACTGGGGTGGGGATGAAACCCACAAAGCTTTAATACTGCAGAACAAAGTTGGCCGGTTAAGGCTTACAATTTGATCACTTCTGATGATCTGCCCTGTTAGGAGCAATAAGGATTGCTAAATCCACCCTGTTAAAGGATTTACAAACATACAATGAAGTATGCACTCGGTAAAGAGATTTTACAAAGACTGTTAGGTCTACCCGGTTAAAGGATTTAGTACTGATTCACCTGTTAGAATGAAACAGTAGATCTCTGCTTTGCAACTGGATTGCTGATTTGAGATTCGCTGATGTACTGATCACCTTCTGTGATGAATTTGTCTTTGCTGTACCTTATACTTCTGAAGCCTTCTGTAATTCGCTTATCTCTGCCTTTCTTTCTCTTTCACATATGTTTTTCATGTATGTGTGTCATTACATTTTTACAACATTGTTTATATACAAGTCTTAAACAATTAATTACAATTACAATTACACAGTCGGCTTGACAAGTAAACATAAGTGCTACTAAGTCGGCCCAAGTATGGTTACACGGTTCCTGCAAACTGACTCGGTGACTTTCTGATACTCGGCATCCACTGCATTACTCGGCATCGTCATGCACTCAGTAGAAGTGAAGGCACGGTTCATACTGATCACTCGGTAGGTTTTGAACTCGGTAAGTACTGGTGACTCGGTAGACATGATGTTACTCGGTTTACACTGTCCTGTTCGGTTTGCTAGGCTTCCACTATCTGCTCGGTTTGCACTGTCTGCTCGGTTTGCACTGTCTTCTCGGTTTGCACTGTTTGCTCAGTTTGCACTGTTTGCTCAGTTTGCACTGTTTGCTTGGTTTGCACTGTTTGCTCAGTTTGCACTGTCTGCTCGGTTTGCACTGTTTGCTCGGTTTGCACTGTCTGTTCGGTTTGCACTGTTTGCTCGGTTTGCACTGTCTGTTCGGTTTGCACTGTTTGCTCGGTTTGCACTGTCTATTCAGTTTGTATCCAGAATGCAAATAAGTGTTGTCACTAGTGGCAATTCTGCTTAATGCCAACAATCTCCCCCTTTGGCATTAGTGACAAAAACACTTATTGGCCAAAATTTATATACACGAATCATGCTGAGTTTTATTTTGATTTTTTTTCAAAATTTGTCTTTGTTATAGGGCTTTATACATTGTCTCCCCCTTTCAATGTGCTAACTGTTTCTTATACAAATCTATACAGTATACATATCTCTCCTTCTATACATATCTCCCCCTTTTTTGACGATAATGCCAAAGGTGCATATACAAGTTATTTATAGAGAGAATCCAAAATTTGATAGGAAATCAGAATGGACCTTCATTATTAGTGCCAGGGTTCTGTCCCAACTTTCTTGCAGAATCTTACATGTTTGTATAGCAATTTGGACTTTTGTAGAGAGTTCAATCATGTGATCTGCTATAGAGAACTGATTGTCATGAATCAATGTCTTGGAATGTTCAATGTGTTTATACATTGTATTCATGATGGGAAGGATCATGTGTTGGATGTCTAGCAGTGTGGACCGGATCCTTGAGTCTTCTTTCAGTAGATCAGACTGCATATTAGATAGGTGTGAAATTTTCATGTGATGAGCAGAGCTTGAACTTGGTTCAAGTTGCAGCTTTTGTATGCTAATCTTCATATCCTCATCCATTTTATTCATTTTATCTTTAACATCCTTTGTGAACTCGGCAATATTGCACAGTCTGGCCAAAAGAGAGGTAGCATTCGAATAGATAGATTCTATGTTAGACAAAACTGAAGACAATTCCACTTGGTTAATAGCTATGTGCTGAGCAATGTGCTCAAGCACTTTATTGTTGAATCTCTTCTTGGCTCTTTCAACTAACTTTTCTGTCCCGGATGAGTCCTCATTGTATTTCTCAACTGCTTCTGCTAATTGTAACAAAACATGCTGGGAGGAGTCTACTTTAATGCCTAATGCATCAGACAAAATGTCCTTAGCATCCTTGATGATTTGATACTCCTTGTCTCTCTCCTCTTTAAGCTTCTTTTGTTTTGCTTTCCTTTGGAGGATCTCACCTATATTCTGCATTTGGTCCGCTGAGAGATTTGCAAAATCTAATGTAGGAATCTCTATCTCTTCATCTAGGTCTATATCCTCTACTATATTTTTACCCAAAAATTTTATACTCGGTAGAGCCTTAGGCTTATCTGTACTTAATGCTTTGGTAGTAGTGACAGTAGATAAAGTAGGGCTGGCTATAGATACTGGCATACTTTCTACTGGAGAACTTAAAATATTTATACTTGAAGATTCAAAAGCTGGAAAACTTACTGCTGGAAAACTTGATGGTGCAGGAGACTGCAGCTCGGTAGAAGAAATGGTAGCTGCTTCTGATGTTGCTAGGGATGATTGGACAAATGTGGAAGTTGTCACAACCATGCTTGAAGGTGTCTCCGGGCTAGATGTAGAGACTTTCACTGGAGAGGTAGGAAGGGATGCAATAACTTCTGCTGCTATCCTTACAGTATCATCTACCTCAGTGTCTTCTTCTTGTTCATCACTGTCATCTTCAATATCTTTTATTATTACAGTTTCAATGCTCAGTTGGTGAAGGTGGTATATGTTCTTCCATGTGGCATTTGCAGCCTTCACAACCGATTCAATATTGTTGATCAAAATCAAACAAGTATTGAATTTCAGTGTCATCTTATTCTCATTTTCTTTTAATGCCTTCTTTACTTCATCATTATTCAAGCTCGGCATCAACTGTCTCAGGTTTTGATCAAATATGTCTATCACAATTTGCCTTGCATTGCTCCATCTCATTTTTATTGGATTCAATAGAACTGCTGGAACCTGTGGGGCAATTTCTTCAGGAGAGTATTTCCACTGTCCCATCTTCTCAACAACAGCATCTTCTATTTCCTTCTGTTCTGCTTCCGATCTGGTTTCATATCTCAAGGATTTTATGTTACTTACTCTAGATCCTGATCCATCTCTAAAGAGTTTGAGCTTTTCTTGAAGGCTTAGAGGAGGCCTTTTGAATACTATATCTTTATCTGCCTTTTCTGCCTTATCTACCTTGCCTCTTGTATTTCTCCTTGTAAACACAGCAGTGGGAGGCACAGGTGCCTTAGTGATGAAAACTTTTCCTTTCTTCTTTGCAGGTTCTGGTTCCTTTGTTTTCTCATCCTTTTCTTCTTCTTTTTCATCTATTTCTTCTTTGTCCTCGGTTATCATTTGCATTTTGGCTATCCTCTTTTTTCCTTTGTTTACCGCCTGTGGAAGCTTTATGCTTAGTTCAATTCTCACCTTAGCTTCATCATATGTTCCAAAATATGGAGCTTTGGGATTGACAGGCTGATTTAGAAGAGCTTCAATGATATTCTTGGTTTCATCAATATTTACCTCATAAGGAAGAGGTTTTACATATACAGTTCTTGGTTTAACTACTTGAATATACACATTATCACAATCTACCATAAAACATATGTCATCTTTGTAATCTTCGACCAACTTTTGTGGAATCCGAAATCTGTCATTCATTTTCTCTTTGAAAGACTCGAAATAATTATCCATGATGCTTTCAAAGTTTTCACCCATTTCTGAAATGTATTCATTTATTTCATAGAGGATTGGCACATCTTTTCTCCATACAACTTTTCCTTTAGAAGGGAAGAATTTCTGAACATAGAAGAATAAACAGACCAACAAGGATCCAAACTTACATGGATTGTTTTTGGAAGTTTTAATGCTTTCCATGTTTTTGTTAAACTGTTTCAACAATAAGTCTGCTAGGTCAAATGTCAAGTTATTCTTGACCACTTTGTATGCTAGGTCAATAGCTTCACAGGAGACACTGTTCTGTCGACTAGAACTGTAAATCTTATGGGCAATGATGTGTGTACCAAACTTTAGTTCAGCGTCGGTAATGCTGCTAACTTTCATGCCTCTACCGTCCCACTCGGCTAGGGTTTTCTTCTCTAGTTCCATCCGACCTAGGGTTTTGGTAGTTTTAGCTTTGTTCAACATGGGAAGACCGGTGACTTGATGAATCATCTTCTTTGTAATCTCAATAGGTTGCTCAAGCCAAATCTTGCCATCATGTACACGGCTGAGAATATATCTAACCCATTTATCTCGAAAGTTTTGAGGTAGATGTGCAATGTGAACTAAACCTTTATCTTCCAGATGTTTGTGCTCAGGTTTCAGAATACCATCCACACATAGTTCCTCACACACAATGTCTAGTTCTAGGTTTCCCATTTCATGAATTGAACAGTTAAAATGATTGCGGATATCGTTAATAAGCAGTACCTTAGGAGGAATCTGAGATTGAGCTCCGTTTGGATCTAGGGCTGCTGCAATTGCGGGCACGATCTTAAAATCTGGTGCTTTCCACTCCCCTTGGACTAACATATCAGATCCTTTCTTCGCTGAAGTGCTGGATGATGCCATGGTAGCTCACAGAAAATTCCTTTCGCAAAAGTATTAAATCGCTGGGTTGCTCTTAAAATTTTCTGCTCCCAAAGTGCTAAAGATTCACGGTGAAGAATGAGTTCGATTACTTGCTTTTTGTTTACAACTCTGTCATTAATGCTCATTTCAAATTAGGGTATGAGTTCTGACAGACTGTCACCCACTAAGAATTAATTGCTCGGAAAAGACTTCGCAACTCGGTGAACTCAAGAATTCATAATGCTCCGACCTCGCTCGGTAAAGACAGGTACCGACCTTGCTCGGTGAAGACTGATACCGACCTCCCTGTGATCTTACTGCATCTTGCATGCTGATTTAGATCTTTTTTTTAATTTCAGTTCTGGAACTGCTTGAGATTGATCTATGAGAATATAGTTCCAGTGCTTCCTTGGAAATTTAGTTTGAGTCGGTAGAGCCATCCATTCCATTACTTGGAGTGGATTGCTCGGTAGCTTTAGGAATCCATTTTTGTCTAACCTGTTTCCTGACCTTAGTTGCTTCATTCTTCTTTCCTTCTTCAATTCCACTAGCATTCATGCAGTTTCTGGCTATGTGACCGAGTTTAGTGCATTTGAAACATCTTATGGTAGTATCTCTTTTCCTTAGATGATGTTTTATGCAATTCATGCCAATGTGTCCATATTCTCCACAGTAATGACATCTACACCAGGTGTTGTAGTCCCATCCAAACATTGCTTTCACAATTTTTTCTGCTGGATTAAATGCCTTAGATCTGCACTCGGATGCCTTGTGACCTTGTTTGTTGCACTTGTGACAATTACTTCTGAATCTAGGTTTTTCCCTGCATTCATTTGCTTTGTGACCAGGTTGATTACAGCTATAACATTTTCCATTGAATTCTGCTTTTTCATTGTTCCAACATTTATTTGAAGTATGTCCTATTTTACCACAATGATTACAAGTAGGTTTTTGATTTCTTTGAGTACCTTGCTTAGAGGATTCGCCTTCTTCTTTGTATCCAAGTCCTGCTTTTCCTTTTTGCCTATGAAGATTTCGCTCATACAGCTGATTCAAGTCTTCTTGACTTTTCAGCATTCCTTCATTGATTTGTTTTTCAGCGTTTAGGTCATCCACCAATCTTAGATTGATTTCCTTTTCAGATCTTAGTTCTTCTCTTGTGTTTTCTATTTCTGATCTTAGATTTAGAATTTCTTCATTTGTATGAGAGATCTGATCAATTAGGTTTTCTAGCTGAAGGGTTTTGTTTTGGACTTCAATGTTTCTTCCATCTAATTCATCTTTCAACTTGTTTCTCTGTTCCAAGATCTCACAGAATCTTGTAGAGTGTAGCTCTTGTTCTCTTTTCAATTTTCTCACTTCTTCCTGTAGAGACCCATTCTTTTCTAGGAGTTCTTTGACAGCATTGTTTGCTTCATCTGAGTTATTTGAGGGAAGAAGATCTTCAATCTTTTCTTCAATGTAATTCTGATCATTCATCTGATTTGCAAGTTCCTTCCTTTTTCTTAGGGATTGGGAAAGATGTTCTTTTGCTTCTTTGAGTTTAGCTATGGCCATTTCCAGATCTAGCTTTTCATTTTCAATCACCTTGTTCAGTTTGAATACCTCCATTGTCCTGGATCTTTGCTCAAGCTAGTTAAGCTTTGTCTTGAGAACCAATGCTACTTTGATACCAATTGTTGGAAATATTCAGGAAGTAACCGAGTTACTGAGAGGGGAGGGGTGAATCAGTAACTCCAAATTTTCTTACCATTTTAACATGTAATTTACTTTTTAACCTTTGCATACAGAAAGCATGAAACTTAAAAACATTTACAATAATGACACATAGATTTGGTTACCCAGAAACCTTCCAAAAGAAAGTAAAACTGGGGTGGGGATGAAACCCACAAAGCTTTAATACTGCAGAATAAAGTTGGCCGGTTAAGGCTTACAATTTGATCACTTCTGATGATCTGCCCTGTTAGGAGCAATAAGGATTGCTAAATCCACCCTGTTAAAGGATTTACAAACATACAATGAAGTATGCACTCGGTAAAGAGATTTTACAAAGACTGTTAGGTCTACCTGGTTAAAGGATTTAGTACTGATTCACCTGTTAGAATGAAACAGTAGATCTCTGCTTTGCAACTGGATTGCTGATTTGAGATTCGCTGATGTACTGATCACCTTCTGTGATGAATTTGTCTTTGCTGTACCTTATACTTCTGAAGCCTTCTGTAATTCGCTTATCTCTGCCTTTCTTTCTCTTTCACATATGTTTTTCATGTATGTGTGTCATTACATTTTTACAACATTGTTTATATACAAGTCTTAAACAATTAATTACAATTACAATTACACAGTCGGCTTGACAAGTAAACATAAGTGCTACTAAGTCAGCCCAAGTATGGTTACACGGTTCCTGCAAACTGACTCGGTGACTTTCTGATACTCGGCGTCCACTGCATTACTCGGCATCGTCATGCACTCGGTAGAAGTGAAGGCACGGTTCATACTGATCACTCGGTAGGTTTTGAACTTGGTAAGTACTGGTGACTCGGTAGACATGATGTTACTCGGTTTACACTGTCCTGTTCGGTTTGCTCGGTTTCCACTGTCTGCTCAGTTTGCACTGTTTGCTCGGTTTGCACTGTCTGCTCGGTTTGCACTGTTTGCTCGGTTTGCACTGTTTGCTCGGTTTGCACTGTTTGCTTGGTTTGCACTGTCTGCTCAGTTTGCATTGTTTGCTCGGTTTGCACTGTCTGTTCGGTTTGCACTGTTTGCTCGGTTTGCACTGTTTGTTCGGTTTGCACTGTTTGATCGGTTTGCACTGTCTGTTTGGTTTGTATCCAGAATGCAAATAAGTGTTGTCACTAGTGGCAATTCTGCTTAATGCCAATAGTTATCTGATGAGGATGGAGAACAACTCCCTGATCCCATCAATGTTTTGCACCTCAAGAAGTTCTATCCATGATGCCTATTCAGCCTGGGGGCATCCTTTGTACATATTTTATGATCCTGAGAAAATACCAAAAAAATTCATATATGATGCTGAAAAAATCCTAAAAAGCATATAAAGTCTTGAAAAAATAGCATCCTAGTGAAAAGCTAGCAATAGGCGCTTCGATGTCTCATAAAAAAAAATAAAAAAGTTAAAAAATTCAAAAAAATAGAAAAAGTGCCTTGGTGAAAACCTGGAAACAGGCGCCTTGGTAGGAAAAATACAAAAAAATGAAAAAATAAAAAAAAATCTCCAAGTGGTGAAAACCTAGAAATAGGCGCTACTTGAGGCCTTTGCACCCTTGTCTTTTAGCATGCGCCCTCAACACTTAGCCATTCTCCATCATGCCTTGACCTTATTTGACTTGGTTTGGAATTGGTCTTTATTTTTGTCTAGGGGGCATACCTGTTAGCATAGATCCTTTAGGTGCATTTGTCTCTTAGGGCATTTCACAAACAGGTGTTTTTCAACACCACCCCAAACTGTGTTTTTCAACACTACCCTGGTGTCGAGTGTTTCTCAACACTTATCAGATGTCTTACCTACCAGTCTAAGTATGATGCAATATCACTCATTAGCAAATTTGATACTCAAAGTTTGACTCTATGACCAAACACATGCACTTAAACAATCAACTCAATTGAGATATGCTGACTTTATTTTTCTTCGTGTGTTGTCTATGAGGATTTCTTTGATGAGTGGTCTTTCCTTGAGAAGTTTTCGATGATGCATAGCTAGAAGACTGAGGGTATGAGAACATGTTTTATTTCTTTATCTGCTTGTGGGTATCTTTCTTTGATCCTAACTGTCATGAGAATTTATGCTGGTCTTACTTGACACTAGGGATTGACAAGGTATTATCCTTGACTATTTTTTATGTGAGTGCATGCTTATAGCTACCCTAACTTTCATGTGTCTTGATACAAGCATAATCTTGCCATAACAAACCTAGGTAATCTCACTGCACTAGCCATCTTGACCTACATGTCTTTGGTGCCTAGGTGGGATTTCCACATTCTATGTGATATATATCATATTCATATACCCATAGTCATACTAGTGTGTATTGTATGATCTTACAATGCTACCAATAATGCTCAGTGATGATAATTAGATGTCTATAAGCATTGTGACCTTGCAAGTCAACCACTTTTCATAGTAGCTTGCATTTTTAGGTTCATGATTAGATTAGTTTTGCATCTTGCATATGGAGAGAGCTCTCCTTTTTCATCATTCACGGACTAGTCAGTCAACTGTGCTCACCTTCTATTTCTTCATGTCTTTCACTCCTTGTCTTCCATCTCAAACCTGTTCCAGTTTATCACAAGGGGTTAATCATATCATCATATCTATATCTCAAAAATGTCATTTTCAGAAACATGAGTCTACATCATACACATGAGAATCAAACATACATCTATGAGAGAGAATATACATGAGCATTTAAAACATACATTTTGAGCAAACTGACAAGACAATACATAAACTGATACATCCATCACAAGTGAGACAAATACACATGATATATCGAACATCCAATAATCTCATATATCTATAACAATGTCATGATATACAATACAATATGAGATCCCAAAATCTGGATCAAAAGTCTCATGATATGTCCAAACATCTAACCCTAAGCCCTAAACCTAGGACTCACTGCCACCATCCCGAGGACCTAGTGGTGGAGGAGGTGGTGCCACATCTGGTAATACATCCAATCTGCCCACTATTGCTAAGTAGGAAGGAGCCCTCTGACCCATTGGTACTACCTGTATGTAGAGACCATGGTAATATGAGGCTTGTGCTACCTCTCTCTATCTCTCTACAAGGGCAACCTGTAGGGCTCTCTCCCACTACTTTGTCTCTGCCCGCTGATTAGTGAGCTGATGCTCTCTAATGGCTATGGTGATCTTGAGATACTGTATCTCAGCCTCTAGAGCCTGTATCTTGGCTCTTAGGTCCTCTCCTCCCCTAGGCTGATCTTGCTACACCTCTGCCTGTTGGCGAGCGGGTCTTGCCTCATCCTCAAGAGTCGCTAATCTTCAACCCCATGACCATTTCTGGCCACCTAATCCAGATCCCTCACCTCTCTCCATCACCCTTCCTTTCCCTCTCCCTCTCCCTCTATCCCCTCCATCTCCTTCATTGTCCCCATCATCCCCACCCTGAGTTGCCAGCTGTACATCAGGAATAGTAAATCAAGGGAATGGGACCCTCCACTGCTCAGCCCTGTATGCTACATCAGATCCTGCATTAGCCATATTGGGAAGGTACTCCTAGGGCTCCCTCCTGATGCCATCCATCTCCTTGATGGCCAGCTGATGATCTAACATGGGTAGCCACCCATGTCCCTCCTCATCCCTAGACCTCACATAAGTGGTGGTCTTTGTAGAGATCCATTGCTACTGCCTTAACTATCGCCATACCCAAGTGATGCAGAATCTCTTGACTATCTCTTCATGTTGTCCTACTAATGGCTAGCTACATAGCACGTAGCTCAGCTTGTCCTCTACATCACTCTAAGACTCAACTGCCCTGTATGGTCTCCATATGAAGGAGGTCATCTCATCCAAGATCCGTCTGTAGTGTGTCACATCCCCAGTATGGGAATGTGATATAAACCCTCTGTACCTATATATGAATGGATATCTCTACTCTCTCAGCTAAACCCTAGGGTGCACCACAACGATGTGCTCCCAAGCCCACACCTGTGCCAGGATGGCACCGCAAGCTCATGTCTGACTGTCCCTGTAGACGATCTCATGTAACTCGTGATACATCTCCGTGAGTATGGCAGGTCCCCATGCCATGCACCGAGGTCTTCCTACCAAGTTAACCAGTAGTCTGCCCCATCTAAGAGGGAATCCCTTCTAACTACAATCAGTCATTAGGGCCTGTGAGATGATGGAGGCAACAATGCATGACACTGGGAAGTCTCTGCCAAAATCATCCATCAGTCGCTCCTAGCTGACGTGTCTATCAATGATAGTGACATCCTGAAACATGCCCTGGATGGCATGTCGACCCTCAGTGGCATCTTGATCATAGTATACCTATGCCAGCAAAAAATCATGTTAGTTTTCATCATATGGAAATATTACACTTAAACGATTATATCTTCAAGCATGATTATACTTACAGGATCGGCATGGCATGGTACTCTGAGAATATTGTAGACATCCTCTAATGTGATGGATGCCTCTCTAGTGGGCAAGTGAAATGTGTTATGCTCACTATGCCATCGCTCGACCAAGGCTGTCAGTAGACCATGATCAGCCTGGATATATGGGAACAACACCAAATATCCAAATCCCATAGCCCTCAAGTCAGCCTTGCCCATATCATCAAGATCTCAGATGCATTTTAGTCCCACAACCTTTGGCGCTCTGATGAGTAACACTGGAAAGTGCTCCTATAAACCATTAAACCAAGCCAAATGTCAGTACATATCATGATGAATGTCTAAAAATCAGTGCAAGACATATGTTATCATTGTAAAATTTTTTTAGCTTCATGCAAATATTTTTGAAAAATAATCCATTTTAGGGATATGAGGGTTAGGTTTTATGTTGAAAAAACCCCTTGCTTTTGATAAAACCCTAGCTGTTCTTGAGCCTTGTTATATTCTGTCATTACTCTTTGGCTCACTAAAACTTCCAAATAAGAATGTGCTATCTTTTCCCCTTTTAATTTTTGCCGCTATGCCTAAGTCTCTGTTTAATTTTTTGAAAAGTATTACACCTTTAAAATTGTGTGGTTGTCGTTGCACTGTAAGACTCCCAATTGTCAGAATCCATGACATGCAAAATGGTGACAATGCGCCACCTATCCAAGTGGGCCCAACTGATCATAAGGTATAATAGTGTTTAAAGAATGATTATATCCTACGACTGTCGCTATATCTTGAGACCAAGATGATTTCCTTTTATGCATTGCGGTATAGCGATGACCATCAGATCATCGCCAAGGATTAAAGTCTGTGGTGGGTCCTGACAGTGCCAGGTCATGTTGATATGTCAGTTTCTTATTGGTTGCTAGGAAGCAATGATGTGGCAGTTGTCAGGATTTTCCGAACTATGAATGAAGATGACGGAGGTCCCACTTGTCAGTTATGTGCGATGTGGTAGTTTATGATTTGTGACAGATTAGTGATGTGTCACAGTGGGGCCTATCTTTTCTAGAGGATTAAATTATTACAAGATCTCACAGTTGTCGTTATACCATTGAGACAAGATGCACACTCTTTAAGGTCAGCGGTATGGCGACAACCATTGATCTTGTTTAAAGAGGAGGATCGTTCGGTGGGTCCTTTGCTGTAGGTTTTTGATGACCTGGTGTTTTTTGATTGGCCCAGGGTATTAGTGACCTGTTCCAATTGCCAGGTGTTTTTGACACCACAAATGAGTCAAGATTTTTTTTAGCTTGCTAACATTTCTGAGGTGGTGTCTCCTGATTCATCAAAGGTTTTCAAAGTATTTAGTGGGGCCAAGGTTTTATTAAAATCTGATGATCGTCCGATCAAAGTGCATCTATGGTGGTCGTTATATCTTGAGTTGGTTCTTTTGACAAGTTTTGGTTTGTGCCTTAGCGATGAGGTGACACCTATCTATTCTGGGTGAAGTGAAGATAAGTTATTTTGTTTCCCCACATGGCAATTTTGAAATGTTCTCATTAGTCGAGAACTGACTTAGAGAAAGTAAACAAGTTTTTTTTGATGGTCGACTTGCCAACCGTCCGATGCAGCAGAAAAGAAATAAATCAACGGCCTAAATTCAAATTTTTGCTAAGTGACATTTTTTGTGTCCAGTGAATAACTGAGGCCACCAAATTTTAGTAATAGTAGATTTAATTTGTTATGTGCGGACAAATTGTAGGCAGTTTCCGACACTATACATCAATATTGAATCATTATTTCTATTCACCATTATCATAAGAATTTTTGGCGAGCTCATTTTTCTCTTGAGGTGATTTCAAGCGAAGAATTTGCAGGCATCTAGTAGGTCTATTTTCTGAGTTTAAAGTTGTTTCAAATCTGTGAAGGTGTTATAAACAAAATTGTGTTGCCAGTTGCAAAGTTTTTATGGTTTTTCTTGAGTGCTCGTATATTATTGTAAAAGCCATAGTTTCAAGATGCCACCCAAGAGGAATTTGTTTGGTCAAACAGAGTATATCAAGAGAGGGATTTTTGAGGATTTAATGCAGTTACTTCCACATTCAGACAATAGGGCAGCTAGGATGAAAGAATTAGTTCCAAGAAACCTTAGAGATTCAGTTGCAGATGGTCTCCATGATAGGGGAAATTGGATGAGAGATGCCAAGGTGGGTGACAAGCATAACGGTCTTATTCTATTCAAGTCAGCTTATTCACAAAGGAATGCTTGTGCCCCCTTAATTAATATATGGCAATTTGATATTGGGAAGTTGGTTGTCCCTAGTGTTTTTATGGATGCTGAGTTATTAATTTAGATAGCTAAGTGCTATGATCTTGTGACAAAGTGTGTCAAGGATATAAATGGTAGAGACCTAATCAACATCATAGAGGATGAGATTAGGGAAGTATTTTCATTGAATGACCCATCTGTGGGGTTAGAGAAGATAGATTTCACAGAGTTTATTGAAATCTATGAAGCACAGAGAGATTATCTAAGGACAGGGCCTTTGAGGCAATTTTATGATCAAATTGGATCAATGTGTGCTATCAGTGCAAGCACACCAGAGCCCTTTAGATTAGAATTATTCAGTAGAAGGGCACATGAAGTTTATAAATCTTTGAATTTGATTCTAGGGCATTATGAGGCAACTCATATACCAGTACCTTATATGTTCATGATGGTATAGTCACTACACCCCCAATTAGCCCTTATTTTTGACTTTGCATCTCATTTAGCTGATCTAATCCATGTGGGGCTAATGAGAATAAAAAATATGAAGGTGTCTAGACCTTTTGGGTGGTACTCGATGCTCATGCACATGTTTCTATACAAAGGTGATGAATATTTTGGTACAACAATAGATATTGTGAAGGAAAGGAATGAAGAAATTCTTCCAGTGTAGTTGTGGACTACAACTCTGTCATGGGACATAATTAATGCAAGCTATATTATTTTTGACAGAGATTTTGCCTCTAGACTTAGAATTCTTTTACATTTTGATAATCCAAGGATTCTAAGAGAGTTGTTGAGGCTAATTAGGCCAAACGAGTTTTGCCAGGATATTACTATTGTCCAAAATTTTGGGGATATTATCTTATATCCAGTTTCCACAGTTTTCAGAGTGTATGGTTGCAAGGTAGCACCTTATATTTTACCTTATCAAGTCCCATTAAAGTTGGGATATGGAAAAATTCTAAGGTAGATTGGAGACTTGCAAGAGTCCACTCTCACTGGTAAAGGAAGGGGAACCTTTTTCCTAGATATAACAATTGCACATCAATATGTGATTACAAAAGGAGGATGGGTGCATTTGAATAAGGTCTTGCAGCCCTAGAGAATGTCCAAAGCAAAGGTGAGATGTGCAGATACTGAGGGTTTTCTCTCAGGAGTATTTAGAGATAAGGTGAGGTGTGCTCTTATTGAGCATCAATTCAATTTTCCTGAGGATGTAATCAGAAATGAGTTTGATCTTCAAACTCAAGAGGTCAAGAAAGAAAAGTGGGTCATCTACAAGAAGACTCTAGATTTCAATTAGAATTTTGATAGAGCTTATGACCCATTGAAGGGGTTTGAACCATGGGCAAGGAAAGTGGATGCCCTTATGGAACATTTCAAAGGCATCATGCATGTAGTTAATGAAAAGAGGGCAACTGTGAGCAAGACAGACCCTGAGAGGGCTAGGTAGATTTTGAGCTAGCCTAAATACATGAAATTGACCCCAAGGGGAATTTACATAATGCAAAGAAGGAGTGGTTACACTGTTCTCTTGCCACCACAGAAAAGAAGTGAAGATATCCCTTTTACTTTAGGAGGGAAAAGACCCATTAATGATCCAACAGTGTGAGGACCGTCTCCAAAGAGGTAGAAAGAAGAAGTAAGACTAGGAGAGGAGGCTTATTCTCCTTCTTAATCGCCTATCCAATTAGATGAACATGGGGTGGTGGAACAACTTGTACAGTTGAGGAATGAGGGAAACATTTTTGTTTCTAATGAAGATTTGCAGGAAGGAATGCCTGAGGCACCTAAGGAGGTGGCCATGGATCTTTCAGTAGAAGAATTTGAGGGTAAATAGATGGACCCTATTCTAAAACAGGCCACAGATTCTTTCCTTGCTGATGATAAGTTTTTTAAAACCAGGGCATTCTCCCAATTTCTTTGAGAATGAAAATAAATTAATTTAAGGAGATATTTGAAAAGAAGAAAGAGGAGTCTCCTGCTAGGGATATCATAGAAATAGAAAATGAGACCAAGGTAGAAACAGTCAAACAATTTGAGAAAATTACTCCAGAGGAAGGGAGGGCCATGGTTCATACAGTAGGGGTACTAATTTTGCCAGAGTGGGACATTATAGATGCAATTGTTTTTTATCAGGTTAGAAAGAGAAAATTAAAGACTCTTGCTACAACATAGTAGGCTACAAGAGGATTTTCTTTCTCTGAAGATCATGCTGCTCTTGTGATGTGGTCTCTAAATAAAGATGAAAATAAAGGAAAGAGAAAGGATCTCTCTGCAAGATATACATGAAGCTTATTGGTCCAGAGAGTGGGAGAGACATCTGGAGTTGAAGAATCAAATTTGATTTTAGAAGCTACCAAATTTAATGCCCAAGTGGCAGAGAAAGATGCTAGAGAGAAGGAAGAGCTTAGGCTTAAATTTGAAATGGTTCTCAAATCCTACAATGAGCTCAAGGTTGAGCTAATTCAGAAGGACAAATTAATTGCACAATTGTTAGGACCCTTAGACCATAGGTCTCCTCAGCTGGTGATTTTTGATGCAAGGGTTATCTGGGAGAAGCAAAGACTGACATAAGAAACAAATATGTTGAGGGAAATATGGGTATAGTTGGAGAAAGAAAAAGAGGAGAGCATAAAGTTCACAACTTCAGCAAACCATAAGTATGAGGAAAAGATAACAGATGCAGTTATGCAATTTTCTATTGATTTAAAGCCCTCTATTTTCCAATGTCATGCCTGTAAATTATTTTCTTTACTTGAAACCTTGAATAAGGAGAAGACAGAGATGTCCCCAATTTTGAAGAAGTGGATTGAAAGGTCTCCTAATGTAAAGTTATTTTGTATGCTGTCAAAAGGACAAGAAGACCCTAATCCACTGATTAAGCTAGTACATCAGGTTGTAAAGAAAATGGTACAGTATGGTATCATTCTGGATAATTTTGTCAGAAAATCAAGTATGTTGAAAGCTGAATTGATGCTTTCAAACTATGAATTGGTGCCTACTATTTTCACAAATAAAGGGAAATTCAAAGAGGCATATCAGTTGAGGGAAGAGATGGAAGCACTTTTATTAGAAAGGGTGATTGGTGTCCTAAGTAACACTTATTCTTTTAGCACTACTGTCAAGTTGTTAATAAATGCTAAATCAATGTTTGACAATTTTCAGCATAGAGTTACTCAGATTGAAAATGAGTGGGAACAATTATCAAAGAAAAAGGTTGAGTTTGCCAATTTTGAGTTCCCAAGCGAAGAGGTGTTTGATAAGTGGAGGTATCAGTACAGACCTCATGTGGAAAAGGTCAATACTCCACCCACCTCTTAGAGTGAATAAAGATAGATATTTTTGAGTCATATAAAAGTTGGTAAGATATATGGAGATATTTATTTTAGGATGGACAACGAGATGTTGTAGATCAAATTTGTTGAAGAAGGCCAAGGACAACATTGAAGACAAAAAGAAAGGTGGCTCATTTGCAAATATCCCAACTACCTGATCAAATATCTCATTTGCCTCACCAAGTGCATTTATTGTAAACTTTTGAAGTTGTTGTAAAGGTTTTTTAGGTTAGAAGTTTTATAACCCTAGAATGATCGGTAGCGTGTTGCATTTCCTTGTATATAAAGGATTTTTCAGGATCATTCTAGGTATTGAGAGATTAGGAGAAAAAGATAGAAGTTCTAAAACCTAACACTCAGTCAAGGATTGTAAATTTTGTATCATTTTATCATGGAAATAGGGAAGAGGTACAGGTTGCTACTGTTATTTTGCAAGCTTTGTTCAGGATTTGATGTATGCAACGTTTAAAGGGTGAACTTAATATGAATCTTGGATCTTTGTCTCTCCTGTGAGTTTGTTCGGTAAATTTTTAAGTCTCTTTGAGGTTTATATGTATGTGTTTGAACTTTGAGTTCTGATCTAGGATTGGATTAAAATTTCTTTGAGTTGGATGCATGTTTACTGAATCTATTCAAGGATATCTGAAAGTAGGAAATATTTGAAGTAGTTTGTGTTAATGTTCAAGACCCTCCTTTCATCAAACATTGTTGTATTCATTCTATTTTCTTACTCTATTGCCCAATGAATAAGGTACTGGCCTTGATCTTCCTATCTTATCTTTGTATGGAATGATTGGAATCTTGTAATCCTGAAAAACATTGAATTAATACCAGTCTTTTACTTTTATTTACTTTATATGTTATTATACCCAGTGATGGAGAGTTAATGAGTAATGGGTTGTTACTTAGTACTTTCTCAATATTATCTGTTGTAAGATCCAGTATTGAATAAGGAACAAAGTTAAATCTATTGGATCCAGTGTACCCGCCTTGGTTTTGCAGAGCCAGAAGCAGAAGAGGGTAGTCTTATTCCTATAGTTGGTCCAGTTGCTTATAGATTTCCCATATTTGGAGCTAACCATTCCTTAACATCCATCATAAGCCTATTGGTATCTCATGGAGTGTAAAATCCTATCCAGGAACCAACAAAATGGGGACTCTGTTGGGGAACAGAGATTATAATCACAAGCAAATAGCACATGTTCCAAGTTGAGCTGGACTCCTGACTTGCCTATTTTAATCATTTGATATTCTTTGTGTAATAAATCAGCTATAAATAATGCAGGTATGAGTAGAGCTAGACTCATGGCCGGCTTGTTTATCATATCCAGTAGTTTCCATTAAAATATATAAGAGTCAATTTCAAAAGTTTCAATACCTTCTCACTAAATTGTGAGTGGCAACTCGAAACATCTCTGTAGTAGTGCTTTAATAACTACATCATTATGAGCTCCAGAAACACAAGGTCTTGGAGGAAGGAGCACCCAGAGGAAAGTCTGCAGGGTGAACTTCCTACCACATCTAAAAGAACTCAAGTTAGGAGAGAAAAGGATATAGATGATATGTCCCTTACCTGGAAACTGTTAGATTTGACAAACGCAAATCATCCCAAGAACACCTGCATGCAAGACTGTCACAAAGAAGAAGCAAAAAGATAGAAAGCTATGGCGGCCAATAGGCCAGAGACTGCAAAACCATGTTGCAAGAAAATAATCTTCTATTAACAATGATGAAAATAATACAATCTCCTTATTGAAATGAAAGAAGTGAATCCTTATAAAAGGAAACACGAAACCCTAAAGGCTAAAACCCTAAAGAATTATAAAGCGCCTAAGTGAAACTTAAGCCTAGAGTATGATAAACTAATAATTAAATGATTTAATTATTAGCTAACATAAGACTACTCTAACACCCCCCCTTAAGTGTAACTGAGGGAGAAGCAAAAAAAGCTAAACTACTGCAGAAAGCAGGAAAGATGGGTCCCGACAACTAGGCCTGATCAGGTACCCAAACATAAAGCAAAAGATGTCCCAGAGAAAGGAACAAGAAGAGAGCAAGAAACTCCTCTGAAGCATGTCTGAAAACTCTGTCAGAAGATACTGCTGGAACCCCCACTGAAGTGCATGACCAGGTAGAGAAGACAAGTGTCTGAAGAGCTGATTAATCGAACCAGGAAGCAATAGAACCAACAAGTGAACCCCCCCATAATGCTGAACTGGGAGAGGTGACAGGAACACTGAAATGCGATGCCAAAAACAGCTGCAGAAGAAGAACCAGGAACACCAACAGTGCAACAGAAGCACACACACAGGATAAAGGGCGGTGTCATAGACACAGTTTACATGGGCTAATGTCGTGGAAGGTACACTCACTTGACAAGAGTGGATGCACCTATAGTGGCAAATGCATCAGAATCCCCTCATGGCACTTTATAACTGAGTGCGAATACTAAAACTGAACCAGGTGAAAAAGATCCCAAAAATGCAAAAGAAGGCACTTTATCTTAGTGCGTTTACAGAACAAAGATACATCAGAAAGAGCATGCAAGCTCAGAAGTCAGAAAGAAGAGTGCACTAAGAAACCAGAAGAAGAGATCCCCAGACCTGTAGAACCAAGCACACCACCAGAGGGCATAAACTGCATAACTCAGAGGAGTGAAAACCTAGAGCAGAATCTGGAAGAAATACCTCTGCCACTGAATAGTACACAGAAACAGCTTTCTGACGATATCTCGTTTGCCGAAAAAAGAGTCCGGATAAGCTAGATATGACTCCCGGAAGGCAAAAAAAGACATCAGACTTTAACAGAAAAAAAAGCTATTGAAATGGTAGAACCCAAAACCCTAACCTCCTTCATCGGAAAGAGCTCGGAAAGAGCTTTCCGACGATATAAAGAAGTCAGAAAAAGGCCCCCGTATGCTCCAGATACGGCCAAAAAACCCAGCTACCCCTAGAAAAAGCTCTAAAAGGACAAAAAAAATATATTTTTAAGCCCCGGGGGCTGGAATTACAAAGCCCCTGGGCGCATGGCGCACGCAGGGGGCTGAAGCTGGAGCTCCTGGTCGGTCATAGGACCGGCTGCTGAGGCCCGCAGGGGTTTAAAACATCCCGCCACCGGCGGAGCGGAGCACCGGAGCGGCGCAGGAGGTGGCGGCTGTGGGCCGGGGGGCGGAGCGGCCGCAGGGGCGACCGGGCGGAGGAGCCAGCGGAGCGGGGCCACGGAGGGCGGCGGAGCCGGAAGTGGGCGGAGCTGTGGCGGAGCAGGGGTGGGCGGCAGCTGGGCGGGCCGCGGGTGGCGCGGTGGCGGGGGCCGTGGCTGCTACAGTGGCGGGGGCCACGGCTGCGGTGGCTGCTCGGGCGGTGGCCGCGGCTGCGGTTGCTGCTGGGCGGTGCGGGGGTGGCCGCTGGGCGGCGCCCCCAAAATATTTTTTTTAAAAAAAAATCACCGTTTGTACCCGCCTCGGAGTGCGTGCCAGGGCCGTACGGCCCTGGTATGCAAAATTTTTTTGCCTCAGATGCCACTGTGTCCAAAATGGACAAATTTTATATGGATTCTGAGGTTTTTGGGCCTTCCGGACACAATGGTGGTGTCCGTTTTTGCCCAAGGTGAGCCAAATTTTGGCTCCCCCCCAGATCCACAAAAAAAAAGCCAAAAAAGCTTCTGAAACCCTCTGAGTCTGACAGCTTCAATAAAACTCGAACAGCCAGCAGCAAGATCGCTCTGATACCATGTTAGATTTGACAAACGCAAATCATCCCAAGAACACCTGCATGCAAGACTGTCACAAAGAAGAAGCAAAAAGACAGAAAGCTATGGCGGCCAATAGGCCAGAGACTGCAAAACCATGTTGCAAGAAAATAATCTTCTATTAACAATGATGAAAATAATACAATCTCCTTATTGAAATGAAAGAAGTGAATCCTTATAAAAGGAAACACGAAACCCTAAAGGCTAAAACCCTAAAGAATTATAAAGCGCCTAAGTGAAACTTAAGCCTAGAGTATGATAAACTAATAATTAAATGATTTAATTATTAGCTAACATAAGACTACTCTAACAGAAACAAAAGGGAAACCCAAGACAAGGAAATATTGCTCCTCCTAGTCAAGAAGGAAATGCCTCAGAATATGAGGAGGCAGTTGATCTAGGCCTGAACCAATATGAGGATTATTATTCCCCCACAAAGAGAGAGGGGGAAAGACCACCCCAAAATAGGAGGATGATTCCTAAAAGACAACATGGAAGGGAGGGAAGATCTAGAAGTAAAAGTAGGAGTGGACAAGATTTTCTTCCTCCTTTCACCCTTGGTTCATCTTTACCCTAGGGCCTTCATGAGTCTCAGAATCAACAAGAAGAGCCTCAAGCACAACAGGGTGAATATGAAACAACTTTGCCTAATTCTGAAGAGATATTTGAGGAAGTATATGAATTGGAAAGAAAAATTCAAGAACAAGCAACTATTAGGCAAAAAAGAGAAAATGAAAAAGAAGAAAAGGTTAGACATGCCATGATAAGGGTTGACCAATTAAGAAGGAAGCTGTTAGATTTGGAGGCTATAAATTATGTTCCCATTCTTGAAAAGATGAATGAGTTTCCTGTTGTCCATCAAACATTTGAAACAAGGAAACCAAGAGATAAAGGGAAACAAAAAGAAGTGGGTATTTCAATTAAAGAACCTGTAGCCCCTAAACTCCCTATAAACCAGGCTTTAAGGTTGGAAGAGGACCTTGAAAAGGCCAAAAAGGAACTGGAATTGCTAGCCAAAGAACTTGAAAAAGTAGAACTAGAAGCTGCAACACTAGAAATGAAAAAGAAAATTGATTTTCTTAGAAGGTCTGCAGGGCCCACAAATTTTGCCAGCTCTACCATGAAACAGGGAGAAAATGTTGCAAATGTAGCAAATCAGACAACAAGTGTACCCCCACCAGGTGGACTTGGAAGTGCTACCACTACAAATAATAATGCATCTACATCTCAGGGTTCTGGTATTTTTAATACATGAGTTATACATGAAAGGTGTAAGCAGTTGATTTTTACTGGTATCCCTGGTTATCCTAACCCCTTTCCTGAAGAAATTAGAAAGAAACTTCCTAAGTTTATTGGGAGAAATGTTGTTACTTGTGAGGAACATTTAAATTTTTTTTATTGATGTCATTGATGATTACAATATTGTTCTTGATGATCTTATCATGAAACTATTTGTGCAATCCTTAACAAAAGATTCAAGGGATTGGTTTAGGGCTTTACCACATGGTAGTATAGGTTCATGGAATCAACTTAGAAATTGTTTCAAAGAACAATATGGTGAAAAAAAACATGAAGGTTTTATGCTTAATGAATTTAACAACATAAAGAAAAACTTCAATGAAGATGTTGTTGAATTTAATGTTAGGTTTCAAAAGTCTATGCATAAGCTATTGCAAGTTATCAGACTTGATGACAGAGTGTGTCTTGTCACATATTTAAATGCTTTTGACTCTAAGATGGGCTACCTTTTGAGGGATAAGAATCCAAGAAGTCTTGTTGAAGCTTATAAGTTAGCTGTGAACATAGAAAGTAATAGAAGGATTTCAGAGAAATTGGGAAGAAGGGAAGATGACAAATCACCTTTGTTGAATAGAAGGGACCTAGGAAAACCTCAAGGTATAAAACCTAAAGTAGATTTTGAAGGCAATTAAGGACTTGAATCCTGGTGAAAACAAAAATAAAGTTATAGGAGGGGATAAGCCTCCCTTCAATAGCTTCAACAAAGCACCAAGAATGTAGAATTACCCCTACAACACTCAATGGAAAGATGGGAAGCCCATTCTACCTGAAAGAAGGGATAGGCCAAATGATATAACCCTTGACCCATTGCAAATAAATTTAATGAACGTAGTGGAGGAGGTTCCATGGTGTATAGCTTGTCAATCCCCACATGATCCTGATTATTGTGTCATATCCCATAATGTTTTTGCACATGAAGAGAAAGAATGTAATGAGGACCAGCCTTATGATGACCAGGGGTGTGGAATGATTTCTTCCCATGTTTGGGATGAGGTTGATTCTATTGAAGAAGATGAAAGTCAAGATTCTCTTAATTCTTAGGCCAGAACTGAGTCATACTGTCAACAAGTTTTCTCAGATGGGGATAGTGAACCTAGCAATATCCAATGCAATGTTGTGAGGAGTAATGAAACAATTACTTTAAGAAGGCCTTCTGATGAGGAAATTGCTTTAATAACAAAAAATTTGGTTACTCAAGCAAAAACAAACTACAACTTGAGAAATAGAGTGATTGGTAGTCCAAATTAGAAGCCAACTGGTATTTTGATCAAGAAGATAGATAAGGATGTAAAAGTGTCACAGGATAAATCTAAAGGTCTTGATGCTGTCGATAAAGTTAAAGTAAAGAAAAATGTGAAGCCAAACATTGTTTATAAGGTCAAACCCAAACCTACAACTGAGGAAATGCTAGTTATGAGAAAAAAAGTGAAATTCAAAATAAAAAAACTGTAGACATACCTATTCAGGAGATTAAAGAGGTTGCAGATTTAAGACCTGATGTATCTAATTCAAAATATGTCCCAGTTGATATGAGCAAGTTACTATCTCAGATTACTGTCAAAGTTCCATTATTTGAAATGATGAGAATAGAAGAACATAAAGAAAAATCTCTAAATTGGGTTAATAGCATGGTCCCCATGGATTCCCCCAAAAATGAGGGAGTTGAAGAACAAATAACGTCCTTGAATAATGAAAATGGAAACTGTATTGAGGAGATTATTTCTAAAATTCCTCAAATCTATTTGGATACAAATGTTGTTAGTACCACAAAAGGAATGGTTGACCCTTTCTTTTTGACTCTACAGATAAATGGAAAGTTGTTAAAAAATTGTATGATTGATTCTGGAGCATCAAATACTGTTATGCCTACTGAGGTCATGAAATCTTTGGGATTAAAGGTGGACACACCTCATGGTAGATGTCAGACAATGGATTCAAGGGAGGTTCCAGTTGTGGGTACTATTAAGGCCTTGCCTTACAGATTGGCTGCATACCCCAATAAACAACTAACCATGAGTGTCTTGGTAGTGGATATTCCTCCCCATTATGGGATGTTATTGTCAAGAAAGTGGAGTGCATCTATGGGAGGTGACATACAGTGTGAATTATCATTTGCTACTTTCAATTTTGAAGGGGAAAGTATCAAAGTTACTAGGGAATCTAGAACTCCACATATGATTGAAGAAGAAGAGGATAACATGAATTGTTTCCTAGATACTGACATTAATGCTTTTAGAGTTGAAGCTAAGGAGGTACAAAAGGATGATAAGCTAATCCAAAAGTTAGAAAATCAAGAGGGATGGATTAACCTTGATTCCCTATGGACCATGTATTTTGATGGAGCAAATAGCAAGGAGGGGTCTCGAGTTGGAATATTGCTTATATCTCCTAATGGTAAAACTTTCATATTCTCCTTTTCTTTGCTATTTTCATGCACAAATAATGTTGCAGAATATGAGGCTCTATTAATAGGCTTAAGGATGACATCAAGGCATGGTATAAAATGTTTGAAAGTAATAGGGGATTCAGAGTTAGTGGTTTCCCAGGTTAGATCAAAATATACTTCAAAAAATCAGAAGTTGAAATAGTATAGGAATGCAGTGTGGGATGAAATTGAAAGCTTTAGTGCTTTTAATATTAGTTGGATGGAAAGAAGTCATAATAGAATGGAAGACTTGTTGGCTAATATAGCTCTTAGACCAGAAGATGTTACATTTGTAGATGTTTCCAAAATAGAAGTACAAGCCAGGCCTTCTATTCCTGACAATTTAGATAACTGGCAAGTTTTTTCTGATGACCAAGATATACTAAGGTTTCTCCATTGTGAGTCTCACTTTGGTGACAAAGAAATGGATTTTAGTAATTATGTTAACATAGTGGATGGTAAAGATGTTATATTTGGAAAAGAAGTTCTATAGTTAAAATCAAACAAAGTTCCTAAAGGATTGGTTGTGCTTGAAAGAGCTTTTGATAATAAGGACAAGGCTTTCTCTGCCAGTACTGATAAAATTGATGAACTTGAGGAAGTAAACTTAGGAAGAAGTTTTGTTCCTAAGAAGGTTTATATTGGTAAGTCTTTATCCCCAAGAGTCAAGAAAAAATTGATTGATCTTCTCAGAAAATTCTGGCATGTTTTTGCTTGGTCTTATGAAGATCTTAAGGCTTACAGGGAAGACCTTTTCCAACATGAGATTCCACTCAAAGAAGGCACAAAACCCTTTAGGCAAAAATTGAGACCTGTTAATCCAACCCTAGCACCTAAAATGCAAGATGAACTCAAGAAGATGATGGATGCTGGAATAATCAAACCTATTAGGCATTCCACCTGGGTTTCTAATTTGGTGCCTGTTAGAAAGAAAAATGGTGATATCAGGTTATGTGTAGATTTCAGGAATCTTAACATAAACTCTTTGAAGGATAACTATGGATTGCCAAATATGGAGAACATGTTACAGAAGGTCACTAGATCTGAACTAATGTCTATGATGGATGGATTTTTTGGTTATAACCAAGTTATGGTTAAGGATATTGAGCAATTTAAAACTACTTTCACAACCCCATGGGGGACATATGTATATGTGAGGATGCCTTTTGGTTTGATTAATGCTGGCACCACTTTTCAAAGGGCTATGGATGTGGCCTTTGTAGATTTCATTGATAGATTTATGGTGGTGTATCAAGATGACTTAACAGCTTTTTCAGCTAAAGAGGAACAACATTGTCAACATTTAGAAATTTTTTTTGTCAGAGCATTAGAGTACGGGGTTTCTTTGAACCCAAAGAAGTGTGCCTTTGGTGTAGTAGAAGGAAAGCTTCTAGGACATATTGTTTCAAAGGATGGGGTAAGGATAGACCCTAAAAGAGTGGAAGCTATTGATAGATTATCCCTACTAAAGAACATCAAGGGAATTCGGTCCTTTTTAGGACAAGTTAATTTTTTAAGAAGTTTATTACAAACTTTGCAGAAATCAGTATTCCTATATCAAGAATGTTGAAGAAAGGAGCAAAGGTTGAATGGAACATGGAAGCAATATAGGCCTTTAATGATATCAAGAGGGCCATTAAGCATGCTCCAGTCTTGAAAACACTAGACTACAGAAAACCCATTCAAATCTTTTCCTTTGCATCTGCCCATACCATTGCTGCAGTACTATTACAAAAAAATGCTAAAGGTTTTGAACAACCAATTTCTTTTTTCAGTAAAACCTTGTAGGCAGCAGAATTAAATTATCACATTATTGAAAAGAAAGCTTATGCCTTGGTGAAGGCCATTAAAACATTTAGATGTTATTTGGTGGGAGCCACAGTGGTTGCGTATGTTCCAAGTGCTGTAGTCAAAGACATTCTAGTCCAACAAGAGGTTTCCGGAAGAAGATGTAGGTGGATTAATAGGATCTAGGAGTTCAACATTGATATCCACATTACAAATTTAGTGAGAGGATTGAGATTAGCAAAATTGATGGCTCAGAGTAATTTAAATGCAAACCAAATAAATATGCTAGAGGAGGATCAGAAACCTTATGTGTGCAATATGGACTATTGTGAATGGTACAAGGACATTGTCAAGTATTTACAAAGGATGGTTTTACCCCCTGAATTGAATGACAAAAAGAAAAGAACTATTAAACTCCAATCTATAAGGTATGCAATTTTAAATGGTGAACTTTGGTGGAGAAATAATGAGGGTGTTTTACTCAGGTGTGTAGATCAAGAAAAGGCAGATTTTTTGATGAATGAAATGCATAATGGAGTTTGTGGAGGGCATTATATGACAAAGAAAATAGCCCATAAGATCATTAGATCAGGTTTTTGGTGGCCCTCACTTTTTAAAGATACCCATCAATTTGTTAAAAAATGTGACCTCTGTCAAAGATTTGCTGGAAAATTGAAATTTAGTGGAAATTTGCCTCTTAAACCTGTTTCTGTTTAGGCTCCTTTCTAGAAGTGGGGTATGGATTTTATTGGTGAAATTCCTAATAAGTCCAGTGGTGGACATTCTTACATTCTGGTGGAAACTGACTATTTCACCAAGTGGGTTGAGGCAATCCCAACAAGAAGAGCAACTAGCAAAGTGGTGACAGATTTTATGATGCAAAAATATCTTGACAAGATTTGGTTTCCTAGAATCCATAGTTGTGGATAATGCAATGTGTTTTAGGTCAGATGAATTTGTTAATTTCTGTCAAAATAATGGTGTAACAATCTCATTTTCCTCTCCATATCATCCACAGGGTAATGGCTAGAAAAAATCTAGCAATAAGAGTTTGGTTAAAATTTTGAAAAGAGTCCTAGACAAAAACAAGAAAGCTTGGGATTCCAAATTGTTACAAGCCCTATGGGATGATAGGGTTATAGTTAAAAAAGGAATTGGATGTGCCCCTTTTGACTTGGTATATGGAATAAATGCAAGATTACCCCAAAATAATTTGTTACAGATGTACCAGTTCATTCAGGCATATGATGATGATTTGGAGGAAGATATGACAATCAGGATGAATGATCTGATTCAACTCAATGAGGTGAGAAATGAAGCACATGATAAGAATGAAAGGATGCAGGCCCAATTTAAAGTCCTGTATGATAGAAGGACTACTCAAAGAACTTTTACAAATGGTGACATTGTCTTAATGTGGAATGCAAGACTAGAAGATAAAGGCAAGCATGGGAAATTTGATTCCATCTGGTTAGGACCATATATTATTGAAGACAAATGGGGGACGAACTCTTATCTGTTGAAAAGTTTAACATGCGAGCTCATGGAATTGCCAGTTCATGGTCAATTCTTAAAGTTCTATTTCTCTTAAAGAAATATTTTCAACCCCTGTACAGGTTTGGTTTTGAGGTTTTTGTGTATAGTTCCCTATTTTTCCAGTCGAAGTTTTGATTTGGTTTTCTATTCCAGGAGATTCTAGTTTCTCGTTGTATCTGCAAGATATACACATCCTCGAGCATGAGCCACTGTTATCACTGTACAATTTTTTTAGCTTCATGCAAATATTTTTGAAAAATAATCCATTTTAGGGATCTGAGGGTTAGGTTTTATGTTGAAAAAACCCCTTGCTTTTGATAAAAACCTAGTTTTTCTTGAGCCTTGTTATATTCTAGTGTTACTTTTTGGCTCACTAAAACTTCCAAATACGAATGTGCTATATTTTCCCCTTTTAATTTTTGCCGCTATGCCTAAGTCTCTGTTTAATTTTTTGAAAAGTATTACACCTTTAAAATTGTGTGGTTGTCGTTGCACCGCAAGACTCCTAGTTGTCAAAATCCCTGACATGTGAAATGGTGACAATGGGCCACCTATCCAAGTGGGCCCGACTGATCATAAGGTATACTAGTGTTTAAAGAATGATTATATCCTACGACAGTCGCTATATCTTGAGACCAAGATGATTGCCTTTTATGTATTGTGGTATAGTGATGACCGTCAGATCATCGGTAAGGATTAAAGTCTGTGGTGGGTCATGACAGTGCCAGGTCATGTTGACATGTCAGTTTCTTATTGGTTTCCAAGAAGTAATGATGTGGTGGTTGTCAGGATTTTCTGAACTATGAATGAAGATGACAGAGGTCCCACTTGTCAGTTATGTGCGATGTGGCAGTTTATGATTTGTGACAGATTAGTGATGTGTCACAGTGGGGCCTATCTTTTCTGGAGGATTAAAGTATGACAAGATCTCACGGTTGTTGTTATACCGTTGAGACAAGATGCACACTCTTTAAGGTTAGCGGTATGGCAACAACCGTTGATCTTGTTTAAAGAGGAGGATCATTCAGTGGGTCCTTTGCTGTAGGTTTTTGATGATGTGGTCTTTTTTGATTGGCCCAGGGTATTAGTGACGTGTTCCAATTGCTAGGTGTTTCTGACACCATAGATGAGGTGGGATTTTTTTCAGCTTTTTGACGTTTCTGAGGTGGCGTCTCCTGATTCATCAAAGGTTTTCAAAGTATTTAGTGGGGCCAAGGTTTTATTAAAATCTAATGATCGTCCGATCAAAGTGCATCTACAGTGGTCGTTATATCTTGAGTTGGTTCTTCTAACAAGTTTTTGTTTGCACCTTAGCGATGAGGTGACACCTATCTATTCTGGGTGAAGTGAAGATAAGTTATTTTGTTTCCCCACATGGCAATTTTGAAATGTTCTCATTGGTCGAGAACTAACTTAGAGAAAGTAAACAGGTTTTTTTTGTTGGTCGACTTGCCAATCGTTCGATGTGAAGGAAAATAAATAAATCAATGGCCTAAATTCAAATTTTTGCTCAATGACTTTTTTTGCGTCTTGTGAATAACTGAGGCCGCCAACTTTCAGTAATAGCGGATTTAATGTGTTACGTGCAGATAGATTGTAGGCAGTTGCTAGCACTATACATCAAAATTGAATCATTGTTTCTATTCACCATTCTCATAAGCATTTCTGGCGAGCTCATTTTTCTCTTGAGGTGATTTCAAGCGAAGCATTTGCAGGTGTCTGGTAGGTCTAGTTTCTGAGTTTAAAGTTGTTTCAAATCTGTGAAGGTGTTATAAACAAAATTGTGTTGCCAGTTGCAAATTTTTTAGGGTTTTTCTTGAGTGCTCGTATATTATTGTAAAATCCCTAGTTTCAAGATGCCACCCAAGAGGAATTTGTCTAGTCAAACAGAGTATATCAAGAGAGGGATTTTTGAGGATTTAATGCAGTTACTTCCACATTCAAACAATGGGGCAGCTAGGATGAAAGAATTAGTTCCAAGAAACCCTAGAGATTCAGTTGTAGATGGTCTCCATGACAGGGGAAACTGGATGAGAGATGCCAAAGTGGGTTACAAGCATAACGGTCTTATTCTATTCAAGTTAGCTTATTCACAAAGGAATGTTTGTGCCCCCTTAATTAATATATGGCAATTTGATATTGGGAAGTTGGTTGTCCCTAGTGGTTTTATGGATGCTGAGTTATTAATTTAGATAGCTAAGTGCTATGATCCTGTGACAAAGCATGTCAAGGATATAAATGGTAGAGACCTAATCAACATCACAGAGGATGAGATTAGGGAAGTATTTTCATTGAATGACCCATCTGTGGGGTTAAAGAAGATAGATTTCATAGAGTTTACTGAAATCTATGAAGCAAAGAGAGATTGTCTAAGGACAAGGCCTTTGAGGCAATTTCTTGATCAAATTGGATCAATGTGTGCTGTCAGTGCAAGCACACCAGAGCCCTTTAGATTAGAATTATTCAGTAGAAGGGCACATGAAGTTTATAAATCTTTGAATTTGATTCTAGGGCATGATGAGGCAACTCATATGCCAGTACCTTATATGTTCATGATGGTACAGTCACTGCACCCCCAATTAGCCCTTATTTTTGACTTTGCATCTCATTTAGCTGATCTAATCCATGAGGGGCTAATGGGAATAAAAAATATGAAGGTGTCTAGACCTTTTGGGTGGTACTCAATGCTCATGCACATGTTTCTACACAAGGGTGATGAATATTTTGGTACAACAATAGATATTGTGAAGGAAAGGAATGGAGAAATTCTTCCAGTGCAGTTGTGGACTATAGCTCTGTCATGGGACATAATTGATGCAAGCTATATTATTTTTGATAGAGATTTTCCCTCTAGACTTAGAACTCTTTTACATTTTGATAATCCAAGAATTCCAAGAGATTTGTTGAGGCTAATTAGGCCAAAGGAGTTTTGCCAGGATATTACTATTGTCCACAATTTTGGGGATATTATCTTATATCCAGTTTCCACAATTTTTAGAGAGTATGGTTGCAAGGTAGCACCTTATATTTTACCTTATCAAGTCCCATTGAAGTTGGGATATGCAAAAATTTTAAGGCTGATTGGAGACTTGCAAGAGTCCACTCTCACTAGTAAAGGAAGGGGAACCTTTTTCCTGGATATAACTATTGCACATAAATAGGTGATTAAAAAAGGAGGATGGGTGCATTTGAATAAGGTCTTGCAGCCCTAGAGAATGTCCAAAGCAAAGGTGATATGTGTAGATACTAAGGGATTTCTCTTAGGAGTATTTAGAGATAAGGTGACGTGTGCTCTTATTGAGCATCAATTCAATTTTCCTAAGGATGTAATAAAAAATGAGTTTGATCTTCAAACTCAAGAGGTCAAGAAAGAAAAGTGGGTCATCTATAAGAAGACTCTAGATTTCATTCAGAATTTTGATTGAGCTTATGATCCATTGAAGGGGTTTGAACCATGGGCAAGGAAGGTGGATGCCCTTATGGAACATTTCAAAGGCATCATGCATGTAGTTAATGAAAAGAGGGCAACTATGAGCAAGACAAACCCTGAGAGGGCTAGGAAAATTTTGAGCCAGCCCAAATACATGAAATTGACCCCAAGGGGAATTTACACAATGCAAAGGAGTGGTTACACTGTTCTCCTACCACCACAGAAAAGAAGTGAAGATATCCCTTCTACTTCAAGAGGGAAAAGACCCATTGATGATCCAACAATGCAAGGACCCTCTCCAAAGAGGCAGAAACAAGAAGTAAGACCAAGAGAGGAGGCTTATTCTCCTTCTCAATTGCCTATCCAATTAGATGAACATGGGGTGGAAAAACAACTTGTACAGTTGAGGAATGAGGGAAACATTTTTGTTTCTAATGAAGATTTGCAGGAAGGAATTCCTGAGGCACCTAAGGAGGTGGCCATGGATCTTTCAGTAGAAGAATTTGAGGGTAAAGAGATGGACCCTATTCTAAAATAGGCCACAAATTCTTTCCTTGCTAATGATAAGTTTTTTAAAACCAGGGCATTCTCCCAATTTCTTTGGAGAATGAAAATAAATCAATTTAAGGAGATATGTGAAAAGAAGAAAGAGGAGTCTCCTGCTAGGGATATTATAGAAATAGAAAATGAGACCAAGGCAGAAACAGTCAAACAATTTGAGAAAATTACTCCAGAGGAAGGGAGGGCCATGGTTCATACAGTAGGGGTACTAATTCTGCCAGAGTGGGACATTACAGATGCAATTATTTTTGATCATGTTAGAAAGAGCAAAGTAAAGACTCTTGTTACAATAGAACAGGCTACAAGAGGATTTTCTTTCTCTGAAGATCATGCTGCTCTTGTGATGTGGTCTCTAAATAAAGATGAAAATAAAGGAAAGAGAAAGGATCTCTCTGCAGTATATACATGAAGCTTATTGGTCCAAAGAGTGGGAGAGACATTTGGAGTTGAAGTATCATATTTGATTTTAGAAACTACCAAATTTAATGCCCAAATGGTAGAGAAAGATGCCAGAGAGAAGGAAGAGCTTAGGCTCAAATTTGAAATGGTTCTCAAATCCTACAATGATCTCAAGGTTGAGCTAATTCAGAAGGACAAATTAATTGCACAATTGTTAGGACCCTTAGACCATAGGTCTCCTCAGTTGGTGATTTCTGATAAGCCTTCAGTGGCTTCATCTTCAAGCCCAATAATTGAGTTACCACCATCCCCCTACGTAGAGACAAATTTGGATGCAAGGGTTATCTGGGAGAAGCAAAGACTGACAAAAGAAACAAATATGCTGAGGGAAATAAGGGTACAGTTGGAGAAAGAAAAAGAGGAGAGCATAAAGGCCACAACTTCAATAAACCAAAAGTATGAGGAAAAGATAATAGATGCAGTTATGCAATTTTCTATTGATTTAAAGCCCTCTATTTTCCACAGTCATGCCTGTAAATTATTTTCTTTACTTGAAACCTTGAATAAGGAGAAGACAGAGATGTCCCCAATTTTGAAGAAGTGGATTGAAAGGTCTCCTAATGTAAAGTTATTTCATATGCTGTCAAAAGGACAAGAAGACCCTGATCCACTGATTAAGCCAGTACATTAGGTTGTAAAGAAAATGGTATAGTATGGTATCATTCTGGATAATTTTATCAGAAGATCAAGCATGTTGAAAGCTGAATTGATGCTTTCAAACTATGAATTGGTGCCTACTATTTTCATAGATAAAGGGAAATTCAAAGAGGCATATCAGTGGAGGGAGGAGATGGATGCACTTTTATTAGAAAGGGTGATTGGTGTCCTAAGTAACACTTATTCTTTTAGCACTACTGTCTAGTTGTTAATAAATGCTAAATCAACGTTTGACAATTTTCAGCATAGAGTTACTCAGATTGAAAATGAGTGGGAACAATTATCAAAGAAAAAGGCTGAGTTTGCCAATTTTGAGTTCCCAAGCAAAGAGGTGTTTGATAAGTGGAGGTATCAGTACACACCTCATGTGGAAAAGGTCAATACTCCACCTACCTCTTAGAGCGAATAAAGATAGATATTTTTGAGTCATATAAAAGTTGGTAAGATATATGGAGATATTTATTTCAGGATGGACAACGAGATGTTGCAGATCAAATTTGCCAAAGAAGGCCAAGGACAACATTGAAGACAAAAAGAAAGGTGGCTTATCTACAAATATCCCAACTGCCTGATCAAATATCTCGTCTGCTTCACCAAGTGTATTTATTGTAAACTTTTGAAGTTGTTGTAAAGGTTTTTTAGGTTAGAAGTTTTGTAACCCTAGAATGATCGGTAGCTTGTTGCATTTCCTTGTATATAAAGATTTTTTTAGGATCATTCTAGGTATTGAGAGCTTAGGAGAAAAAGATAGAAATTCTAAAACCTAACACTCAGTCAAGGATTGTAAATTTTTTATCATTTTATCAAGGAAATAGCAAAGAAGTACAGGTTGCTACTGTTATTTTGCAAGCTTTGTTCAGGATTTGATGTATGCAACGTTTAAAGGGCGAACTTAATATGAATCTTGGATCTTTGTCTCTCCTGTGAGTTTGTTCGGTAAATTTTTAAGTCTCTTTGAGGTTTATATGTATGTGTTTGAACTTTGAGTTCTAATCTAGGATTGGATTAAAATTTCTTTGAGTTGGATGCATGTTTACTGAATCTATTCAAGGATATCTGAAAGTAGGAAAGATTTGAAGTAGTTTGTGTTTATGTTCAAGACCCACCTTTCATCAAACATTGTTGTATTCATTCTATTTTCTTACTCTATTGCCCAATGAATAAGGCATTGGCCTTGATCTTCCTATCTTATCTTTGTATGGAATGATTGGAATCTTGTAATCCTGAAAAACATTGAATTAATACCGGTCTTTTACTTTTATTTACTTTATATGTTATTATACCCATTGATGGAGAGTCAATGAGTAATGGGTTGTTACTTAGTACTTTCTCATTGTTATCTATTGTAAGATCTAGTATTGAATAAGGAACATAGTTAAATCTATTGGATCAGGTGTACCTGCCTTGGTTTTGCAGAGCCAGAAGCAGAAGAGGGTAGTCCTATCCCTATAGTTGGTTCAGTTGCTTATAGATTGCCCATATTTGGAGCTAACCATTCCTTAACATCCATCATAAGCCTATTGGTATCTCATGGAGTGTAAAATCCTATCCAGGAACCAACAACATATACAACATAAAATTGTCTGGACCCATGTCATTTTTGCTCAAAAATATTTGAAAATATCAAATTTTTAACTTGGGCGACATTGCTTTTGGAACAAGTATCATGGGATACTTCTTCCTATAGTAGTGCAATATACCTTTGATTGTTTGATACTTCACTAGGTATCACATGATAGTTCACCAGTTATCATGCAATACTGGTGTCTACGCGTGTGCGATACATCTAGGACCCGCAAAGTATCGCGTGATACATCACCCGTTTTTGAAAATTGAAATTTTTAAATTTAAAAATTCTTGAAAAAAATGTTGTAAATATATATTAAATGCAATAAAAGACTCAAAAGTAGCTAGTTTTCAGGAAACGTACCGGGGCACTATACTGAGGAGGCCGGTTATGCAACCGACTGCACTTGAATTTGTGTTTGTGGACCGGAACTACCGCTTGTTGGGCCATTTTCTCTCTCTAAGCTATCAAAATTCTCAAATCAATAAAAGTCAAATGATTTTGAAAATGACACTTTTTGCCCCTTATATAGCATTTTGACTTTTGACCTAATTTTCAAAACACCTTGGAATTGCGTGAAAATTGCACCCGTAGCTAATTTCGACGTCCTGGATCCATTTTTGGACTCAAAATCAAAATTCAAGGTCATCTTGATAGTCAAAATTGTGTTTCAAAAATTTCTCTTTCTTCTGTGCAGTTGACGAACCTTTTGAGGCATAATTCTTCGATCTTTGATGGAATTTCTCCCTCCCCATCTCTTTCAACCTTCTAGTCTTTCATTCATTTTCACTCGCTTCATCTTTCTAAGGTTTGACTTAGTCAAATTGGGGCATGTTTTCACTACTTGATGGTTATCCTATAATGTTTTACCATTGATCATGATTTTTAGTGCTTTGATCAAGTTTATCAGTTTGTTGTTCTCCTCTACCTGATTTCGATTTTAATTCCAAGGGGGCAGTACCTATCAGATTCAATCTTTGATTCAGCTTATCATTCAGTTCAGCTTGAGATTTTTATTTTGAGACTTGATTATCACTTAACAACAACAGTGTTGATCTTTTCTTTTGATTCTTATCTCTTATTTTAAGATTTGATTATCACTTAACAAGGTGTTGATCTTGTCTTTTGATTTTTAGATTTGACTATCACTTAACAACAATGGTGTTGGTCTTGTCTTTCAACTTATGCTTATGCTTGTCCTGATGTGTTCCCATCCGTCGAACACACATCTGAGTTGTCTTGTGATCCCAAATCGATCTCACATTTCAATTCTTCTTTGACTGCATGTGTTCCTAGAATGATCACACATTAGTCAAAGAGGGGAAAATGTATGCACTCTAAAATGGTTGCCTAGACTTTGGGCCCCCATTCAACAATTTATCAAATCCCTGAATCAAAAATCAACATTTTATCAATTATATCAATTTCCTTGATCAAGTCCTATTTTATAATTTTTGATTATTTGCCTTGGGCTAACCATTTTATCCTAAAGTCTTTATTTATTAAAAGGAATATTTCCTCCCCTTTTAATAAATAAAAAGCCCCCACTTTTCCTCTTATCCTAAGTTGCACAAATAAAGCATTATTCCTATTTTATAAAAAAGGAAAAAGCACTTTTTGTCTCATATGGACACAAAAGTCAACTCTTATTTTCTCATTGGAGGATATTTGTGCACATGGATTGCTCCTCTTTGATGCTCCACCATTGATGAAATCTTTTGCCTCTTAATCTCCATGGTCCATTCTTTCTCATTTCCTATAAAAGAAGAGCTCTCTTCCTCATTTTAGGTCATTCACTTTTATGCTAACTTTATGCTGTAGGAATTCTTGAAGACTTTGAAGCTTTTTGGAGATCATTGTTGCATCACATCTTGGCTTTCTTCATTGCTTCATAGTTTAGTTTTCATTCTTGCATAGTAGCTTCATATTTCATGCTTTCATAGTTTAGATTTCCTTTCATGCTTTAGAATAACTCATCTAGTTTAATAAGAAGGATTGTAACACTTGCTATTTCCATTTCATAGTTTAGATTGTACTTTCATCTTCATAGCATAGCTTGCATATTTGCATTTTCATTCTTAGCTTACTTGCATTGCATTTCATTTGATTCTTGGAGATATTGGCACTCTTGCCCTTGTCTTCACTTGAATCTCTCATTGTGTGGTTGACTAGCAAGGTCATTAAGTTTATTAGCTCTAGCTGAGAGTAATTTTACAATCTTGCAACTCCATACATAGAGAGCTCTAGGTTGCTATTGAAGGTTTCTCTTTCATGGATTTCCTTTGATGTAATGACTTAGAGAAGTGCACTATTTTGTGTGTACAAGTGGTATACCCAGATGATGAAGATCAACTTCTGCTCCTTTGGTTCCATGTTGACAATGCGGGATCCCAAGACCATAGATAAGGAATAAATTTAGAGAGTGGAGGAGGGCCATAATGACAAAAATAATACAGGACAAACCTCAAGTTAAATGAGGCAACTACAAACATTTTAATAGAATTTTATTAAAATGTTTATAGTTGCCTCATTTAACTTCAAGTTTGTCCTATATTATTTTGGTCATTATGCCCCTCCTCCGCTCTCTAAATTTATTCCTTATCTATGGTCTTTGGATCCCGTAGTGTCAACTTGGAATCAGAGGAGCAAAAGTTGCTCTCCATTGTCTGGGTATACAACTCAATTATGTTGTCTCCAAAAAATTATGACCATGATGCCTACAATTATGTTTCTCAGCTATTGTGAAATCTACATTTATGTTTCTTAGTTGTCGTGTTTATGTGTATGTTTTTTATGTGTTTGGGAAGACATATTTCTAGCCTGAGCCTAGATCCTTCGACAATTAGCTTATAAATAATGTAGATGACAGATGAGCAATTAGCTATCCAAGAAAAAGCCCATAAATGAACTATATGTACCCCAATTAATGTGCCCTCTGTGCGTACCCAAATGATATATTTGAAACAACAAGGGTAAGGCTAAATTTACCCTTGTTGTTTCAAATATATCATTTAGGTATGCGCAAAAGGCACAAGAATTGGGGTACACACAGTTCATTTACAAGATTTTTCTTGGGAAGCTAATTGCTCAGCTCTCATTTGCTTCATTTATTATCGAGCTAATTGTTGAAGGATCCAAGCCTAGGCTAGAAAGATGTCTTCCCATTCTATTTAAGCCATATTCCTTGTTCTTGTCAAACTTCCTTGGTACGGTAGGCTTGCTCTTTGTAGTACTCTTCTTTAGTGAGACTTCATACCATGCTGTGCTCAAACTTCAGTGAGACTTCATACCATGCAGCATCCGTAGATTACGTTCAATTCATTATTTACGCTTGTATTGGTGGGAAAACTCTTGAAAACACACAAAAGAGATTGCATTCAACCATGCTATTTACATGACACATGTAGTTTACCTCCAGCCTAAATCAGTGTTAAATCATGTGATTGATAGTAGATTGGGGCTCACCTGAGCCATAAACATGAAGAATTATTCTAAAAAAATATGTAAACCATATATATGCGCACTTGAGGAAAAGAGAAGTTATGTCATATCAATATTAAAATATTAGTTACAATATGAAAATACTAAACTAACTAATTCCTGAGTTCATCTCTGCATATGGTCGCAACAAATTAGATATGCGATTACAATACAGAGAAGGCATCATAAAAATATAATTTTGGAATTTTCCCTAGCTTGACACATTTTTCACTCAAATCCTTCATCGCAGATAAGTGGAGATGGGCAGATAGATGCAGATGAGTTGTCATCGACCCAACTAAAGTATCCGTAGCCATTATTTCCCTGTGATACCCAGTCTACATTAGTTCTTATATTATAATGAATAGTATTTACATTAGAAACTTTAAATATATACACATTAGCAACCTTTTTCGATTAGGGCAGCACCAAAATTGTCGTCCAGGGTTGTTCAATGTCCGTGAAGTCTTCAACACACTTCCCACCACCACATTGATAGTTTGGCACATTGACAAGAGTCATCGAACCTATATCAATAATGCACCGCACCATCATTACTAAATTTATTATTTTTATATGATTATTTTTACAGTCCAAATACACCAAGGAGTACCATTAGAAATATTAACCATTTAAAATAATGAAAAGTAAACCTAAATCAAATAGCTCATTTTTTTATCAGCATGTGTAGTCTGTGTGTATATGAAAAATGAAAGAAATATGAAGCTAAAATAAAATAGTGAACAAAATAGTATTCCACATAGAGTGAATGAAATTTACCATCAAAAGAAGGTGACAAAATCTTGTCATGAAGCATAGACATAGGAAATAAAAAAGGGACAAAAGACAAGAAATAAGAAAAATCATTACGACTATAGAAAAATCATTTATACTATAATAAAAAAAAGAAACACTCTTTGTCAACAATTTCCAAAATCATTAGGACTATAAATGGATGGTTCTGATATTGCTCTGCCATTACAACAATTGAGCATTCATCATTTGGTACTTCTTGGTGTATTCCATTTAAGTTTTTTAGTTGCCGTGTTTATGTGCATGTTCTTTATGTGTTTGGATTCTCTCCCTCGCAAGGGATACGTCGATAGGTAATTGATTTGAAAGCATAATGATTTGACAATCTTTTTTCAGGATAGGTGTAATCATCCCGCCAACCTTAATTAGCAACATTGGTGTCCTATCATTGCACAAGTGCAAGACGGTAAGGGTCTATTCAAGGAGGGATGAAAAAAAGGTCATTTTAACCTTGCAAGGCAAGAGGAGAGATAGTCCAAATAATTCTATGGTGACTGTCCCAAACAACAAACAAATGATGGAATTGCTAACATGTTTTATTTTCATGTTTCTAACAAGTTTGTTGCGATCAAACTAGTGTGGTCACAATTGAAATTGTGAGTTTCTCTTGGAATTGAATAGCAGACTTTATCTATTGTGCAAAAAAACATATGTAGGATTATTATGGTCACAAAGTAATTGTCTTAGCATCAACATTTCACTTCTAATATAATATTATTAGGAATTTCTTACCATTGATTTTCAAACTGATGGAACTATGAGGCTATGCTTTGTTAATACACTACTACATTTGGGGCCAAATTTTGACGACCATTTGTCGGATTTGCAACGCTGATTTGTCAAAATTTTGACACATTAGTCCACCGCTGTTTTTGCGTAGAAGATTGCGATAGAAGACCTACCTATCAATTTACCGACCACATCTTACGTCAGAAAGTTACAAATGACAATAGCTTCAAAATGGCATTTCCTGCAGTCCATCCATCAGAATTTCGATAACAAGACCTATCAAAAATATACAATCTCTGTCGGAACTGACTGTCAAACCATATTATTTCTGATGGTATAACTATTGGAATACCGACAGTTAACATCATATTATGATAGATCTACCTGTCGGTGATATGGCCTTACTGTCGAAAGTTCTATCAAATATATCCTCTTTATGACACTTAAACTATCGAAATAGCGATAGTTTTGCACTATTCTCCGACAGGGTTCCCTGTTGAACGTATAGCATTACTGTCGCACGAAATGTCGTAAATTATTTTTTTTGACATTTTGTCTATCGAATGCATAGCACTTCTATCAGAATTAATTATGAATTGTCAAAAAACTGACGAATAGGCACATTAAAGTTAACACAGCTCAAGAGACCATCATAGGTTGTCTCTTTCTTCGGTCTATATTATTGACAGAATGTTTTACCTTTAATTAGCTCATCAAATCCAGGGATTTGAAAGAATTTAATAGAATATTTTCATGACAACATATATTATTTAAGTTGACATTGCATGAATTTATCTACTTCGTGCACTTGTAGACTATGAGGACGGCGATAAAGAAGCATTGCCATGGGAGGAGATGCTACTTTATCGCCGTCTTCATAGTATACAAGTGCACGAAGTAGATAAATTCATGCAATGTCAACTTAAATAATATACGTTGTCATGAAAATATTCTATTAAATTCTTTCAAATCCCCAGATTTGATGAGCTAATGAAAGGTAAAACATTCTATCAATAATATAGATCGAAGAAAGAGACAACCTATGATGGTCTCTTGAGCTGTGTTATCTTTAGTCCTAGCTACCTGTCGATCGTCAAGAATAATCACCACCTTGCATTTATGTACACTATAGAAATTGATCATAGTCTCACAAAAACATTTTACACTTGTACATCTCATCAATACTGGAGGCCTAAAGTAATTTTATACGATCACTAGCACATTTCGTGCATGGATGAGAAAACACTATCCAAAGTTTCTAGATAACTATTTTTGAGAAGAGGAATGAGTGGAGGCCAAAGAAGGGATAATTGTGAAGGTTTTATAGATGTAGGTTACTAAATCATCATCTTTGCATTGGTACTCAATTTGGCCTCCACTCCATATACGTCTTCTCAGAATCTAAAAACTCTCCATCATTGATTCTCGTCATTTTTTCAGCATCTTCGTGGACTAAGACCTTAAATTATTGAGCTTCTCTTTGTTTTGAGAATAGTTTAACATTCTCTACTTAATAGGGCCAACCACGTGAAGGTGGAAGCTCACCTAGCCCCTCCTAGGAGCCTCTTATGACCCTTTACGACATTTTAAGACCTCTAAGATGTATTCTTAGGGATCATAAACGGTCGTAAAGGGTCATAAGGGGTCCTACGACACAACAGTTGAGAAACATAAATGTAGGTATGATGGTCACAATTTTTTGGAGACACAACATAATTGAGTGGTTTTTCGAGATGATGCAGAGTAGTGGTTTCTTTGCATCATCTGGGAATAGCACTCAATTATGTTGTGTCTCCAAAAAATTGTGACCATGATGCCTACATTTATGTTTCTCAGCTATTGTGATATGTACATCGCAGTCTGTCGTTGTTGCAATAGAAGAGCCTATATTCCACAACAAAAAGGAAGACATCTTTTTATCCTGGGTCTCGATCCTACCCCAATTATCGAAGGATCCAGGGCCTGGCTCGAAAGATGTCTTCCCATTCTGTCTTGCTATTTTCAAGGGAAGTCCTTCTTCTTTGAACATAAGCAATATGCAATCCTTCACTATTCCCATACTAGCAATACTAGTACACCCAGGAAAATCACCATCAAGTGTTGCATCCCCCGTTGCATAAATTGAATCCATTACGAAATGGCCCTAACAAAGAACACTTCAAGGGAAATAAACATATATATAATGATAGAGAAAATAAAATACCTGTATGAGTAGGTGGTGCCATGGCATCTGTGGCCATGCTCTGTGTTGCCGACATTGCAGGATGCGATACATCTGAGCCTGCCATCGTATGAGGTGATAGTAAATGATCATTGACATGTGCTGAAGAATAAGATTGTTAGAGCATAATAAAACAAATGATTAGCATGGACAATATTGTTAGAGAGTAAAAAAAAAATATGGTCCAACATGTGATCTACCTGAACCAGCCATAGTACCCTCATCATGGCCGCAAGGATCAAAATTACACAAAAAAAGCTGTAAAAGCAACACATCCGCTTATTTTTTAATGACATAAAAGACTACTATAACATAAAAACTATTATTGAACTTTTGTTATAATTAAAAATTACATTAATACTTAGTAATTTTGAGATAGGTGCATCAGTTTAGTTGCCCTCTTTTGTGACTCAAGAGTCAGAGGGAATATAGATGCCAATTCAGCCAATCTATTTCCAATTTTGTGGAGGCATTTTTTAATTGCAGAGGCTAGCTCATCACAAGCACCAAAATCAACAACTAGGTCATTGTCAAAGGACTCCTCTTTAGGGACTGCAGGTTCCTTTCCCTTTCTCTACTGATCACTTGTCTATGACAACAATATTACTAACACTATTAGAATTAATCTGAAACAGTGATGAAAAGAATATAATAAAAAACTTTATTTAACATTTTGCTTCTATGTAATTTGTAGTTCAATAACAAAGAGGTTTACCTGTTGTGAAGAAGTGCATGCACGATCATCATTGTCCCCACTACGTGGTTGCTCCATATTGCGGTCCTGTGTTATTATTTAAAGTTAACCAATAATTAGAAAGGACTATATTAATAAATTTCATTAGAAGATGATGATGGAGATGAGGTGGATGGTGAGGAGACTCTCTAAATGTGTTTGGCAAAAAAACTCAATTATTTAATGGTACATAGTATATACCTGCACCCTAATGATAGTGACATCGTTTGTATCTATGCAATTCAAATTGTAATCAATAAGCAACTCTTCCCCTGCACTTATTGATTTTATTGCACATACAAATACATGATTTCCCTCGCGCACCTCAAATATGCAATTGGGTTGCTTAATAGTTGACAGAGGTCGCGTGCTATTTATAAAACCTACAATATTCCCAAATGCTTTTGGCCTTCCGTCAATGTATATAGCCACTCTTTTACTTTGCTCATTGTCTTTTTGTTGAATATAATTTGCCAAGAGTGCATACCTACACATAATTTTTTTATATTGAACAATTCACATCCAACTTTTGTAATCGTAACAAGGTCCAACATACTCCATAAATTCAACAACTTTGTTGTAAGAGACCTTTATGCCATCCATGGAAAATAAGCCCAAACCATGTATTGATGATGGTGCAATACGATATATCTTGCCTTTAACACTAAAATCAATGTTTATTGAAGGAAGTTCCTTGGGGACCCATTGTTTCTGTAGATTTAGGTACCTAGAGGGCACCTCGATGTCACCTTTTCTCTCATCATCATAAGAACATGACCCCCCTTGAGCAAGGAAAAGTTTCATGCATCTATTGAATTTCCTTCTAGTCTTTTGACCTCTAGTTGATCATCCTAATTCAGACATACTAAATGACTCACTTTCTTTGCTCGAGGAAGACACATATGACAAATACCTATTTGCTACTACCTACACTCCATCAAATGAGAGAGATAGCAAGTAATGCAAGATATTTTGCAAAATGTGAAATACATTAATCTCTATAGGGTGTATTGAATTATACTTGTCAATCCATGAGACTGTGTGGGATGCTCATGAAAGGAGTCCAGGTACCTACATATGTAATTCAATTATCTAATGTTAGCTAAAAAACTCATGATACATATTGTGAGTTTGAAGAGAGTTCGTGCCATGTGTGATAGAACCTACTTTATCTAATATGGTGCATTGTTAAACAAATTAAGGGTAGAGTAGTTATTACTTAGTTTTTTGTGGGGGACAATGAAGATATGTCTAACAAATAGCAGGTCTTCTTTAGTATTTCATGAATTTTTACCACATATACTGTTTCAAGCCTTTGAGTCTTGGAGAAGAAGAATGGTGTAAGTTGAATAGATCAGAGTGAATGGGGTGTTGAAACATGGTGAATAGACCATGATGAGATGATACTTGATGTCGTGACTAAGTTTCCCTCACAAACATCAGCATAGACTAGTTTTACTAAGTTTCCTTTCTCTATTTTGAGGTTTCCTTTCTCTGCCGTAGGCGTACAATCAGAGGGTTCATTGAAAAAATGATCCTTCAAATGGTTACTATGAATATGAATGATTTGATATAGCATATTGCTCATTTTACTTGAAGTTTGGAATAGCTTGTGCAAGGGTGAAAGTAGTTTTGATAGTTTTGGTCGTGACTGTTCCTCTACACAGTCAGGAAATGTAACTGTCTAATGATTATATGTAATGTTGAATGGATTAAATGCTTTATTCTTGGTAGAAGTGAATGGAAGGAATAGTGTTGGTGTTAGGTTTCATTTATTATTGAATTCAATGGTTTCCAAGATGTGTTGAGGAGTTTGCTCCTTGTTTAATGTTAACTGTTCCTGCACAATCCACTCATACAACAGTGAAATGGTATGTGGAAGGGATGGTTGATAGTGTTCCTTGAGGGAAGGGGGATTTTGAAAGACTTGTTATCATTGTATTGTGTATTTCCAATATGTTTGGATGCAGGGAAAATTGGGAGAATGAGGGATCACTCATTGATTGCATGATAACCCGATTTTGAAGGGTCACTAGAAGAGGGGATTGAAGGATCACTCAGTGATTTCATGATAACCCCACCAAGCATTCTTTCCTTTAATTTTCCACAATATCTCAAAGTATGATCATTATTCTTTACTTTCTTCTATATGCTATTCTTTCTATGGTTTTGTTATCTCAGAAATATATCAAAAACATTGCAGATGTGCATATAAAAGTAAAATATTATCCTTCAATTGTTCCACATTGAAGCATTTCCTCTTTGGAGTATTCTCTTCATTTGTACAATATCTGTCAAAAATGGTTCCCGTATTTCTTCAAGATCTATTTTAATCTTTATATTGCAATTTTGATTAGATTTGACCTATAGTTGATTTCATTAGTATTTTATAACAAATACTCCTAATGTGAAATGTGGAGAGAAAGAAAGAGACACACTAGGTATGATGTGATATCCCCCGTCTATATTAAGAATTTGATAAATAAATAAATAATAATAAATTAAAAAATAATCAAAAGTATATTAAATAAATATATTTATCACATTAATCAATGTTATTAACAAATAGATAATTGTATAATAATATATATATTGAACATTGAAATAAATAATTATCAATCAATGAATATATAATGAATAATTATCAAAATTAATAATTAAAATAAATATTAATCAGTCGTATATCATCAATATATTAATAATACATAGATAATTATTAATTAAAGAAAATTAATAATTATTCTAAATTAATATTAGAGTGGGATGGAAAGATAAAGAACAATGATATTGTTGAAGTCAAACAAAGTCAGCAAGGACAAGTTGGCAGAAAAGGTGCCACATAAGTGCAATGACAAATATGATTTCATAAAGTGGTGTAGAATTTAGACTAATAACAGTGATTAGTATTGATAAAGGAATGATATATGATTTACGAAAATACATGAGTCGTGTCTTTTACATGACTACTCATCCTAAGCATAAGATATAAGAAAGCACTCTCCATCATTAATTCAGGCATCGAAGAAGAGAGAATATAAAATATATTTGTTACCTTACATAGGGAAGAGAACATTATAGAGGAAAATACTGACATATTAATAAATATGTATTCAGCATCTGGCAACAAGTCAGACAACCAAAACACATAGGATTTAACTTTATGTATATATATTATACAATCTCACAACTAATGGGGGAGATATAAGGGAATGAATATCAGATATTATTATATATATATCAAAGAATTGATATCTGTCCAACAGTATACAGAATTATATATATATATATATATATATATATATATATATATATATATATATATATATATATATATATATATATATATATATATATATATATATATATATATATATATATATATATATATATATATATATATATATATATATATATATATATATATATATATATAAACATATACATCACTTATTAGTGTATAAGGCAAAGCAAAGATCTGAGTGATTATAAATATATAACCCCTTGTCAGTGGTATCTGATATAGAAATTATATATATGAAATATACATCTGAATTATATATCTAAATAATCTATACTATATATTCCAATGATCTAATATATATATATATATATATATATATATATATATATATATATATATATATATATATATATATATATATATATATATATATATATATATATATATATATATATATATATATATATATATATATATATATATATATATATATATATATATATATATATATATATATATATATATATATATATTCATATATTCTCATAATGACAATCAATATATATCGTTATTGATAATCAAGATTATTTATATATATTTATATATATAGCGCTCATAAATGAGTAAACATCTACATTGATAATATATATATTAATTAAAATAAAATTAGAACAGATATATAGAACCTGTTACTATTTAGCTAAGAAGGAAGACTAAAGTGTTACCAAGGAGGGGCTTGTCTAAATCCAAGCAATGGCTATTTGTCCCAAAATAAGGTGGGGGTCAGTGTCCCAATAGTTTGGGCTTGGACTTGTAAATTTTGAGGGAGCCCATTGCAGTTGGTCTCTAGGCACCTTGGATAATGTTTATGCTTCCCTTCATGGAGTTAAAATATTAATAAGGTTGGATATGAGTGTTAAAGATAACTAAATCTAATGAGACAAAATGACTAATCCTATCATGGACATAACAATCCAAAACCTAATTGATAAATTTAGGATAAATTAAGTAAGGTCCTGATAGGGGACATTACATATGAATTACATGATATACCCATCATCACTTAGCACTTAAATAATAAATTATGGACGGGGAACAACCCCCTAACCTCTGGATGTTTGTTTCATGTTGGCCTCTTCTTATATGCAAAGGTAGGCCTATCTTAATTAGGCTAACAACCATAGTGTAGGGGCCATAAATTATGGAACCCAAAATAGTGCACACTTGTATTAAATTAGGTTCAGTAAACTACAAGGGAATGGAAACCATGCAATAATGCCTCATGGGGATGGAAGAAACCCTTCACCAAGAAGATGGTTGTGTCTGCAATATTTACTAGAGGCAAAGAACATAATTTGGTTCCAACAATTACTCCTAGAAGATAATGGCACCCACAAAACACTTGGAAAAGATAACACTCACTATATCTTTTATCACTCTTTTAAAGCTGGGACAATAAATCTCAAAGATTGATCAATGAATTTTTGAACACAAAGAACCATTGACAGATATGATTCATGTATACAATAGCCAACAACCAGTTGTTCCAATCACGGTGTCCAATAATTATGTTAGAAAAAGCATCTACAAATCCCTTACACAACCATAATAGATTCAAACCATGAACTATAAGAACCTAACAATGGGACTAACAAAGATACAACCTAAACAAATCTTGATCATATTCCACCCTATTGTAAGGCCCAAGAAGTAACTCTATCTTAAAGCTACACATTCCTCTAGATGAAGTTCAAAGGTCAGGTAGTTGAAGCATAGCAATACTTGAATGAATATAGGAATAATTTGATGTACAATCATTTGCTAGCTTGGTTTGTGGGTTTTCCACATAATATTTTCCCTTTAACCACATTTATAGTTTGAGAAAATCAGAAAAAATTATTTCAGATTTATATTATCCTTTTGAACTAGCACACTTCCATCAAAATGCATAATCATTGGTCATCTCAAGAAAATTCCTATTGATTAGTAGGATATCCTTATAAAAATTTGATGCATGGATTTCTTGTGAATTATCGACTGCTATGTATCCTGCAACTATGGAAGGAATAGTGTTGGTGTTAGGTTTCATTTATTATTGAATTCAATAGTTTCCAAGATGTGTTGAGGAGTTTGCTCCTTGTTTAATGTTAACTGTTCCTACACAATCCACTCATAAAATAGTTAAATGCTATGTGGAAGGGATGGTTGATAGTGTTCCTTGAGGGAAGGGGGATTGTGAAAGACTTGTTATCATTGTATTGTGTATTTCCAATATGTTTGGATGCAGGGTAGACTAGGAGAATGAAGGATCACTCACTGATTGCATGATAACCCAGTTTTGAAGGGTCACTGGTTGAGGGGACAGTCAAGGTCTGGATGATTGCGCCATTGGAGGACCCTATTTCTTTGTAGTAATTTCTATTCAAATTGGATGCATGGATTTCTTGTAAATTATCGGCTGCTATGTATCTTGCAACTTCATCCGTAAATCTCCATATACTTCTCTAGGGTTGTAAGCCACTTAGGGATCAAAATACAGAGACTAAATCAAAATCATTCTTTGTCCTATTTCCTTTTAACAAAGTCTCAACTATCAATGATACAATATACATTTGATGCCCTAAGCTATCAAATATACAAATGGCGCCTACCTAGAAGCTCACCAGGAGAATGAAGGATCACTCACTGATTGCATGATAACCTAGTTTTGAAGGGTCACTGGTTGAGGGGACAGTCAAGGTCCGGATGACTGGGCCATTGGAGGACCCTAGTTCTTTGTATTAATTGCTATTCAAATTGGATGCATGGATTTATTGTGAATTATCGGCTGCTATGTATCCTGCAACTGCATCCGTAAATCTGCATATACTTCTCTAGGGTTGTAAGCCACTTAGGGATCAAAATAGAGAAACTAAATAAAAATTGTTCTTTGTCCTATTTCCTTTTAACAAAGTATCAAATATCAATGATACAATACATTTGATGCCCTAAGCTATCATTACAAATGGCACCTAGCTAGAAGCTCACGAGCTGTCCATTTGATAACCATAGTCAACATTTCAAAAAAATGGATATCCTTGAGCACAAGCACCAATAACATCAAATAATGGAGTTAAAGCACGGGCTAGGGCACGACACCAATAGAATGCGGTCATTTTAGTGACAGAAATTTACAATGGCATCATTAAACATATATGCTAGTAATATCAACAAATGTGAATCCAAACATTTGAATACAGTGAATTGATATCCTTGAGCACAAGCACCAATAACATCAAATAATAGAGATAAAGCACTGGCTACGACATGACACCAGTAGAATGTGGTCATTTCAAAGAGCATTCATGATCAAATAAAATGAAATGCATTCGAATATGATGCCAGAGGCTCGAAAGATGAAGAAATCACATACCTTCTCCCACGCTCAGCTTTCTCTCCTTTTCTCCCGCTCCCTCTATCCAATCGAAATAAAAATGATGAGGCTGTTTCACTTTTTAAAAAAATGTATACCCCGAATTTGTCAGAGTTTCGATGGTCAATTAAACACCCATCAGAATATCGACATCATCGGGGCCTATTACAAACAAAAACACCAAATTTGTAAGAAAAAGTTACTCGTCGGAAACTTCTGTCAAAATTTGGCCCCAAATGTAGTAGTGATACTTTACCACTGTAGCGAATTTGGGTATTGTTTTCAAATATTTGAATGATTTTAATGGGAACTTTGAACGAGAGATATAAGTTTCCTAAAGAGTGATACTTCAACTTCCATGAAGGACTTAGAAAAAGGGAATTGAACTATAGTGGCTCCTTGTTTACCAATTTTCCATATAACATGAGGCATGTTGTTAGTTTTGTCAAAATTATGAGAAGATTAAGGGGAATTGTGAGAAGATCATACTAAGGAATAGTGAGGAAGTCGTCGAACAAGAGGAGAGAATGTGTTAAAAGACCAATTTAGTAATCTAGCTAGCTGATTAAACATACACTCAACAATCAACGGTAACATCAAAGTTGGAAGAATATCTTTGGTACAGACATAATGTAGAACTCCAATGCTATACAGTAAACTAAGACATAACTAGATCAAAAAATTAGGGGTTCTAGAATTATTATATCTCAGACATTATGTGAATAATAGACCCATAATTACATTAATAGAGATAAAAGAATAAATCTCATCACTATTTCATAAGGAATAAATCTGGAACTATATATAATTAACATATAAGACCAAATCAAAACATTTTATGTTATATTGTGAATGAAAACTTGTTCAAATTTGCAGAGAATCAAAATATGTTATATTGTGATGATATCAAGTTTTATATAGGTGTTGTCTTATTTCCATATTATATGACCTCAAAATACATCAATCAATGTTTACAAACTTGTATTAATCACAATGAATATTTGAGCCCTACAATCTTAGGATAATTCACAAAGATATGCTCATTATTTTATAATATCCCAGTCCCCTCATATTTCTATTTTAAAATTATCTATTTTTTATTCAAGTTTATTCATATTTCTATTTTAAAATTATCTATTTCTATTAAGACCGTGACTAAGTAAAGTTACATAGCATATCCCCACTCTTATATAAACACTTAGCATATATAGAGACAATGAAATATCAGCATACATATTGCAAGTAATGTAATGAATAATAGGTCTCTCTTCAAATATCTATAAGGAACTTTCCATGACTTTCTGATAGACTCAAATATAATAGACTCTTCATTAAATGTAAGGGTGACTTTTAATCTTCACTATTGATCTATATTATTCTTTAAGTACTACCCTTAACTAAATGTAAGAATGCCTTTTGTCTTCACCATTGATCTCTATTTTGAGTATTATTCACTAAGTTATATGATTTAGTTACCGGGTTTTGAGTTTGGAGATCTTTATCTCTGCAATGTAGAGTTCGAGAATAGGGGGTACGAGAGTGGAGAATCAGTAAAGAGAGAGATCAATGGGAATGAGATGATCAATGTAATACGTATGATGAATGAAAATAATAGTCTAGTTCTACATTTGATTCTTCTCTGTGATTGTTCAGTGTTTCCCGAATGTTTCATTTTTATTATTTACAACTCATTTTGTTTGGTTTGCTCTTTCGGTTCGACAGTCTAACACCCATATTGTCATCACAATCGAGCACGTCTTTATTATGAATATGCTGTGATGGAATTCGATAACAGAGAACAAATATTTATTTTAAATGTTTTATGTTGCGTTTGGATGTAACTCAAGTCTTAGTATCGAGTTTATTGAAGAAGTTTATCAACTTGTGGAAACAGTTTCTATGCGACAGAGAATGTAATTTAAATCTGGTCATTAATTGAGTCGAGAACGACTTCCAATAATCATTGCACAATTATTACATTGGTTTGGAGTAATTTTATTTCATTTTAAATAAGTTATGGCAGTTTTATGTCGTTGGTTTGGAGTCTTATTCCTTTTGGTTTGGAGTAATTTTGAATCCAATCTTGATCTTGATGATCCAATCTTCATTTAATCATTCAAATAATTTAATAAAACTACCATAACTTATTTAAAACAAAATAAAATTACTCCAAACCAAAAGGAATAAGGGTGGTGATATTCAAAACACAATGAGAATTGGTAATTTCAGAGATCTAGGCACTCTAGCCTATCAACAACCTCAAATGTTTAAAAGATCTGACTTGTCAAGGCCTCCACAATACTACATAATGATGGATTAGGTTTCCTAGGATTCAAACCACTTAGACTCAAGGAATTCTAAGACTCTATTTTAATTCCCATGCTTCCAATATGCAAAGTTCTTTCAAACTGTTCCAAAGGCTTAATAGGGTGCCAATAACCCTGTAGCAGACTTAGGATGGTAATAACTTTGTCTTCCCTCAAAACACTTGACAAGATGAAAATATTTCTAGACACTCTTTTCAGAGTTCTATAACACACCAAAAGATTTTATAGGGTTACTTTGGACCAACACACCTAACCATGACTGAACCCCTATTTTCAATGCATGAAATTGACCAAATTTTCAAAGCAACTACTCTCCTCACATTCCCTTATCCCACCAAACCTTCAATAGAGTTATAAAATGACTCAAAATGGTTAAATCCACAAGCAATTAGACTCACGGGCCTTGCAACACCAAAACCCCCAAATCTTGACTCCAAACCCTGGTTTGTTAGGGCTTCCCCAATCTCCTGTTACAACTCACTCCTGCATCAAATTAGTGATCAAATCACCATTCATTCAACATGAAAAAATGTTTTCAAACATAAAAACCCTTCCTTATTCGGATAGATCATCCACTGCTACACATTGCATCCAATTTCATTGTATTTTCTCACTGTTCTTTAACTGTGATCACCTTTACTCCACACAACTCTGCATATGCACGGTTAATGATCTAATAATACAGGTTAGAATTAACATTCCATGGTTAGAATGGTTCTCATTTTATATTGAAACTGTTGTTACGCCAGTGGTCTATCCAATAGCATTTCTTATTTTAGTTTACTGTTATTGTAGTAGGAACTTAGAATAATGAGAACCATTCTAACCTAATAATGAGAACCATTCTAACTGTTGTTACGCCAGTGGTCTATCTAATAATGAGACTCAATATAAAATGAGACTCATTCAAAAATGGCATGATTGAACAAAGAAACGTTGCAATTCCTTTAATGCATCATAATAACTGAATTGAGACTTCAAGATGAATGAATTTTGCAGAAAATAGAGTATTTCTATTGCTTATAGTTTTATCCATTTTCAACTTATATAAATTCTAAACAACTAATTCAACCAAATTTTCGTAAATCCTAAATCCACAGTTTATATATAGCATTTGATTCTTATTGGAAATCGATTCGACATACCTTAACCCTCTGGTTCAACTCTTCACCATGTTAGCTTCTACTAGTGTTATTGTTGTATTAATCCCTTTTCATTCACTGTTGCAGACATTCATTTACTTCAGTGGTTCCACACATTGATTACACCCAAACTAGGGCATCGACCATGAAGCGCAATTAATGTCTTTCCCAATTTCGAGCACTGAACAAGTTAAATAACATTACCCTAATTTGTTTTTTCATCCAGCGACATGGCATCTCCGTGATGAAAGCACAAATTAGGGCCATGACTTCATAGCAGAGTCGACATGATGTACCCTAACCTCCTTCGCTTCTACCCTTCTCTAGCTTCTACCTCCTTCACGCACCCTGAAATGAAGTTTCAAACTTTTTTTTTTTTTTAATACATGCCCGTGTTGGTTGCAATTTCGACTACCACCATGTTGGTCGAAATTGCGACCAACACGGGCATGTATTAAAAAAAAACAAAAGTTTTCTTTCTATAATGCGACCAACCTAAACATTTTTATTTGATGGTCGAATTGTTTAGTCAAAATTTAAGGTCAAATGTACTAGTGGTCCTTCACTGCTACTGAGGAGGTCATTTCCAAGGTCACTGGCATCCCCATAGCTGGTAAAAAATTCTACAAAGACCGCAAAATCTTTGACAATGCCATCAATGACTTTGTGAGAGACGAGGATGAAAAGAAAGCAATTGTTGGGTCGAGAACCTACTACCAAACCGAGGGTATGCAAATGCTATGGAGTATGTTCTCAAGGCTCTTATTTCCTATGTCACTCTAGATACTAGATTCGACAGAATTATGACCTATCATTTTGTGTCGTTGAACCACTTCAGGCATGGCATGGAGATCTCTATTCCATTCTATCTTTATTCTTCCATGAATGAAAACATAAATGGTTTTAGGGAGAAGAATATTGCTAATCTTGCCTTGCATGAAGGCATGTTATTGTTAATTTATGAATGCTTTAAAGCCCAAATGTTGGTAAGAGGATAGAAGATAAAAATGATAAAAGTGAAGCTTCTAGGTCGGATTACATTCTGTTGGATGGTATCAGTGAGGGAATGAACACAGAGGACAATGAGGATGAAGAAAACAACAATTCACTTCAGGGGTCTTCTTCTAGAAAAAGACCTGTGTGCTCGACCAAAAAATATAAACCCTCTAGAAAATAGTTTAAAATAGAGTTCCCCTCCGATGAGGATTACAATGATCAAGATGAAGATATGAATACAGATGATGAGAGAAATCCTAAGGGTGAAACCAGAAAGAAGATTGAACAAATCAATAAGGAAAAAAATATCACCAAGGGGGAAATGTCGGGATGCATGTATGTTGATCTCACCATTAGCGATGACAACTCTCCCCTTCCCCCCTCAGTAGCCAAAGAGAAAGATGAGGAACCCAATTTGGAGAAACCCATTCACCAGGGAACCCCAAAACTGTAGGAGAACTCAGAAGATAAAAATTAGTTAGGGGAGTATCAAAGTCAAGATAATGGAAAAGGAAAAAAAGTGTGGAGGAATTTCAACATGGACACAGTGTGGATGGGGATCATCAGAGAAGCTGTTAATCCAAAAATCCTCAAGAACCTTGATGGTAGAATTCAAAAGGAGGACCTTATAGACCTTGCTCTAGTTGTCTTGAGTGACAAGGCTAGGGAAATTGAGATGAATTTCTTAAATAATGCCAAGAATAGTATGCTTGATTAGTTCAGGGCCTTCAAATGGCTTTTTTATGAACTTGATGAACTCAAGGACAAAATCGAGGGTTTGGCTGATGAGAATCATAAAGCTCCTGTGCATACCTGCAGCCTGGTCTCTAGGGTTGATCAATTGAAGAAATGCACGAATAGCCTTGAGAAAACCCTTAAAGGTATAGCAAAACAAAATTTTAATATTCTCAAATCCTCCAACGAGAACATGAAGCTGCTAATTGACAAAATGGACGAGAAGATGGCTAACAAGGAGGAGTAGAGTACCCCAGAGGAAACCAAGGACAAACCCAGAGACGGATCGGGGAAGAGAACCAAAGCTAGAACAAAGAAAAACTTGGCGGAGGACGCTTCCCATGACATCTAGAAGATAAAAGATGCTGCAGAGAAGATGGAGGTTCTTGAAAGCAATGCTGCTCCATTGCTCAGGAACCTCGCCTGATCCTGGTCCCTGGTGCTTTCCTTTTTGTTTCTTTTTGTTCAGTTTTGTTTTGCTGTGGTAACTTGGCCTTTGGCCTGTTGGTGGCCTGTTTCATGGATGCTTTGTTTTAGCTACTTTCTGAACTTTTGAACACCTCTTTAATTTTGCTGTGGGTTTCAGGAACCCTATAAAACCTGTTTTACTTAATCAAAAACATGATGACGATGATGATTAAGATGTATTATTATTTTTTGGAGCTCTTATTGAATTATACATCAGTGATTTAAAATAAATATATTATATATTATATAAAAATTTAATATTCTCTATATATGTATATTTTAAAAATTTAAAATTGTAATTGTTAAATTTTTTATACAATATATTATTCAATATCATTAAATTAAATGTTATAATATATTATACATTACACTAGCTAGTTTAGCTTCTCTTTTTTTGTATTTTGTGAAACATTGTTATATCATGTTACCCAGTTGATACTCTCGGTTGAGGCTTTGCCTCTTTTTTGGATTTGCTCAATGTAAATTCTGATATCCTTATATATAACATAAAAAATATTATAATATAATAATAATTAATATAATAAAAAATTAAATATATAAATATTAAATTAAAAATTAAGTTTTATTAATATTTTAATTTATTATTTTACTCAACTAAAAAATAAAAAATAAAATCATTTTTAAAACTGCAAAACAAATTTTCACATAACATTTTTTTGGCCATTTAGAATGTAAGCATACAATAATTAAAATAAAAAAGAAGTTTAATTTTTTTTAATATATTTTTACTTAATAAATTATACATACACATATTATGTACATAATAGATAATAAATATGTATATGTAGAATTTATTAAGTATAAATAAATTATAAAATTTTAAACTTTAAACTTTTTTATTTTAATTATTTTATGCTTATATTTCATTAAATAATTTGGAAAAAAATCCTAATTGTCTCCTTAATTAAATATGCATTTTAGTTTTCTCTGCAGTTGTCAAATCAGTGTATGCGACAGGATTACGGGGGCCTACAGTACGAGCATCCATGAGCATGGGCATCCAACCATATCAAATGATATGGCTAGATAGATGTTGCAAATAGTCTTTGGTGGAAGAGTTGTGATGGGTCACTATCAGAAAAATTCAGATGAGCGACAGAGGAATCCAGAGATTACAATCCCTTCAATCTTTAGCATCTTTCTAGTGGAGTCTGTAGTGGCCCCATTGTCCATGCTAGAGGAGGAAATGAATCCATCACATAGCATAATTTATTAACATTGGAAACTGGGCATGTGTAGGTAGTGTTGCAGTTAGGTGAAGAATTGGGGAAATGGAGGGAATCATTTCATCAATGGACAACTTTGAGTTGCTGAGAATATTGAGCTTTACTCCAAGGGTAGAATTCCCTAGAGAAACTTATGTGAATATGGCTCTATTTTTGTCTGCACTTGCTTTGTGTTTCTGGGGATTTGTCCTAGCATGGTGGAGGAAGTATGCACAATCGGTGTTTGTGCTCTTTTTATCCCCTTGCCTTTCTTCCAAGTTTAACGTAGGAAGACATCAGATTCAAATTAGTAGATTTCCTGCCATGATGTTTGCATTGAATCGGGTCTCTCATGTTAAGAAATCTAAAATGGTTGGTGCCCCTTCCAATAACTCTGTTAAGACTAATTTTAGCCAATTTATTACCATTGACATTATTGTTGATAAGGTTAGAAAATGGGGAATACTTTTTGGTGTGAATAAGTACTATGACAAGTTTAATGAGGATGATCAAAGAAAGCTTGAAGATTCTATAGTGTTTAGTATGAATAAACTATGTGAAGCCCTAATTAATTTACAAGGATAGAAACCCACATCCTTGTACAATAAGCTTGTAGCTAGGAGGTGAGGAGAAATCAATAAAAATAAAAAATTAATTGAATATATCTTGATGTCACTACAACCAGAGTTGGCAAGGGAAGAAATTGATGAGATTATTGAGAGAACAAGAAAGGAATTCAAGACCAAGACACGACTAACCAAGCTACTATGTGGTGAATCTTAGTCTATACAAGAGGAAACCAAAATTACCTTGAAGAAATTCTTTTGTCTTGTTGAAGAGGAGGAAGATGAAAACAATGAAGAAGAGGAAAAAGAAAAATACGATGATGAACCCGAGGTTACACATACCAGTGAGGGATGGAAGGTTGATGGTGTAAATATAATCATAGATGACATCACACTCATGAATGATCCAGATGAGCCTAAGGATACAAAAAAGGAACATGTAGATGGTCATGATATCATAGAGACAAAGCAAGAAATAGATCAAGTTTTTGATACGTTAGCCAAAGTTCCTACCGGTGAGTAGCAACAAGTACTAGTAGTAGGGGAAACTGATGGAGATGAAGAAAAGGAGAAGCAAGAGCATGCACATACTAAGGATGCAAAGAGGAAAGGAGAATAGATAAAGCAAGATCAACCAAATGAGAAGAAAAAAGACAATGAGAAAGGAAAGTTAACATTTTCTATGTCTTCTATTAAGAAAATTTTTGATGAGATGGATGAGACGACATACCTTCTATTCAAGGAAAAATATATTTAAGTACCATGAGCCTTACAGAGATGATTGATATCACTATGGCTATTATATCTAAAGAAAAAAAGGAGAAAATGAAACAAGAGGCACAAGTTATATAGTCTACAAGGGATATTTTGTCAGACTTAGTGCCTGAGGTAAAATATGATGAGAAGACCACACTAAAAGAAAAATTAGATTAGTTGGTCACGGCTATAGGTGAGTAGATGAAAAGTCTAGAGGATGCTGCAATAATGAGGGAAGAGAGAGATTATGAAAAGAAAAGGTCAGAGAAACTGGTCCAATCAATTTCGCTTAATAAATATACTTTAACAATGGCAGTGAACTAGGTCAAGGAAGCTCTAAAAGAAGGTGGTAAGATACTCACCTCAATCTCTGACTTTTCACAGTTTTTGAAGGACTTAGATAGAAAGAGATGTGAAGCTCAACATGAGCTAAGGTTAGTGGTAGCAAGTTTTGATTCTACAAATGGTTTTGCTACAAAATTTGGAGCTGAAGTAAGTGCCTTTAATCATAAGCTTAAGGCTTATGGGAATGAGTAGGAAAAGAGGATTGCAACTTTGATGGAGTTACATAGTCTATTGATACCCAAGATGGATATCTTGTGGAAAAGAGTCAAGTAGGCATAACATGTCTTAGAATTACCTGATATGTGTACTGTAGATGGTTTGTAAGAGCTTGCATATCTTCTACATGGGTAGATACTTATCATGGAGATCCTACATAAGATTTGGGTTTCTAATCTATAGGGTTTGAAGACAAATGTTAATGATGTATTCAATAGATTATAATAGGCATATGCTACTCTCAATATAAATAAAATTTTGTTTTGGATTATCTTTATATTCCTTTGTCATTGTTGTCAAAGGGGGAGTAGTGTAGAGTGACAATGTTTTTTTTGGATAAATATTTGTATGGGGAGTAGTATAGATATAGCATTGAAGCTATGTACTTGATTGATTTCATTTTTGCATAGTTAGATACTTAGCAATTTTTACTAAGTGTTTCCATCAATGCCAAAGGGGGATATTGTTGGCATATGATGAAGATGATCATGTAGTGAATGTTTGGGTGTTGTCATTGCTAGAAACAAGTCTATTTCACAGGCCAGATCTGTTATACCAATGATGAAGTTGATTACATAAGGATTTTTCTAAGTGTTTCCTATTCCAGTGATAATACATTCAGTATTGATAAAATTGGTACATGTGATGATAAATTTGATGATTCATATGGTTCGATCAGTCAAGAAGTATCTATAGAGTCATGTTTACCTATGTCCATGATCACTTAAGCAGATTAGAAGTGCACATGGAGATTTGAAGAAAACACCATTGATATTGACAAGAAGAGTGAATCGGTCTAGTCAAGTTGGATAAATCGATTCAGTGATGAAGTCAAAGTCAAAGACCAATTAGTTTGAGTATTGAAGTATTTAGGGTCAACATTGAGGATTTTAAATTGGTACTTTGATGCGCTCGCATATGAGTTTCAAAATGTTTTTGAGGTCGACCTTGTAATATGCTTTAGGGATTTATGCCGACTTGAAAAGATGTATAAAATGATGTAAAATTGTTAAGTTGTGGTTTAAAAATAATGATGCAGTGATTGTGATTGTTGAAGGCAAAGTGAAGAAGTATGTAAGAAGTGTTAGAGCAACTAGATCAGTACATTTGAGTAGAACACTAGACATGTTAGGCAGAGAGTGCTACATTTAGATCACTTATTTGAGTTTCTTACTCAAGGAAAGTTCTAACAGGCTTGTGATCAAAACCCTCTAACAAGGTTACTCTTAATAGGGTAACCAGGATCTTAATAGGTCTGAAGATTAAATCCTTTAGCAGGGTGACTCTTAGAAGGAGTTTTAAATTCCTTAATCAGGTAGTTCCTAATAGGAATTTGTGATAAACTTTAGCCAGGTTACATATACTCTTAACTGGGTATACTCCTAACAAGGTGATGTGATGCTCCTAACGTGGTAGATCTTATTGCTGCAGTAGTGAGATTAGTGGGTGATAATTTCCATTGTAGTTTTCCCCTCTGACAAGGGTTTCCACGCAAAATATTTGGTGTCTTTGTGTTGATTATTTGTGGATGTTTTATTTGCTTTGCTTCTCTGTTACATTTACATTTGCATGTTTATTAATTTGGAAATTATTTAAGAATATTTTAAGATCCGTGGTTGCATTGATTCACCCCTCCCTCTCTGTGCCTTATAAGACTAACAACACTTTATGGTTTTAACGTGTCCGAATGGGTCGTAAGGGATCCTAATGGGTCGTAAGGGGTGTTAAGACCCATTACAACCCATTATGACATATTAGGACACATTGGAACCATATAGTGTGTTGTAAGGGGTTGTAATGTGTTATAAGTAGTCCTAGGACCTAGGACACACTTTATGGTTCTAATGTGTCTAACTTTGGTCAAATTTGTGCAGAATGCAGTAAATTGGCAGTCAAAGACATCAACTAGAAGCACCAATGTTAGAGAGATCATGAAAAGTAGTTTTCTAACAACTTTTCAACAAGTCAATTAAGGTCAACACTGGTCAAACCTTGGTCAAATTAAGGTAAAACCTAGTCAAATTATGGTCAAATAGGGTGTATAAGAATACCGAAGGGTACATAAATCAATATAGCATCAAATTAGTAGATCCAAGATCATCAAAACTTGGTCAGTTCATAAGTCAAACTTGGTCAAAATCACTCTTGAAAGTGGTCAAACTTGGACAAAGCATGTTTGAAGCAACACAATATCATTATAAATCAACTATAGATTGATCCAAATCAATCTAGAATCATCCCAATCACTCAAAAGTTAGATTTAATCACTTTATATTTTGATTTCGCTCCTAATGGGGCATGATCACACCAAAATCTAAACCAGAAGAGCTTTATCAATAATCAAATTAAGCTCATCATTGAATCAAGTCAAGTAGTAACATCATTGGCATCAAATTTATCACAAATCATATTAGGAGTTTTGAATCAATTTGAATCATCAACCTTGGGATAAGTAATTTCATCGCAACCCATATCAAATTGATATGTCTTATCAAACACTAGGGGCATATCAATTTCGTGGCACCTCATCAAATTGATATTGTCTTCAAATAGTTGGCTTCATCAAGATCCATATCAAGTCAATTGTCTGTATCAAACCTTTTTGGGATAATCAGTTTCATCGTGAACACCGCATCAAACTGGTTATTAGTTCAACCTTAGGGTTCAAATTAATCATCAAATATGTATTCAATTTTATCTCTTTACATCAAACTACACATTCTGGTATCTTGATATTAGTCTTCATTCGATCAAGTTCAAAACTAGTATTATCAAATCATTAATCAATATTTGTTCAATCAAGTTCAAAATCAATTTCACATCAGGAATAGTTTCATTGCTTCACATCAAGCTGTTCACTGAGTCAACATCAATCTATTATTTGAATCAATGCATTGGTCACACATCGATTCAAAGAGGGGCACATATAATCACCTAAAAATGGGCTAGTCTAACTTAGAGGCCTAAATCACCAAATTAATCAAATTGCCCTAAATCTGATCAATCTCTCAATTATGTTAGTAATTCAATCAATCTACTAGTATGATTCATCAAAAATCAATCGATTGAATAAACATTAATTGAAGTGATCTTTGATCAATTAATTAATACTCCAAGCCTAATTAATTAAAATCAATCCAATTAAATCACATGGATAGAGTTATTAATTAAATCTCCCAAATTCCATCTCATCACTAGAAGACAAAGGACTTAATTCCCACCAACCAAGGGATGCCCACATGGATCAACTTAGAATCAATCTCAACCACTCTTCATGAATGGATTTGAACCGTCTATTTTGATATCAAAAACTATAAAATGAACTCACTCTAAGCTCAATTCACCTAGTTAATTGAATTCATACTTACATGCTATCAATTTGATTACTCATAGCTTTAATCTTGCATTTAGCTTATTCAATTGACCATTTAGCTTAATTTTAATGGATTTCATCATGAATTCTTAGCAAAGATCATCATAATAGCACAATAGTTTGCATTGATCATTGAATCTGTCATTTTAGGACAATCTAGTCACTGGTCTGAGGTTTTAGTCTAAGAGCAATCACTCTTTTAGACCACACCCATCTTATCTAGAGAGCAATAAGTTGATTTCTATTAGTTTTATGTCTTTGATTGTGTATTTCATGATGAACTAATGGAGCTAATAACTTATTGTAGTGTGTGATCATAGGTATCACATAAGCATAATTTGACACACATAATTAATTGTTCTTTACAAAAGAAATAACACTTTAATGAGAAGTAGCTTTCCTTTATAACTATATTTATGAAAATTAGGAATGTAATCCATAAGAAGTTGCTACACGAGTTTGTGAAAAAAGAATCAAGTAGAGAAGTGAAAGAATTTATAATCTTATCTTCCACTAAACATATTTTTTTTTTAATCTATACATTTATATTTTATTGGTGATATTGAATCGTATTAAATCATTTGAATGGCTAATATGAAAAGGTTAGAATTAAATAATGTAGGATCAATAAATATGTAAGTAGATCTAAATACAACAAATGCTTTCATTTGGTTTTGTTGTTTGAAACATTTGTCTATGATTTTGATTATTTGATTAATGACCTTTACATATTTTTTAAAAATAGTTATAGACATTCATGATGAAATAATTAATCTATAACATATATATTACTTAGAAGATGTTCATTGAGGTTGATATTGGGAACCCCACATATTTATTTGAAAAGATAGTTGATATGCTATACTAGTATTGAAGGAATATAATAATGTACTAAAATTTAATTTTATTATAAACAACTAAAAGTGTACTTGTCACAATTAACATTAAACTACATTATATTAACACTTAATAATCAACACATCATATCAAATCTTGATAAATTATTTGAATACAAATATAATCATATTACAATATTAACAATAGTTATTCAAAATTGAACAATATAAAAATAATAAGAATATATTTATTCTCTATTTAAAAACAAACATCAGTTATTTCTACTATAATTCAAATTTACACTTCTAATTAAAATTTATAACTTAATTTATTAATAACTATATAATATATATATATTAGAGGTCCAACATCACTAGATTCGATGGCAACTATAAAACCCACCATTGACCAACGTTGGGTTTTCTACCCATGGTTTCAATAGGGAACAAATCCATATTCCACACAAGATTCGCACTTCCCATCCATCGAAAAGACGGAGGCTGCATAATGCACGGCGTGTATTTCAAAAGGGAACAAATGCATATTGACTACCAATGGAAAAGTCCACAGCGGTAGACAGGCACCTGGGCGGCATGATCATTCACTTTCTCTTGCAACCACAGACCACTACAACTTCATTTTGACTACCTAATAAAACTGCCTCACAATTTCCGCAGATCAGCTTGCGTATCAGATTTCGCAAGGCGAATCTCTACAATTATGCGGTGACTGCAGTTGATTAATGTGGTTGAAATTTGCATGAGAGTCTCTGGCGGAAGAGCTGTGATGGGTCACTATCACAAAACCTCAGACGGGCGACAGAGGAATCCGGAGATTACAGTCCCTTCAATCATTTACATGGCCAATTTGGATTGCAAATGGTATCCGTTTTGGATCGCAACAGCATCTTCTGCTTTGATACCCAGAATATCTTGGGCATCTTTCTGGTAGAGGACGAAATGAATCCATCACATAGCATAATTTATATATACTGGAAACTGGGCAGTGAGGTGAAGAATTGGGGAAATGGAGGGAATCATTTCATCAATGGACAGCTTTGAGTTGCTGAGAATATTGAGCTTTTCTCCAAGGGCGGAATTCCCTAGAGAAACTTGTGTGCACATGGCTCTGTTTTTGTCTGCACTTGCTTTGTGTTTCTGGGGATTTGTGCTGGCATGGTGGAGGAAGTATGCACAATCAGAGTTTGTGCTCTGTTTATCCCCTTGCCGTTCTTTCAAGTTTAACGCAGCAAGGCATCGGAATCAAGTGAGCAGAGTTCCTGCCATGATGTTTGCATTGGATCGGGTGTGTAAAGTAAACAACCCAACAACAAGTGTGCCCGCAGAAGAGAATGAGACCAGGGGAAAAATTCATAAGAGATTTGAGTGCTCGATTCAAAGCCCCGAGGAACAGCCTGCTGATGGTTTTTCCCAGAACAGAGAGGCAAGCGTAGCAGACATCTGTAAGAATTCTGTTACTTCATTCTGCTCTTCTAGTGACAAGCAAATATTGGGCTTCGAAAATTTCAGAAATTATGAAGAGGGCTGTTTAGAAAGGCCAAAGAGAAATCTTCAGGAGCTTTTGTTACTATCGGAGGAAATTGTAAAGTGTTTTGATGTTTCTCAGAGCAGAGAAGTGTTGGCCGCCAGCACAGTGTATAGTATTAATACAGTCCGTGTGTGGGATATTCCGGCGAGAAAGTGCCTCAATTATATGAAGTTCGACGACGCCTCTGTAATTGCGGGTGTTCGCTTTTCAAAAAGCCCCCATTTGCTGAGTGTGATTGGGGTAGCAGAAGAGAAATCTTCGTTATATGTGTGGGATACCAGGAATTATGTGAAGCCGCCAAGTTTCTCCTTGGGAAAGAATTCGAGATTAGATATTGTGGAATTTAATGATAAGAAAGTTTATGTTTGGGATGATTTGTGTGAGAGGGTGTTTGATTTACGTATGGCTGGTGCACCTGTCCTTACAAGGCCGCAATTGAGGAACAGTTGTAACCTAAAAGATTTTGGTCTCTGCAAATCCTCTCTTCTACAGTAATTTGTCCGAGTCCTCTACCTGTCGACTGATAATCAGTCATGTACATATGATTATTTGAAAGGATTTATCATTTTGATCAAATGAATGTTTTGTGCAGTCTATTATGTCCGAAATGATTTGTGGAATCCCTTAGTTGCATTTGAGGGTTTTGCAATACAAAAGCTGCGAAAACATTTTTAAAGCAAAAGTTGGGTTCGTAATCTTGAAGATAGATTCGAGCTTTTCAATTTTGATGCCTTTGCCTATTGATTGGTGTCTTTTTAATTGTTCCACTTTTAATATTTTATATGTAACTAATGAATTATTAAAGATATATTTAGAAAGATTCTTGTAAAAAATGGTAATAGATATTATTATTGAAGAAATTTTGTAATTTATAAATTATTCTATCCTCACATGATTATATTATAATTTTAAATTAAGATTAATATTATTAGATATAATAATGTAAAAAACTAAATAATTATTATAATATATAAATTATGTGGTACAATTGAAAGAGTATTTACCAATGACACATATGGATGTCAAACTTAGGATTCTGTGGAACCATTAGACCATATGACTATTAAACATCCAATAAGCATATAAGAGAATCACATTTAAAAGAGAACAAAAAATATCTAAGAGTCTAAAGTGATGTCAGATCACATATAAAAATAACATCCTTGTTGTCTTCTTCAATTGTGACCACAACTTCCTAGGCTCTAGTTGTCTTCTTCATATGCTCTAGTTTTTCTTGCTTCTCTATCTATTTTTGTGGAGTGAACTTGCTCCACAACTATGGACTGAACATGTTCCACTTTTGTCAATTGCACTTCAAAATTGTTAAATAGAGTAAAATCCAAATCAAATAAAGGATGTTGGTAAAAAAAGATTTTTTAACTTCATTTTAAATAGAGTAAATCCTAAATTAAATAAGGGATATTGATGCTTATCTTTTCATTTTTTAATTTTTTTTTCACCAATTTTTAGTGACCTCCTATAGGGCCAACTATGACCAAAGATGTCTATCGAGTAAATAAATTTTATAAATATATTAAATACATAAAAGTTAATTGAAAAATAAATTGTATATCATTTTTTGCGAACTAAATAACACTTTTTATTTAAAGATGGACTTACTTATTGGTCAAAACTCACAATATCATTATGTAAATTACTATTAATAAAAAAATATTACATTATTTCATGGAACCAATGAACTATAATATATATGAACAATATTAATATGATGAAAATACATATTTAACTATGGAGGAAGATCAATATGTCATACCTCACAATTATGGCTCGAGCTTGTTGGTGTGTGTGTGAAAATTGTACCTGATCTATAGACACAACACTTCAGTAAAACATTAGAGGTTAGCTATAATCAAAATCATGCAAAATTGAAAACTATCTAACCAAGCAATTTACTGCCTTCTAGTAGGTGCGAGATTAATGTTCTCAGATTGTAATCGAGATCAGTGACCTAGACGACACCTAAATGAAGGATTTGAATGCAATTGATCTAGATATGAATTGAATGCAATTAATCTATATTTTTGATATTTTCTATGCAATAAGAATGACAAACTGATATGCTATGAATGCTATTGAAAACTGATATGAAATGAATGCTAAATGATCTAACAATGAAGATTCTAACAATGATATGAAAACTATGAAATTCTATGCTAAGATATAAAAACTATGCAATTGAAATTGATCTCACAAAGCTTTGAATTCGCAAGTTGATTCCTCAGCCTCCAATTCTCCAGCATGATTGTGCAAAAATATGAGATGAATTATGAAGAGCTGAGCCTTGTTTTTATAGAAATCCAAGGCTTTGGAGGTGCATGAGAAAAAGCCATAAATCACTCAAATAACTCAATTTGATTTTTGAGTTATTTTTAAATAAAGATAATTAAGTCACAAAAATCATGCAAAAGCACAGTTCAACTTGAATTAGAAGTTTAGATCAACTTTAAAACTCGAAAAGATGTTGAGTTTCAAAAAGCTAACAACTTGCATTGATTTTCCAATTTTGAGTTTAACTGGTCCTTGAATGTGCACATGGATAATTATGATTTAATAAATAAATAAAGTGATTTATTCTCAACTTAACTGCTTTTTGAAATAAAATAATTAATTTATGGGTTAATTAACTATTTTACCAAACTTTTATTAAAAATTATATTATTAAATAATGACAACATGCTTTAATTAATTAAATAAGAATTTAATCAATTATTCATAGGAATTTTGATTTATTGTCAAAATTAAATAATACAATTAATAATAGATATAATTAAATTTAATTAAACAATTAAGTGGCAAATATTAAATCTAATTAATTAAATATGCAAAATATTTAATTAATCAAATTTTAGGATAAATGTGATTTATTGCCAAATAATTATAAAATTAAAGATAATTATGATGATTAGGAATATTGCTAGGAATATTCCCCAATGCAGAATTTAAGATAATCAATTATGATTCGATGATGTTTAGATGTGCCTTAGATTAGGACTTTGATGTCGATTTCATTCGAATTGAAGATGTAGGAGATTAATGAACTTATAGCCCATTTTTGGGGTATTACATTTTGCCCCTCTTTGAATTACTGTGTGAAGCGTAGTGGTTCAAAGATAGTCTGTGTTTGATAAAGATATGAAACTGATTCAAAATATAAACCGATCTCAAGATAGAAATCGATTGAAAGATATTGAGATAGGAGTTGATCGATATTGAATTGATATGAAGATAATAGGTCTTGAATGACCAAAGATAATGTTCACTGTAACAACAAATGAACCTATGATTGTGAAAAAGTGTCAAAACACCTGATTCCAAACCTTAGGATTGCAAAGAAGTAAGTGACCCGTTCTAGACTCGATTGTCTTAGCAGAACTAGCAGGTATCACATCCGAACCCTTCAGTTGTCAAAGAACCAAGGAAAGAACACTATGATCGGATGGTTGCAAAAACTGATACAGATTACAAGATTAGGAGAATACCAGATTGATATGGATCTTGATGAATCTGATATGCCCCAAGTGATGATAGATTTGCCCCGAGTGATGAGGTCTTTTTTGATGAATCAGTAACTAGACGTGATTATTTGTCTTGATCACTGATGAAAGATATTGATAGACTTGATTGACAGACTTTGAATGATGTGCAATACCATGCCCCCTTCGGGATTAAAATTGAAATCTGACAAGAAAAGTCAGCGTTATAGTTTAGAAGCATGTTAATTGATTTGAGAAGTGGTTAAACACGTCCGAGAATGCATTCTGCATCGTTTGGAGGTCCTGGAGACTGAATTTGACTTGGTTAAACCATGAGTTGACCATGGTTGACCAAGTTGAAATTTTGATAGTTTGATGTAAGATAATCAGTTAAGTTGAATACTGGATTTCTATGATGATTGAAGGTTGATTATGCAAGTAGTTAATATTATGAACGATCTCAGATTTCAATTTTGATCCCGAAAAAGGATTCTACATGCTGTTTCATTGGAGGAACCTTCATGTGAGATTCAGCTCTTGTTAGATTTGAAGATGCGATTTGAAGAATTGTTTAAGCATTGAAGTTCATTTAATCATTTTGAGATCATGCAAACATGCAAAATGCAAAGAGACAAGCAAAATGAAATGCAACCTAAGACCTAGGACCTACTCACTGATCATATGTCAATTTGTTATCATCATTGAGCTTTTAGGTAACCGGATAAATCAATACAATGCCCACTAGCTAAAAAAAACCATAGACATATGAATATTGATTTGTATGTGCAAGAATCAATACAACCCCCACTGGTCAAACAACCATGGACATATGAATATTGATTTTATTTTTGGAATGTCGGATTAGATATAAGTACCAAGGCATAAACGCCAGGATGACCTGAATATCATGTCTATTTTGATATAGCAATTTGTACAAGCATCAAAACATAAACGTCGTGATGACTTGAGTACGCCTTGCATTGCAAACACATCAAATAGTCAAGAGATCATTCTAAATCCAATGTGAATTACCCGTAGTGACCCTTTATCGTTCACATCCTTAGGCAAGATCACGTTTCATAGTAGGAGAAAGAATTCACTTCAAAAAGACAATAGTTAGATCAAACTTTCTTGAATTTTTTGGGTATCAATGGTCGAGGTACGCATGGCCATCCAATTCGAGATAGAGGCTCTTATAGTCGGACACCATTTAAATCTAGAATTTCCAAAGTTGTTAGATTTTCACATACAAGCAGAAGATAAAGAAAAGATTATGCCCCCAGTCATCACCCTCTAAATCCTATAAACGACATCATCAAAGAGCTTGAAGGGACACAATATGCAAAAATCTCAATGCGGATCAGCAAGCATACAAGGAGATAAAAGCATGAAAAACACAAATTGTTTTCAGTTGAGTTTTGATGTTTGATTGTTGTAGATGCAAAATCCTTTCTGGAGACGAGACTGACTGACTGACTCAACTGGAAGCTTCAAAGGACTCAGACTGGATAGGAAATGTCTAAGATACATGGGAGACCATAGGATATGACATTGATTGCCCCCAAATTTGAACATTGATAGGATACAGACGCTTGAGCTGATTGGTGTACAGACTGACTTATTGAAACTAGGATATGCAGAAACAAACCGGGAGATATGTACAAACTAAAGCAAGACTGAAAGCTGGGAAAGACCAAGATTGTGCTGATAGATGGAGCATTTTGGAACAAGTGGCACCCGTTTGCTGGGTTTTCACCATCTTGGTAGAGATTCTATTTTTGCTACCAAGGCGCCTATTTCCAAGTTTTCACCAAGGCACTTTTTCTTTTTCTTTTATTTTTTTTTGTATTTTTCATTTTTTCTGATTTTTTGTACTTTTGATATTTTTTTATTTTTTTGAATTTTTTGATATTTTTTGATTTTTTTGTGAATCATCAAAGCGCCTATTGCTAGGTTTTCACCAAGATGTTCATTTTTTCAAGACTTTTTCTAATTTTTATGATTTTTTCAGGATATTTACCAAGCACTGAATGCCTTAGGCATAGAATTTCTTCAGATGGAGAATGTTGATTGGTTCTCGGAGTTGTTCTCCTTCAGTCGTTGAGAGTTGATAGGCACCAGAGCCAAAAGTAGCAGTGATAACAAAGGGACCCAGCCAATTGGGTTTGAACTTCCCCTTGCGTTCTTGATGTGATTGATTTTTAGGATTTTCTCTCAACACTAGATCGCCAACCTGAAATTCTCTGTGTTTGACTTTCTTGTTGTAGCCTCTAGACATTCTCTTCTGATATACTCTGAGATGATCATATGCTGCTTGTCTGCACTCATCTAGTAGTTCAAGTTCTTGCAACCTAGACACTCTATAGTCATCATTAGTTACTAGACCATGCATTCTGATTCTAAGTGATGGGATTTCAACCTCAATAGGTAGTACCACTTCAGACCCATAAACTAAAGTGAAAAGTGTAGCCCTAGTAGGTGTTTTGATACTTGTTTTGACACTGGTTCTGATACTAATTCTGATACGGATTATGATAATTGTTCTGATACTAGTTCTGATACTGATTTTGATACTGATTCTGATAATGATTCTGATAATTATTCTGATACTAGTTCTGATACTTGGTATACTTGATAGCATCTTTTTCCATTGCAAACTCCCAAGCAAGATTATATCGTGTAGTCCCAATGTCTAGCAAGGTGGAGAACAAGAGGGATTGGCAAGCTAGTGGAAGAGATGGAAGACAAGAGAATAAAAGATAATGAAGGGAAGAAATCCTCAAGGGCAAACTCCTCAAGAATACCCAAGCTAGGGAAAAATTGTCATGTAAAGCGCATTTAGATAAGTAATGAAAGGCTAGCATAGGATAAGTCACAAAAGCGTGATGCAAGAGCAGGAAAGGATGCAGTCCAAAAGAGTAGACATGTCAAGAGGCTTCATAGCATTGTGTTTTACTCTTTTTTCTATTAGATCAAGACCAAAGGGGAAAAGGATAGCGATAAGAGAAAATGAATGGAGGAAGATGGATATGAAGGCTAAACATGAAAGGAATGAAAGCAAAATCACTGTAAAATAACTCACAAGATAGCCAAATGTTCGTGTATAGATCAACATTGTCAAGATCAAAGAGAGAGGATGAAATAGATGAAATATGTAGAAGAACTACGCATAATGCTTGATTGCCAGGTTTTCATCATGGTACTTATCCAAGGTGCCACAATGGAGTGGTTTTCACCATAGGATGAATTTATTTCTCTTTACTTTTGCTACCAAGGTGCCTGTTTCCAAGTTTTCACCAAGACACATTTTCAAATTTTTTTTTATTTTCTCTTTTTTTTTTTTTGGAAGAAGACAAGCTTTTTAGATAATGCTCCTTGAAAGGATAAACCATGATATGCCAAGGGTTCAAAATGATATGCTCAAAGATGTTGATAGGGAAAGGAACATGGAAGAGAAAAATGGAGGATAGGGTTTTATGTAAAGCGAGTGAGGTTGGAAGATAGGAGGAATAGGCAAATGAGGAAAAAGGATAGAAGGTAGAAGGTTAATGAATGGAAGGATTGTGAAAGGGTAGATGGAAAGGAAGGCAAGATCAATGTAAACACACACTTTGAAGGGTGGCGAGAGGGTGGAGGAAACGTGAATGAAGGAATACGTGAAGGAATATGGCGAATGGATAGCAGAGGTTGAGGTTTGGGCGCATGAAATGGAAGAATATTTTTGGAAGGAGATGTAGTGGAAGCCTTTGGAAGCTTGAATGTCAATTTCACTTTTTGTTCAACACCAGACTCTTTCAAGAGAGACTTTGGAATCCATATAGTCGTAGGCTTTTTATTTCCTTTTGATGATTTAGAGATAATATATTCAATGATGGATTTTGGAACCCATACTTGTCTTGTAGTTTTTTTTTTAGATATCTCTTTTGACTTTATGCCTCCATGTCGTTTAGAGGAGACATGGTGATCTTCTCTTTTTGATAGATTCTTGTATTATTTCTTTTTCTTGTATTGAACATTCAAGTTACTTCCAAAAGACTTGAGATTTGTGGAAGAGGGAGGATACAACTGGTTTAGATGGGTGGGTGGATGAAAAGGATTCAAGGGTATGCATCTATGTTGATCTTGAGGAAAGATGGGAGATGGAGGTATGTAAGGACCCAAGATGGATGGCAAATTAGGAGAGTTAGGAGGGGAAAGTGAAGGGACATAAGGACCCAAGATGGAAGGAAGGTGTGAAGCCCTTAGTAGTGGTGGAAGAGGTCCAAGGATGGAAGTGGAAGATGCAAAAGGATAATCAATAAGTTCATTAGCATCTATATGACAACCAAGGATATTAGCATCTTCAACATCTTTAGAGTGAGCATTAGAATTTTCAATAGAATCGTGGACATCTTGAATATGAGCACCTTTTTTGATAGGATTGTTCAAAGCTTGCAAAGACTTAGGAAGAGTAGAAAGTGGAAATGAATGTGGAGTGGTAGAACAAGAAGATGGAAGACTTTGATCTTGACAAGGATCTTTGGATAGCATAAGCACATAATTTTTCTCTTAATTTTTAATAGGTGTAACATTGGAAGTAACAACACCATTTTTACCAACCTTAATGGAAGTATCATCTTTGGAAAATGAAAGTGTAGTAAGGTCATTTTGATTGTCAATAAGCTCATCAGTGTAAGTAGTAGCTTGATCTTGCTTAGACGAAGACTTAAGACATGGTGGAATGCATGAAAAAGGGGGTATAGGATCAAAAGAACCCTAAGATGGATAAGAGACATTGTGAAAAGGAGTGGATGAAATGGAGGGTTCTTGATCTTGATCTTTCTTTATGTTCTTTTCTTCATCATTTTTAGAGTCCTCTTGACATGGAGCCACTTCTAAGGACAAGGAAGCATGTTGGGATTGTATGGATGACTTTGGAAGAGATGGTGGAGGACTAGCTGAAGTAGGGATTATAGCATATGAAGGCTTAGGCTCTTTAGGTTTATCATTATTGAAAGTCTTTGCAGCCAAGTGAAGGTTAGCTTGAGTTTCTTTAAGAGGTAGCCCTGGAGGATAACTATAGGGAACCACATGAAAAGTATCAAGGCTTGTGTCAGATGAAGGTTCTGTGAAATATTTGAAAGACTCGGAAGCTTTAAGAAATGTACGGGTATTGGAGGAAGTAGGGGATGGAAGGGAACCATCACCAGACAAAGGTTCAACATTAACATGATCTTGCTTGAGAGTGTAATCTTTATTTTTAGCTGGAGAGTTCTCAGAGGAGAGATCCTTATAGTATTGACGTTTCAAGCTAGCACGATGTATTTTATAGTCCTCAACAGTAGTAGATGGATCATCATCAAGGTATTGTCTACAAAAGCCATCCATGTCTCTTTCAAAATTAGAATCATATGGATCACCATCACAATCTATCCAATGTGACGGCCCATTTGTAGTAAGTAGGAAGGAACGACGAGGAGGATTCTTAGGAACGGAGGTGTCATAGGTATCATTACATCATCTATCATCATAGTCATCATAGTCTCCAAAGCTAGATGTGTCACTCTCCGTGGAAGAGGTATCATATTGCTCAAATTTTTTTCGGGGGCATGGTGACATGTACAAGTCTTTATCAAATGGAAAAGAGTATAGAGGTTCCTTTTCTTTCTCAAGTTTGTCAAGTTGGACTTGCATACCTTGCAGCTACTTCATCATAGCGGCAATCATAACTTCTTCCTCATGTGTACTGATTCTTTGAGACATGTGTACTGATTTTCAATAGCTACTGATTTGTTCTTGACACAATGATATTTTTGACAGATTCTGGAACTAGGCTGGAAACATTGGATATCTTGCAATTTGACAATTTCTGACAACTCTCTCAAATTTTTCCAAATGACACTCTGCAGACTCATACAACACTGGGTAGTCTATGAAACGACAGTTGCTAAACTCGTATGACAGTTGGGTAGCAATGAAATGACAGTTGACAAAACTCGTACGACAGTTGCTAACAGGGTTTTGACTTTCTTGAATTTGCTGGTTTGAAAACTCATACGACAGATGGGCAATACTGAAATGACACTTGACAAAACTCACACGACTTTTGAATTCCTGAAATGACTTTTGACTCCAGAAAGAATTTTACGTCAAATTTTGCAAAACTTAAGGTTTTTAGTTTTGGATTATTTGCAAATTGTACTGTCCATATTTTGAAGGTTATACCAGATTTGATCATTTTTAATAGCCAAGTAGATAAACAAGCATGCAGAACAGCAAGCAAGTGATTCCAAGCACATCTGAAAACAATGAACAAGGGAAAAAGCAACCTTGCGCATGAACAATCAAGTGACCAAATTGTGCTAATCCTGGAGAGTACTAATTGTGTATGTTCTGAAAAGTTTTGCAATAACACACATATACCTGAGAATGAAAAATTGGCCTCTCTAGGGTTTTTAGTAATGGTTTGACTCTGCAACTTTTATGATTCAAAGGGGTGAACTCCAATCCCGGCGCACCAGGGTTTTGACACAGTCTGAGAACTTAATCTTCAAGAGCTGCTAGGGAGATCTGACAACCCAACAATGAACCATACCCGTGGAGATTTCTTCCACAAGGACATTTATATAGCGGCCGTCACTACCATGGCGAAAATGACTATTACCGCTTAAGGTTTCATCAACGTAGTTTTCCCTGTGAAGGGATTGTCTGCTACGGTTAACCCTCTCTAAAGGTGACTCACAGATTTATACCACAAGGGGACTTGGCTCCAGATTCAAGGTTTTGACACCTCTTCACTTTTAACCCAAACAAAGCAAGCAGATTAATCCGACATGCTAAGACAAAGTTTTGTTCCACCAAGGTCTGTGATATCAACTCCACGTGATCTATCAACCTCTCCGGGGAGAGAATGTATCAATCAATAAGAGAAGATGCACTAACCAATTTTGATTCACTAAAGCTCGTGATATCAACCCTACGTGATCTATCAACCTCTCCGGAGAGAGAATGTGTCGATCAATAAGAGAAGATGCACTAACCAAGTTGAATGTGAAACGCACTAAGTATCCTCCCTACCTACAAGGATTCTGTCATCAAGAAAGATTTCTCTAGGAATCCAATCTCTCAAGAATCATGAATAGTGTTCATAGGGCCTAATTACTAAGTGAGCATAGATATATTCCCGAAAGCAAATCTACCAAAAGCATCCAAAAAGTAGAAAGAGGAACACTTAACGCTTAAAGTGAATATGAGATGAGTCCACAAGGTGGAACACTTAACACCTCACACAAGCTAAAAATGAGTCCCCAACTTAGAAAACAAGTGAGTTCCTAAAAGCACAAAAGGGTTGCCAAGTGGAACACTTAACGCTTCTGTCCTGTTGACCCCTCCCCTTTATAGTGCTGAGATTGCAACCACGTGGTGAAAATGAGGGGCCGGTGGATTAGCGAGTCCAATAACCCAAGATAGCAATCAAGATCAATCACATGTATTCTAAGACTAATTAATGAATCCTTAAGGGATCACAACCTAGTATCAAATTATGCAAGTGTGTAGAAATAGATCAAAAGCATGAAAAGATGCACACAAGCTTGACACATAAGAAATTTATTTTAAGTCCTAAATCAAAATGTTATTAGATGAAGGAGAATACCTGGGATCCTTGCAGCGCGCTTAGTAGATTTTACCTAATTTTTAGCAATTTTTGTTGAGCTTTACTATGCAAGCAAGCTAAGAACTCTCCAACAAGCCAACAAGCCAACAAGATATGCAAGGTATATTCAACTTATGAAAACCCTAGGGTTAGATCTAAAAATAAATTGTTAGAAGCAATAATAACCAGAAATTAATCCAAATGACAACTCATATCATGCATTGAATCATATGAAAAATAAGTGCATACCCATCACAAAATTTTAATTTTTTTGCACTGCATTTGACCTAGTCAACAAGATCTAATTTTTTTGATATGATTTTGGCCACAAAAATAGAAATTTAGAATAGAGACCCCTACTAAAAAATAGAGAGATTTCCAAAAATGCAAAAATTTTAGAAAAATCTCTTCATTTGTGCCCTAGAGACCTATTTTATCAAAACAAACTAGTTTTTGCAAATTGACTATTTGAGCTATTAAATTGCATCAAAATTTAAAATAAAAATAATAGACCCCCTGTAGAATTTGAAGAGATTTCTGAAAATGTAAAAATTTCTAAAAAATATTATGATTTGCGGCGAAAATTAGTTTTTTATGAAAAATAAAAAAAAATTATTAAAAATTCAAAATTTTTTAAAAAATTCTAAATTTTTTATCAAAGCTTCCCCGATATGTCACCAACCTACAAAAAAAATTTTTAGACTAAAAATCCAAGCCGTTTGGGAGATAAAATTAAATCTTTGAAACTTTGGGGTTTTAGCTCCCAAAAAAATCAAAACCAGCATGCAAAGGTGGGTTGCCCCACGGTGGGTGCTAGAAATGTGTGTGTGAAAATTGTACCTGATCTGTAGACACAACACTTCAGTAAAATATTAGAGGTTAGCTATAATCAAAATCATGCAAAATTGAAAACTATCTAACCAAGCGATTTACTGCCTTCTAGTAGGTGCGAGATTAATGTTCTCAGATTGTAATCGAGATTAGTGACCTAGACGACACCTAAATGAAGGATTTGAATGAAATTGATCTAGATATGAATTGAATGCAATTAATCTATATTTTTGATATTTTCTATGCAATAAGAATGACAAACTAATATGCTATGAATGCTATTGAAAACTGATATGAAATAAATGCTAAATGATCTAACAATGAAGATTCTAAAAATGATATGAAAACTATGAAATTCTATGCTAAGATATAAAAACTATGCAATTGAAATTGATCTCACAAAGCTTTGAATTCGCAAGTTGATTCCTCAGCCTCCAATTCTCCAGCGTGATTGTGCAAAAATATGAGATGAATTATGAAGAGCTGAGCCTTGTTTTTATAGAAATCCAAGGCTTTGGAGGTGCATGAGAAAAAGCCATAAATCACTCAAATAACTCAACTTGAGTTTTGAGTTATTTTTAAATAAAGATAATTAAGTCACAAAAATCATGCAAAAGCACAGTTCAACTTGAATTAGAAGTTTAGATCAACTTTAAAACTCGAAAAGATGTTGAGTTTCAAAAAGCTAACAACTTGTATTGATTTTCCAATTTTGAGTTTAACTGGTCCTTGAATGTGCACATGGATAATTATGATTTAATAAATAAATAAAGTGATTTATTCTCAACTTAACTACTTTTTGAAATAAAATAATTAATTTATGGGTTAATTAACTATTTTACCAAACTTTTATTAAAAATTATATTATTAAATAATGACAACATGCTTTAATTAATTAAATAAGAATTTAATCAATTATTCATAGGAATTTTGATTTATTGTCAAAATTAAATAATACAATTAATAATAGATATAATTAAATTTAATTAAACAATTAAGTGGCAAATATTAAATCTAATTAATTAAATATGCAAAATATTTAATTAATCAAATTTTAGGATAAATGTGATTTATTGCCAAATAATTATAAAATTAAAGATAATTATGATGATTAGGAATATTGCTAGGAATATTCCCCGATGCATAATTTAAGATAATCAATTATGATTCGATGATGTTTAGATGTGCCTTAGATTAGGCCTTTGATGTCGATTTCGTTCGAATTGAAGATGTAGGAGATTAATGAACTTATAGCCCATTTTTGGGGTATTACAGTTGGAATAAGTTGTAACTCATTCTATTTGTATAGTTTTTTATTAAGGAAAAACTAGGTTTTGAGGGGACCCCAAAACCCCTTACAATCAGATTTTTAGGGGGATCTAGAACCCAACTAGAAGATATGTTGCAACAAATAAAGCATAAACAAATCAAGAACCCAAAGCTATCAAACAGATAATAGCTTCAAGAACCAAACAAAAGAGGCCAAAACCTTACATCAAAGAGAAAATCTCCTAAGAAAGGAGATCCCTGGGGTTTTGAAGGCTCCCCAACCATTGGGTTTAAACATGGTTCCCAAAACCATCATTTGATACCACCACAAAAGATTGAGCATCAAAGATCCCGTTGAAACAATGGGAATAAGGAAGCTCCCCAAACTAAACTGGGCTTTGACTTGGCTCCTAGAACCACATTGGGTTTTGATATGGCTCCCAAAACCATATGATTCCAGCCACACAAAAAGATAAAACATGAAAACACTAGCTAGAAGATAGGGTTTTGAAGAGGAACCCTAAACCCTCCAAATATGGGCAACACATATTTTCTAGAAGAACAGATCTAATCCCCTACCAAAAATCCCCTCCACCTCTATAGAAGGTGATACAAAGGGTTGGATAATTGTGAGTTTAATTCCTAATGGTTCAAATTTGAGGGGCTTAGGCACTTACCTATCTAGCCCTTAAGCCCCAAATATTCCAAAATTGCTCAAACACCTTTCCAATGGAAAATATAAATGTATTTGGTCTATTTTGATTGGATTCAAACGGATTCATTAGATTATAGGTTTCACAACAATACCCAACACCCAAATTCTCCAAACTATCCCAACAAGCGTAATAGCCCTTCTAGTAGGTCTCCATCGAGGTAAATGGGCAATTTCCCTACAAAACTTCCAAAACACCAGATGAACTATTTATGTTTTTAGACACCCATTAATCCATACAATAACATATCCAAATCTTTAACTAGGTTATTTTGGGTCCAAACTTATAGATTTTCAGACTATACCCTGACAATAAGCTTAAAATAAGGTCATTTAACAAAGAAACCACAAGATAGTTTAATCCTATGACTTCAAGACTATCATCAGTCTTCAAAAATGCCCCCAATACAAGGAATCTCTTATTAATCTGACCCTCAGATCCTCACAAACATAAAATCCCCAATTTGGCTCCAATTAACCCTTAAATCTAGGGCTTCCTAAATGTATATTCTCCAACCACTTCCTCACTCAAATAATAATGGATTCACCATTCATAAAACATATCAAGACATGTCATAACATAAAAGTACCCCTTATTCAACCAGGTTGCTTACTGCTACTCCCAACCAAGCAATTTCATTAACTTTCCCTGCACTAACTCGGTGATCACCTTCCCAATTTACTTCATTTGCACAAATTCATGTTAGGATTATATGATACATGTCATATTATGATCATTCCATGAGAATCAGGGTGTTATCAATCATGGAATGATCCTCCTCATTAGAAAAACCAAACTGTTAATGTAAAAATAGTGAACTTTGAATGACAGTCAGCACAAGATGATGTTAATATAAAACAAATGGATTCTCAAAATATTCAATGCAGTCGTAAAAAAATGATAAAAATATTCCTAATTCATTGAGACTCTTAATGATCAATTAAAAATACAAAGAAACCATTAAAATATAAAAAATACAATGCTTTTATTAAGCTTCTAGCTACAATACATACACTAGACATTCTCTGTTTCGTACAATGATGTTTTCCCTTCTTAAAGACTTCCTAATAACTTCCCCCAAATTATTTGGATCAGATTCATGGATTTGTTAAGGTTAAAACTTCCTAAATCAACTTTCCCACCATTTTGCCACTAACCGTTGGAATTCAAATATTTAAATTTCCAACTTACATTTTATTGTTTACTTCTCCTATTTGACTCATCAAAATTTATCATTAGATCCTATAGAATTGATAAAAACTTCTAAAGACCCTAAGGACCTAATTTAACCTAATTTAGCACTCATGGCTCTTATTACATCATTTGTGATCCTAAGGTCCTTACTACAATTAAATGTATTTAGTAGTTTAAAAAATTACTACAATTAATTAACATATTTATCAATATATTTATAATAAAAAAATATATCTATCAACTAAATTTTTTAACAATTAAATGTATAATGTACATCAACTAAATAATTATTAAATGCTTATTAGTATTTTAACTATTTCTTACATATTAAATAAAATTTTGAATAAAATTTTTTAAATTACTTTTTTTAAATGAAAAAAATCATACAAAAATAAAATATAAATTTTTAAAAACTATTTATATCCAATTTTTCATCTTACGAATTTTAAATTTAATCAAATAATTATAATTTATTTAGATGAAAATTTGATGTGCTCATAAATTGTTAGGAATAACAGTCCGCAATACAATTGAGAGGGGGGGTGAATCAGTTGTATAACATAATATTAAACTTTAAAATTTAAGCTCATCAATATCAGAAACAATGAACACAATGAATGCCAACTCAATAACACAATATTTTAGTGTCGGGGAAACCCTGTAAAAGGTAAAAACCCTGGTGGGAATTAGCACCCACAAATGATGTACTGAGAGTATAGTAATCCTTGTTAGAAGATATAGCCATGTTAGGAGCTTATTGAAGCATTACAGTACATAGTCCTTGTTAGAGGACAGACCTTGTTAGGAGTCAAGGACCAAAGAGGGCTCACTGCCCAAAGAAGGTTAAATCCACCTTCAGAACTCACTAGTTCGCAATAGGTGTATATGAAGAAATACACAATCTGTTGAACTGTTTGCCAACAACTATCTTTGCTTGATCAGTTCTAATGAAGTCCACTAGTAAACCTTTTCTCTACATGCAGCAGACAGAAGCTCACAAGTTTCACAACCTCTTTATATCACATATATTCCATCCATATCTTTTCCAAAGAAAAGACTCTTACATATATACCTTAATACATTTTACCATGATCATGTCGGCCCATGAGGCTTTCCTAATATACAAATGATTACATAAACTCTTGCTAAGATACACGCAGTATCAAGAACAAGTATACAATGACTACGATACAACAATTAAGGACCGAAATCCTTAATTCATGTTTGCCAAACAAAACACACACTTCCTTTCTCGAGCTGGCTTCTAAATACACCATCTCCAGAACATATGCCATAGATGACATCACCAATCAATCCCTAGCTTGTGCTTACCAATGAACATCCTTCAGTATCTTATCTTTCATCCTTCAAGCTCGCATACCTTGAATCCAAGTCTTCTGGAAGATATACCAAAAACCCAGAGACTAACTCTGTCAATTCTCATTGTCATAGTCCAGTGACCAGTCTTCATTAAACCATTTGTATCTCTCTCAATATGAAACATATAAAGATGTGATCTCAAATATAAGATCACAACATCCATCTCAACTCTTGTCCAACTTCGCAGCATCTGAAACATCCGTATAGTGTCTGTACACTTTGATAACCTGCCCGATCTTCTCTCAGAAACATATGTTGACATCAGTGACAAAACACAAATGACAATAGTATGAATGCCCATTTAGTAATGTAGTGATTAAACATATTAAATGTCTCAATCACCACCCTGTGTGTGTGAATTTTTTACCTGATCTGTAGACACAACACTTCAGTAAAATATTAGAGGTTAGCAAAAATTGAAATCATGCAATAAATGAAAGCTAAACTAACCAGGCAATTTACTGTCTTCTAATAGGTGCGAGTATGATGTTCTCAAATTGTTATCGAGATCAGTGACCTTTACGACACCTAAATGAAAGATTTTAATGCAAAATATGGATATGGAATGAATGCAATTAATTTTTTAAAAATTTTTTCTATGCAATGATATGATGAAAACTGATATGAATCTAATCTAGAATGAACTGATATGAAATTGATATGCAATTAATCTGACAAATGATATGAAAATGAATCTAAATGAATGTAAAAACCAAATTGATCTCACAATAGCCTTGATTCACAATAAGCTTTGATTCTCCAAATTCCAATTCTTCAAAATAGTTGTGCAAGTCGTAGACGATTTGGGCAGAGTAAGCTCGCAAAATTATGAGATGATTTGTGAAGAGCTAAGCCTTGATTTATAGAAATCCAGGGCTTTGGGGATGCATGGAAGAAAGCCATAAATCACTCAAATAAACTCAACTTGATTTTTGAGTTATTTGATTATAAAGAATAATTAACTCACAAAAACATGCAAATCATGCAAAAATAGCTTTTTAACTCAAATTAGAAGATTAGATCAACTTTAAAACTCAAAAATGATGTTGAGTTCCAAAAAGTCAATAACTTGCATTGATTTTCTGATTTGGAGTTTAACTGCTCTTTGATTGTGCACATGGATAATTATGAATTAATAAATAAATAAAGTGATTTATTTCTCAACTTAACTGATTTTGAAAAATAAAACAATTGATTTATGGGTTAATCAATCATTTAATCAAACTTTTATTCAAAAATACTATCATAAAATATGACAACTTGCTTTAATTAATTAAATAAGAATTTAATCAATTAATGATAGGAATTTTGATTTATTGTCAAATTTAAATAATAATACTTAGGAATAAATATAATTAAATTCAATTAAATAATTAAGTGGCAAAATTAAATCTAATTAATTAAATATTAAGAATATTCAATTAATCAAACTTTAAGATAAATAGGATTTATTGCCAAATAATCATTAAATTAAAGATAATTATGATAAATAGGAATATTCCCCGAAGTAGAATTTAGGATAATCAATTAGGATTCAATGATGTTTAGATGTGCCTTAGGTTAGGACTTTGATGTCGATTTCGTTCGATATGTTGATATAGGAGGTTAATGAACCTATAGCCCATTTTTGGGGTATTACATTTTGCCCCTCTTTGAATTGCTGTGCGAAGCGTAGTGGTTCTAAGATAGTCTATGTATAATAGAGATATGAAACTGATTTGAATTTGATAATTGATATGAGATAGAAGTTGATTGAAAGATTTGATATGAAGATAATAGGTGCTGAATGACCAAAGATAATGTTAACTATAACAGCGATGAACCAATGAAACAAAAGCGTCAAGACGTCTGATTCCGAACCTTATGATTGTGAAGAAGTGAGTGACCGATTCCAGACTCGATTGTCCTTAGAAGAATCATGTAGGTAGCACATCTAAACCCTTAAGTTACCGAAGAACCAAGGAAATAACACAATTGAACCGATAGTTGCAAAAACTGATACAATTTACAAGATTAGGAGAATACCAGATTGATATGGATCTCGATGAATCTGATATGCCCCGAGTGATGATTGATTTGCCCCAAGTGATGAGGTCTTTTTGATGAATCAATAACTAGACATGGTTGTTGTCTTGATTACTGAGGAAAGATATGATTCCAACTTTGATTACAGACTTTGAATGATATGCAATACCATGCCCCCTTTGGGATGAAAATTGAAATCTGACAAGAAAAGTTAGTGTTAAATGGTTTAGAAGCATGTTAATTGATTTGAGAAGTGGTTAAACACGTTCGAGAATGCATTTTGCATCATTTGGAGGTCCTAGAGACCAAGTTTGACTAGGTTTGACCATGAGTTGACCATGGTTGAAATTTTGATAGTTTGATGGAAGATAATTAGTTAAGTTGAAAAATGGATTTCTACTATGATTGAAGGTTGATTATGCAAGTAGTTAATAATATGAATGATCTCAGATTTTGAATTTGATCCCGAAAAAGGATTCTACTTGTTGTTTCGTTGGAGGAACCTTCGTGTGAGAGTCAGCTCTTGTTAGATTTGAAGAGACAAGTGGAGAATTGTTTAAGCATTGAAGTTCGTTTAGCCATTGTGAGATCATGCAAACATGCAAAAATGCAAAGAGACATGTAGTATGAAATGCAACCTAAGACCTAGGACCTAGTCACTGATCATGTGTCAATTTGTTATCATCATTGAACTTTTAGGTAACCGGATAAATCAATACAATGCCCACTAGTTATGAAACTATAGACATATGAATATTGATTTGTATGCGCAAGAATCAATACAACACCCACTGGTCAACAACCATGGATATATGAATATTGATTTTGTTTTCAGAATGTCGGATTAGATATAAGCACCAAGGCATAAACGCTAGGATGACCTGAATATCATTTCCATTTTGATATAGCAATTTGTATAAGCATCAAAACATAAATGTCATGATGACCTGAATACACCTTGTACTACAAACACATCAAGCAGTTAAGAGATCATTCTAAATCCAATGTGAATTACCCGTAGTGACCCTTTAACATTCACATCCTTAGGTAAGATCGCGTTTCACAATAGGAGAGAGAACTCACTCAAAAAAAGACAATAGTTAGATCAAACTTCCTTGAATTTTTTGGGTATCAATGGTTGAGGTACACATGGCCATCCAATTCGAGATAGAGGCTCTTACAGTCGGACACCATTTCAATCCAAAATTTTCAAAGTTGTTAGATTTTCACATACAAGCAGAAAACAAAGAAAAGATTATGCCCCTAGTCATTAGTCTCTAAATCCTGTAAAGGACATCATCGAAGAGCTCGAAGGGACACAATATGCAAAAATCTCAATGCGAATCAGTAAGCATACAAGGAGATAAAATCATGAAGCACAGATTATTTTCAATTTGCGTTTGATGTGTGATTGCGTTGTTGTAGATGCAAAATCCTTTCTAAAGACAAGACTGATTGACTGACTCACATGAAGCTTCAAAGGACTCTGACAGGATATGATAAGTCTAAGATATACTGGAGACCATAGGATATGACTTTGATTGCCCCAAGTGTTAAGCATTGATAGGATACATACGCTTGAGAAAATTGGTGTACAAATCGACTTATTGAAAATTGGAAAAACAAATCGGGAGATATGTACAAACTAAAGCAAGACTGAAAGTTGGGAAAGACCAAGATTGTGCTGATAGATGGAGCATTTTGAAACAAGTGGCATCCATTTGCCGAGTTTTCACCATCTTGGCAGAGATTCTATTTTTTCTACCAAGGCGCCTGTTTCCAGGTTTTCACCAAGGCACTTTTTCTTTTTCTCATTTTTTTGTAATTTTCATTTTTTCAATTTTTTTTTTTGTACTTTTGATATTTTTTAAATTTTTTTGTGAATCATCGAGGTGCCTATTGCTAGGTTTTCACCAAGAGGTTCATTTTTTTAGGACTTTTTCCACTTTTAAAGATTTTTTCAAGACATTTTACCATAGATTGAATGCCTTAGGCATATAATTTCTTTAGATGGAGAACATTGATTGGTTCTTGGAGCTGTTCTCCTTCAGTCATTGAGAGTTGATAGGCACTAGAGCCAAAATAGCAGTGATTACAAAGGGACCCAGCCAGTTGGGTTCAAACTTCCCCTTGCATTCTTGATGTGATTGATTTTTAGGATTCTCTCTCAAGACTAGATCACCAACCTGGAATTCTCTGTGTCTGACTTTCTTGTTGTAACCTCTAGACATTCTCTTCTAATATACTCTAAGATGATCATACGCTGCTTGTCTATGCTCATCTAGTAGTTCAAGTTCTTGCAACCTAGACACTCTGTAGTCATCATCAGTTACTAGACCATGCATTCTGATTCTTAGTGATGGGATTTCAACCTCAATAGGTAGTACCGCTTCAAACCCATAAACTAAAGAAAAAGGTGTAGCCTTAGTGGGCGTTCTGATACTTGTTTTGTAGGCCCAGAGAGCTAGATTGATCATGAGATGCCAGTCTCTTCTTGTCTTATTAACAGTTTGATGCAAGATTTTCAATAGATTTTTGTTAGATGCCTCCGCTTGTCCATTCCCTTGAGGATAGTAGATAGAAGACCAATGTTGTGTGATCTTGAATTTGACACATAGATCATCTAGGTCTTTGTTCTTGAATTGTCCACCATTATCTATGATTATGGAATGAGGTATCCCATATCTACATATGATATAGTTCAATATGAACATAGATATTTGCTTTCCAGTTGCTTGTGTCAAAGGGACTGCGTCTACCCATTTTGTAAAATAATTTGTAGTCGTGATTATATGGGTATGTCCATTAGAAGAGTGAGGATGAATCATCCCGATAAGATCAAATGCCCATTGATGGAAAGGCCATTGTGTTGTAAAGGGGATTAGATCCCTCCCTGAAGCATGAATTAGGTTGCCATGTACTTTACACTTTTAACAATTCTTAGCAAATTTGATAGACTCTTTCTCCATTTCAGGCCAATAGTACCCAACCCTAATAAGTTTTCGAGCTAGTGTTAAACCATTCAAGTGTGACCCACAAATACCATCATGGACTTCCTCTAATGCACGTTGAGACTCTTCCCATTCTAAACATATAAGTAGCATACCATCTAGACCTCATTTGTATAGATCATGACCAATGATGACATATCGGGAGACATTACGGATAAGGTATCTCTTCTCATGGTGGTTGAAGGTATCGGGAATGATTTGGTCTTGGAGATAGGAAAATAGGTTTTTGTATCTGGATGAATCATGATCTACAATGGTGAAAATCATGTGGGTTTCAGGGGAGTCATATGCAGGATAAGATAGTGCTTCCACCAGGAACTTGTAGTGTAGCTCATGTTCAGGCTGCTATAAGAGAGTAGATAATGTTGCCATTACATCGGCAACCTTGTTATCCGCTCTAGGAATCTGCTCAAATGTGATAGATATGAAATACTTCTTTAAATCATCTGCCATTCTCTTGTAAGGAATGAGATTTTCATCTTTAGTTTGGTATACATCATTGACTTGATGAATAACAAGTTGAGAGTATCCATGAATGTGTAGCTCTGTCACTCTCCACTCAATTGCTAGTTTCATGCCATTCAAAAGAGCTTCATATTCGGAAATATTATTTGTGCAAGGGAACTTTAATCTAAATGCTTTTGGGATTGAGTAGCCTTGAGGAGTTATGAACAATATGCCCACTCCAGATCCATTCTATGTATAGGAGCCATCAAACAATAACTGCCATTCTCTAGAAGAAAGAGTCATGATAGAGGAATCTAGAAATTTCTTTTGCATTGGTGTATTATCAATCATAGGTGCATCTGCTAATTGATCAGCAATAACCTGCCCTTCGATAGCTTTTCGTTCCACATATTCAATGTCAAATTCACTTAAGAGCATAACCCATTTAGCTAATCTACCTGTGAGGGCAGCTTTGCTTAGGAGGTACTTGAGCGGATCAATCTTAGCTACCAATTGTGTGGTATGAGCTAGCATGTAATGTCTCAGTTTCTATGATGCAAAGATCATAGCTAGACAAGCTTTCTCAATCATTGAATAGTTCTTTTCATATGCAACCAATGTTCTACTGATATAGTATATAGCTCTTTCCTTTTTGTTCTCATTGTGCTGTGCTAGCAATGCCCCCAGTGATGTATCTGTTGCAGAGACATATAAGATCAATGGCTTCCCATGAATAGGAGGCATCAAGATAGGAGGATTTGATAAATACTTCTTGATATGGTAAAGTTGTTCTCACATTCTTCATTCCATGCAAAGGTCACACCTTTATGTAATGTTTTTGTAAAAGGTTGTGATATGTCTGCTAGCTATGATATGAATCGTCTGATAGATTGAACTCTTCCTTGCAATGTCCTCATTTGACTGATATGGTTGCATCTCCATTATAGCATCTACTTTAGCTAGATCAACCTCAATGCCCTTCTTTGAAACTATGTATCCTAAGAGCTTTCCAGAAGTGACACCAAAAGCAAACTTCTTAGGATTTAGTCAGAGACTAAACGTTTCCATTTTGTCTAAGATCATGCTCAAGTCCTTTAGATGTTCCATTCTAATTATAGATTTTGCTAAAGTATCATCAACATAATCTTCCATAGTTTGATGTATCATGTCATGGAAAATAGATGTCATGGCTCTTTGATATGTAGCACCAGCATTTTTAAGCCCAAATGGCATGACATTCCAACATAAGGTACCCCATGCACATGTGAAAGCAGTTTTCTCTTGATCCTCTGGAGCAATTTTTATTTGATTATATCCAGAGAAACCATCCATTAAGGAATACATCTCAAAACCTGTAGTCATGTCCACTATCATATCAATGTTAGGTAGTGGAAAATCATCCTTAGGGCACACTCTATTCACATCTCTAAAGTCTGTGTACACTCTGATTGAACCATCTGGTTTAGAAATAGGTACAATATTAGAGATCCACTTTGCATAGTCAATAACTCGGATGAATCTAGCTTTTAGGAGCTTCTCTAATTCAGCTTTTACCAAGAGTGCAACATGAGGATGCATCTTTCACCATTTTTTCTTGACTGGTTTTACATTAGGAGCTATAGATAAATGGTGCATGATAAGATTAGGATCCAATCCTGGCATATCTAAATATTTCCATGCAAAGTTGATCTTCTTCTCTGTTAAGAATGTTGTAAATTTTTGCTTCTCTTCTTCTGATAATGATTGTGCTACATGTACCAATTGTGGTTCCTCTGTTGTACCCAAATTGATGGATTGAGTGGGCTCAATTAGAACTGGAGATCTGTCCTGTAAATGACTCAGAAGGACATAAAATATCTCATCCTTAGGCACCTCAGAGAGGTTTTCACCTTCGGATACATCTTTTATTTTTACTTTTGTAGGTTCTGAGACTGCCACAAAGTGGTTTTCAACCTCAAAACTCTTTTTCTTTTTCTTTTTATTCTTATTTTTCTGACTAAGATATTTGATGTCTGACTCGGTCATGCTGACGCTTGGTTTACTGATGGAAGTCCTCATAGGCTCAATTACATTTAGGTAGCCAACAAGGGCATAGTCATTTGGGAAGGTATAAATACCATTGCTCAGATTTGTGGAGGTTTGATTAATAAGGTCTGGATATTGGATAGTCAAAGTGGGGAAAGATTGGGAGATAGTGTTTATGGATATGGATCTATCATCATTGGTCCTAACCTGATGCTCGAGTTCAAAGGTGATATTACAACTTAAGACATTCAATTTGTGAATATGCTCAATGTCATTGTGGGAATCCAATTTAGCCATAGGTGGATCAGACTCGATAGGTTCATCATTTCGCTCTAGACTTACGTTGGGTTGAGGTGCATATTGGTGAATAACATCAACATGTTTCTCTATGATAAGCTCATCTGGTTTTGGAATGACTCCCCATTCATAGTCATTAGATTCATCTTCTGATTTAGGATCTCTAGGAAATCTTAGAACATGAGTAAAGTCAGGGTGAATACCCCAAGAAGGGTTACCCTCAGATTCTAATTTGAATTCATACTCATGGGAATTTGTCTTAGAATCACTACCACCTCCCTCTTGATTGTTTTCAAGATTAGCTGGTTCTTGTGTTGCAACTATCTCTTGATTGATAGTAGGTTCTTGTGTTTCTACTACATTAATTCTTTTGATTGGATCATCTTTATCATCAAGAAGGTCTTTGATCTTCTTAGGCAATTTTTCATAGGGGATGAGTTCTGAGTTGTCTGAATCACTATCTGATGGTTCTGTTTCTTCTTTCTTAAGAAGAGGTTCTCCTGGCGTGATCTACTCTATGACATGAGAACAATTACCTTTGAGGTGATAGGGTTTCTTCTTAAAGCCTAGGCCAACAGTATTCTTATTTTCTCTACCAGTATGTGGGAGAGGTACCTCAAGACCTTTTCCTCTGACTCCTAGAGGTCCTTGACTTGGATATCCCATCTTAGCTATCAATTTATTTCCTAGACCGTATGAATTAGAAGGGATCTATGGTGCTGTAGAGTTTCTAGTTTGAACATCGTGGGATTCAGGTTCATCTTTGTGTAGCCATGATAACACAACTTCATCCTCTTCAAACTCTTGCTTGGATACTTGTTCTGCCACAAAATTCTTTTTATATGCTTCAAGAGGTTCCTTAGGTTTGGGCTTGGACTATTTCAAAGATTGTCCATAAGACTTAGGTGAGATAGGGAGATATGTCAAAGATAAGACTGGCTCCATAGTATATTCTCCCATACTATTTTCTTTGATATTAACCTCTTTTACAAGAGCTTCCATTTTAGATGTGGATGCCTCTTTAGTTGATTCAATGGAAGATTCTCTATTATTAGGCACAAGCTTATTTGCACTTTCCTTCAAGGTATTGCAAGTTGTATTCAGATCTGTGGGGATAGTAACCTCTACTCCTTCATAAGGAAACTTCAAACATTGATGGTATGTATAAGGAATAGCTTGCATTTCACGTATCCATGGTCTCCCTAGGAGGATGTTGTAGGCCAAAGGTAGATCAAGCACTTGACAGATGGTATCTTTGATAACTAGACCCACTTGGATGGGTAAGATAATGGTGCCTTTAGAAGATATTTCTTATTCATCATAGGCTTTTATGGTTATCCTCTTTCGAGGATCAATAGCCAATTCTGAAAATCCCAATTGTGTGATCAAGCTGTAAGAACAAATGTTTAGGCTAGTGCCCCCATCTATCAACACACGTTTGACTCTACGGTTCTGGATCAAGACTTCTATATGAAAAGGCTGATTATGTGGGTGACTCAAGGAGTTGTCATCTTCCTCTGAAAAGGAGATATATTGTGGAGATGTAAGATGTCCAACCATAGTCTGGAACCTATCTAAATCAAGGTCATCAAGAACATTGGAACCGAGCAAAGCTTTATCTAGTATGGCTCTATGAGCTGGAGATATTCGAAGCAACTCAAACATGGAGATTTTGGCATTAGTGTGCTAGAGTTTTTGAACAATGCTATAAGATGTAGGCCTCGTATCCTTTGGATTGGAAGATTTGGAAGCAACCTTCTATTTAGAAGCAGATGAAAGATTGAAGGGTATCTTAGAGACATTTGATGAATCTGGGATTTGTCCTTTCAAATGTGCTTGGGCTTGTGATCAAGTAATCGCATTGGTGGATTGATTTTGTCTATCTCTTCTTACAATTGTGATGACATTGCAACTTTTAGAGAGACATGGTTCAACCATATTGATGACAGCATTATTTCTAGGGTAGGCATAGTTGACTTTTGCCCCCATATTAGGCTGAGAAGTTGAAACTCCTTGACCATGTTGTGGAAATGGTTTTGTAAATGCCGTATGATCATTATTGCTCTTAGGATTATCAACTGTGATGTCTCCACTATTGATCAGATCTTGAATGGTGTGTTTCAATTGGAAGCAGTTATTCATTTTGTGACCTTTACCTCGATGGAAATCATAGAATCCATTTTCTCTCCACCATTTTGGCTTAGGCTCAGAATCAGGGGGTCAGATTGCTGGCAAAGAGATGATGTTATCAGCCAGTAGAGTTTTCATATCTGATTCTAAAGATTCTCCAAGAGGAGTGAACTTTTGATGTTTATCCCAAGACTTGTATTCTGGCTTCTTTTGAAATGGTTCAGATGACTTTTGTTCTAAAGCTTTAATGGCTTGGGAACCAAGAGTTAGGTTGTAGGCTAGTGCCTTTGATGGGGCATAGATAGTGTCAGCAACACCATCTATGATGATGCCTTTATTCTTGTTCCAGTTTTTGTTCTTGTCTTTAGAACTGGATCCTGATTCGTACTTGTCTTTTTGAAGTGTGATTTCTCCTTTTTTCACAAGCACTTTTTTGATTTTGATAGCATTGTCTACCATCTTGTCAAAAGATGTATGATCTTGCATTTGTAGAGGATAATTGATTTCTAGAACAAGGTTATTGATGAAGATTTCTAGTTTTTCTATTTCTGGAATAGGTCTGGCATATAGAGAGAACTTCTTCCTCCATCTCTTGAGAAATGTTAGGAATGGTTCCCCTAGATATTGCTTGAGATTACAAATATCAATCATGGTGATAGGATGTTCAATATTGTAGGAGTATTGCTGATAAAATAATTTGATCAACTCCTCAAAAGTTTTGATAGTAGAAGGCAATCTAGAGAACCAATGGATGGCTGCTCCCCCTAGAGATTGAGGGAAGAGATGCATCAAATAGGTTGGTTCGTGCATGAACTCCATTGATTGTGTACATAATTCTTAGACATGATCTTGAGGATTTGATTGTCCATCATACTTATCATACTTTGGCATCTCCACTCTTTTTGGAAATGGTGGCATGTACAAGTCTTTTTCAAATGGAAAAGGACATAGAGCCTCCATGGAGAACTGTTTGGGTTCCTTCTCTCTTTCAAGTTGATTCAGTTTGAATTGGAAAGCATGTATCTATTTCATCATGGCCATTATCAGAGTTTCTTCCTCATGTGTGATGATAGCTTCAACATTAAAATTAGGAGGAAGCTTAGCTCCTTGATGAGCTAATTGTAAAAAGTATGATTCTCTATCTTCTTTCAAGAAATGCTTCATCATTCGTTTGAAGTTATCATCATTTTGATATTGAGAAATTTCTTCAGGTGTGGGTTCCTGATCTGCACCATGTTGAGATTGAGTTCTTTGAGAGCCAAATTTTGTCCCTGCTTGAGACATAGTAGGAGTTTGTGGACTCCCTGGAATAGATTGATGTGGGGTTTGTTGGGTACCTCCGTGAGTTGATGAAGGAGGAATGTAACCAATTTTTAATCAAAGGTTTCCAGCACTGTCATCTTCGTACATACCATAATCAATGAGTTGCTCAAGAGTTGGACCCCTAGTAGTGGTTATAGGTAAGGTCTGGGATGCTTCTCCAGATTTCTTGTGTGAGGAAGCTCTAGTTTCCACCATCAACTTTGAGTGAAACAAAAGAATAAGATCCAGATAACTAAAGAATGAATGGAATCAAGATGATCAGATGATGCAACCTTGTCAAGGTTTGATTGATTTGAAGATTCAATTAGATGTGGGTGAAGGATACTGTGCCCTGGATGTATGGGTAGGTTCCCAAAAGATAGTGGACAAGATATCACAACACTTAGTCATTTTGATGATTGATTGAAGATTGATAGTTATGACAAGGTTTTGACACAAGATGATAGAGACTCAAATTGATTAAATAGAAGGCTAAATCAGATTCAAAAGGCCACTTTAGGAAAATGATAGGGTTCTCAATAGCTATTGCTCTGTTCCTGACATAGTGATTTGTTCGATGGATTTTGGAAATAGGCTGAAAAGCTAAATATCTAGCAATTCTGAAAATTTTCTGACAACTTTCAAAATTTTCCCAAATGACACTCCACAGACTCATACGATAGTGGGTATGCTATGAAATGATAGTTGAAAATCTCATACGACAGTTGCAAAACTCGTATGATAGTGGGTATGATATGAAACGACAGTTGAAAAGCTCGCACGATAGTTGCTAGTAGGATTTGACTTTTGGAATTTGACTGGCAGAAAGACTCGTACGACACTGGGTTCTCTACCATATGACAGCTGGGCAGTAATGAAATGACACTTGATAGAAACTCATATGACTTTTTGACCTCCTGAGATGACTTTTGACTCTAGAAAAGAATTTTACTTTAGATTTTGCAAATTTTGAGTTTTCAGATTCGGATTGTTTGCAAATTTCAATGTCCAGATTTGAGGATTGTAATAGATTTGTTCATTTTCAATAACCAGATAGATAAACAAGCATGCAAAATAGCAAGCAAGTGATTTCAAGCATGTCTGAAAATAATGAACAAGGGCAAAAGCAACCTTGCGCATGAACAATCAAGTGATTTTATTCATTCTAATCCTCCGAAGTGCTAATTGTGTATGTTCCAAAAATGTTTTGCAATAACACACATATACCCTAGAAAATGAAAATCTAGCCTCGCTAGGGTTTTTAGTAATGGTTTGACTTTGCAACTTTTATGATCCAAAGGGGTGAACTCCAATCCTGGCGCACCAGGGTTTTGACACAGTCTGAGAACTTAATCTTTAGGATCTGCTAGGGAGATCTGACAACCCAAAAATGAACCACACCTGTGAAGATTTCTTCCACAAGGACATTTATATAGCAGCTATCACTACCATGGCGAAAATGGCTATTACCGCTCGAGGTTCCGTCAATGCAGTTTTCCCTGTGAAGGGAGTGTCCACTACGGTTAACCCTCTCTAAAGGTGACTCACAATAGTATACCACAAGGGGACTTGGCTCCGGATCCAAGGGTTTGATGCCTTTTCACTTTTAACCTAGACAAAGTAGGCAGATAAATCTGACACGCTAAGATGAAGATTATCTCACCAAGGTCTATGATATCAACCCCACGTGATTTATCAACCTCTCCACAGAGAGAATGTATCAATCAATAAGGGAAGATGCATGAACCAAGTAGAACATGAGACGCACTAAGTATCCTCCCTACCTACAAGGATTATATCATCAAGAAGGATTTCACTGGGAATCCAATCTCTCAAGAACCAAAAATAGTTTTCATAGGGCCTAATTACTATGTTTTCACAAATATATTAGAAAACAAATCTATCCAAAAGTATTCAAAAGCACAAAAGGTGGTACACTTAATGCTCCAAATAAACATGAGGTGAGTCCACAAAGTGGTGCATTTAACTCCTCACTCAAATTTAAAAGCAAGTCCACACCCTAGAATACTAATGAGATCCAAAAAGCATAAAATGGGAAAGAGCTGGTGGAACAATTAATGCTCTTTCTAAGTAGACCCCTCCCTTGAATATGGCGTTGACCTTGCAACCACAGGGTGAAATGAGGGGTGATTAAGAATAAGTGAGTCCAATATCCCAATTTCGCTAATAAGATCAATCAAAAATATCCTAAGACTGCCTATCAATACTTAAGGTGTTACAACCTAGTATTCAATTATGCAAATTTGAAGAAAAGCATGCAAAGAAAACACTCAAGCCAAACACATGAGAGATTCATTTTAGGATCCAAATTGAAATGTTATCAGATTGAGGAGAATACCTGGAATCCTCGCAACATGCTTAGTAGATGTTTACCTACTTTTAGCAATTCTTGCACTTTTTCCAATCAAAACCACCAGGAGTCAGTAAAAAATAGAGAATTTCAATTGTTAAGATTAGTCGTTAGTTGAAATCTGAAAACCAAATATGACAAACTACCCTAAAAAATGAAATGATAGTTGAAATCTAATGCCGAAACTCGTATGATAGTGGGTCTATTACCAAACGACAGTATGAAACTCGTATGACAATGGGTGTGCTCCCAAACGATAGTCCAGAAACTTGTACGACACTGGGTATTTTGTGAAATGATAGTTGAACTTTCAAATGATAGTGTGTACAACACGACATGATCCTTGATCTGATAGACTATCATACACCAGTGGGTATAGTGTGAAATGACTTTTGTCAGAAACTCATACGAAGATTGTACGGATAGAAATTAAAAATCATAGTTTTACACAGAAACTGAGGAGAAAAAGATAGAAATTGATAGAATTGAAGTGAAAACCCATTTCAGGGCCCCACGGTGGGTGCCAGAAATGTGTGTGTGAATTTTCTACCTGATCTGTAGACACAACACTTCTAGTAAAACATTAGAGGTTAGCAAAAATCAAAATTGTGCAATAAATGAAAGCTAAACTAACCAGGCGATTTACTGCCTTCTAATAGGTGTGAGTATGATGTTCTCAGATTGTTATCAAGATCAGTGACCTTGACGAAACCTAAATGAAGGATTTTAATGCAAAAGATGGATATGAAATGAATGCAATTAATTTATTTTTTTTGATTTTCTATGCAATGATATGATGAAAACCGATATGAATCTAATCTAGAATGAATTGATATGAAATTGATATGCAATTAATCTAACAAATGATATGAAAATGAATCTAAATGAATGTAAAAACCAAATTTATCTCAAAATAGCCTTGATTCACAATAAGCTTTGATTCTCCAAATTCCAATTCTTCAAAATAGTTGTGCAAGTCATAGACGATTTGGGCAGAGTAAGCTCGCAAAATTATGAGATGATTTGTGAAGAGCTGAGCCTTGATTTATAGAAATCCAGGGCTTTGGGGATGCATGGAAGAAAGCCATAAATCACTCAAATAAACTCAACTTGATTTTTGAGTTATCTGATTATAAAAAATAATTAACTCACAAAAATATGCAAATCATGCAAAAACAACTTTTTAACTCAAATTAGAAGTTTAGATCAACTTTAAAACTCAAAAATGATGTTGAGTTCCAAAAAGTCAATAACTTGCATTGATTTTATGATTTGGAGTTTAATTGCTCTTTGATTGTGCACATGGATAATTATGAATTAATAAATAAATAAAGTGATTTATTTCTCAACTTAACTGATTTTGAAAAATAAAATAATTGATTTATGGGTTAATCAATCATTTAATCAAACTTTTATTCAAAAATAATATCATCAAATATGACAACTTGCTTTAATTAATTAAATAAGAATTTAATCAATTAATGATAGGAATTTTGATTGATTGTCAAATTTAAATAATAATACTTAGGAATAAATACAATTAAATTCAATTAAATAATTAAGTGGCAGAATTAAATCTAATTAATTAAATATTAAGAATATTCAATTAATCAAACTTTAGGATAAATAGGATTTATCACCAAATAATCATTAAATTAAAGATAATTATGATAAATAGGAATATTCCCCGATGCAAAATTTAGGATAATCAATTAGGATTCGATGATGTTTAGATGTGCCTTAGGTTAGGACTTTGATGTCGATTTCATTCAATATGTTGATATAGGAGGTTAATGAACCTATAGCCCATTTTTGGGGTATTACAGACCCATGCATTAGCAATATCCAACAATCTCCCCCTTTGGCATTGATGTCAACATATGAGAAAATCTTATCCCAAAGTTATATCAATCCAAAGTCCTTCAACTAAACAATCTCCCCAAACAGTAGAGATTTTCTCATAGCAACACTCCCCCTTTGACAACAATGGAAAATGGTGCCATGAGCCTTCAAATGCCTTCACAAATAAAATTTCTTCCATGATCACTCCCCCTGAGCAGTAGATCCCTACATCTAGTCCAGAAAATGATAAGGCTTTGAATACTTCTGGACTGATGCATTTTTTCATCAATTAGTTTTGACCGGGAGGGGCCTGAACCCCCAACATACCTCTGAGATATTCAAAAGTATCTTTTGGTAGTGGCTTTGTGAAGATGTCTGCAATCTACTCTTTTGTACTGATATATTCTAATTTTATTTCCTTTTGTGCCACCTTGTCTCTCAAGAAGTGGTACTTAATAGAGATATGTTTAGTTTTGGAATGCATCACTAGATTCTTTGACATGTTTAATGTACTAGTGTTATCACAATGGATAACCACAGGCTCTTCAAAAATTAGTCCAATGTCTGTCAGCATTTGTTTCATCCAAATAATCTAAGTACAGTTTATAGCAGCATCAACATACTCTGATTCGGCAGTAGACTGTGCTATAAAATCTTGTTTCTTTCTTAGCCAAGAAACCAACTTTTTCCCAAGGAAAAATGAATTGCCACTGGTACTTTTTTTGTCATCAATATTTCCTGCCCAATCAGCATCAGTATAAGCATGAAGTTCAAAGCTATCATTTCTATCTGTGTGTGAGTGATTTACACCTTCATGAAATAACAAGATTTAAAAGACAATTACACTATTCAAAGCAAACTAATATAAATAATGCATAATTAATCTAAATATCTCATGGATCTCTAAAATAAAGTGGTAAATGAGGCTCTCAGCTATGATCCTCACTAGTGACACTCTAAAGATGAGAATTAAGCTATATGATATGCAAATTTAGATCTATTCTATCAAATTCTAGCTCTATTTGATGAACAATCTACTATGATCAAAGCAATTTAAGCTAATTAGCAATGAAAAATGATAAGTGAGTGATGTGGATGCAAATTGCCAGAGCTTTGCTGCAATTCAAAGATATGGAGTGGATGAATTATGCTTCTAAATGCCTTCAATATATAAGATTTTCCCAAGGGTAGGGGGTAGAGTGAGATAACCATGGTTATGCTTGGGTAAGGTCAATTGGCTTTGCTTTGTCCATAAATGGGGGGACAAGGAGGGGACAATCATTTAAATGGTTTCAAAAGGCTAGACCATTTCAACAAAAGTGAGTGATTTGTGTCCATTTTGTCTCCTTTTTGCTTTGTTGAGGGAAATTAGTATTTATTAATTAATTAAAGTAATTAAATTTAGCCATGAAGGGTAAGATGTTCATTTTGATTTTTTCTTTCAACAACTATGTCATTAATTGAATTTAATCAATTTCGTAGTGTTTTTCCCCTTTTCAAGCTTTATTTAATCAGTTAATCATTTAATTGAATTTTCCTTTGATTTGAATTGCCTTTGTTCCATTTATTGATTTTTCATGCTATTTGATGATTTGATTGCACCTTTTGATTGATTTAAGCCTTTTGCCAATTTTTCATGTCTACACTATCATACCATAAACCATAGTCTATGGTTCCTTTGAGATACCTCACTATCCTTTTCATAGTAGCTAGATGTGTCTCTTTGGGTTCTTCCTGATATCTAGCCACAATTCCAACATCATTAGCAATATCTGGTCTAGTGTGAGTTAGATATTGTAGCCCACCAACCATTGATCTATACAAAGTTTGAAAAACACATTTGATTCATCATCAATTGTTAGCTTGTTGCCAATCACCATAGGTGTTCCTATTGGTTTACAATCTTCCATTCCAAATTTCTTAAGCAATTCTTTGAGATACTTGGTTTGAGAAATGAAAGTACCATTCTCATTCTAAGTTATCTGTAGTCCAAGAAAGAATTTCAATTCACCTATCATAGACATCTCAAATTCACTTTCCATTTATTTAGAAAACTTCTTACATAGATCATCATTACCTCCAAAGATAATGTCATCCAAAAATACTTCTATCATCAAGATTCCATCTTCAATAGTTCTTAAATACAAATTACTATCCACATTACCTTTTCTGAACCCAAGCCCAAGTAGATACTTGTCTAACCTTGCATACCATGCCCTAGGAGCTTGCTTTAATCCATACAGAGCTTTCTTCAATTTGCACACCATGTCTTTTTCTTCGCATAGAGGAAATCCATCTGGTTGTTCTACGTATACTTCTTCTTCAAGATCTCCATTCAAAAATGTAGATTTAACATCCATCTGATACACTTTGAAGTTTTTGTGTGCAGCATAAGATAGGAATAATCTTACCACCTCTATTCTAGCAACAAGAGAAAATGTCTCTTCAAAGTCTATGCCTTCTTGCTGTGAGTACCCCTTACACACTAGTCTTGCTTTGTTTCTTACAACTGTTCCTTCTTCATCCATTTTGTTTCTAAAGACCCATTTTGTTCCTATAACATTTTTATTTTTAGGTCTAGGAACCAATTCCCAAGTATTCTTCTTCTTTATCTAATCCAATTCTTCTTTCATGGCTTTTATCCAATATTCATCTTTAAAGGCTTCATCAGTAGTTTTTGGCTCAACTTGAGAAATCAAACAAATTTCTTCTCTAGCTTTTGATCTAGTTAGTACTCCCTGACTGGTATTAGCAATAATTTGATTTTCAAGATGGTTATTTTTTACATACCTTGGAGTTTTATGAGTCTCAGTAGTCTTTCTTGCATCAGTATCACAAGCCTCTTTTTCACTTTCTTCCTCAACAAGTTCTTCTTCTTCTGCAGCAGTAGTGGTTTCTTTCATCTCTGATATCTAACTTTTGTCATACATTCTTTCTTGTATCTGAAACTTCTCATCTATTCTTACATTGTTGCTTTCAACCATCTTCCTCAATCTCAGATTGAAACATTTGTATGCCTTTCTTTTAACAGAGTAACCAAGGAAGATGCCTTCATCACTTCTAGCATCAAATTTCCCTATCTCATCATCCCTCTTGATATAACATTTTCTACCAAAAATTTTGAAATATTTTATAGTAGGAGTATGATCAAACCATAGTTCATAGGGAGTATTCCTTGTACCTTCTCTGATTTGTATTCTATTTAATGTGTACACTATTGTTCCAACAACCTCTCTCCAATGTACATGAGATACATTTCCTTCAATCAACATTGTTCTGGCAGTGTCAAGTAGAGTCCTGTTTCCTCGCTCTGCTATCCCATTCTGTTGTGGAGTCCTAGGAGTAGATGTTTGTCTTTTTATCCCATGATCTTCATAGTATGAATTGAATAAATCTGATGTAAAATATCCACCTCTATCTGATCTTAAATACTTTATTTTTAGTCCTGATTCATTCTCTACTTTGTCTTTAAACAACTTGAATTTATCAAATGCTTTTGATTTTTCTCTCAAATAAGTAACCCACATCATTCTAGAAAAGTCATCAACAAAGAGTATAAAATACCTTTCACCATAGTATGACTTTGTTCTTGTAGGCCCACATAGATATGTATGTACTAGATCCAACTTCCCTTTTGATGTAAATGATTTACTTTTATGACTTTTTTTAGTTTGCTTTCCCATAACACATTCTTTGCATACAGTGTTAGAAGGTTTCACAATCTTTGGTAGATCTCTTACTGCATTAGCCATACTTGCCTTCATAATATTATCAAAGTTAACATGACAAAATCTTCTGTGCCATAACCAACTATCATCTCCCTTCACAACAAAACAAGAGGCTCCAGATGTGTTTAGTTCAAACACATTACCTCTAGATTTTGAACTGGCAACAATCAATTTTCCTTCCTTGCTTCTGATAAATCATTTACCATTAACAAAACTTAATTGAAAGTCTTTATCCATTAACTGTCCGACACTCAAAAAATTGTGTTTTAGTCCTTCAACAAGTAGTACATTGTCTACATTAGTCTTTCCATCCAAAGTAATGGATCCTACTCCTATGATGGATTTTGGGAGATTGTCCCCAAACCTTAGAACACCTCCATCATAATTTACTAATTTAAAAAACTTGTTCTTATCACCAGTCATGTGATGAGAACATCCACTGTCAATTATCCATTCAGTTTTCTTGTCAACATGAGATACTAAGGCTTTTTCTTCATGAACAGGTTCATCTTTAATAGCAACAAATCTAATCTCCTCATTATCTAAATCATCATCATCAAAGATTCCTTCACTAGCATAATAACATTCTTTGTCTCTTCTAATCTTTGCATAATTAGGTTTGTACTTAGGAACTCTTGTAGGACATCTAGATGCAAAATGACCTATCTTATTGCATGAAAAACATTTCAACGGTAACTTGCCTTCAAATTTTCCCTTACCTCTTTTTTCTCTTCTAGCAATCAATGCAACAAGTTCTTCCATATTTATTTCTTCTTCCATTATCTTCTCCCATTCCTTAACACACTCACCAAGCTCTTCTTTTAGGTCTTCTTTGCTTGTGCTCAGAAGTGCATATACTTTCTTGTGTGTGGATGCCCTAAATGTAGATTCAACTTTAGGTGCAGCTTCTCCTAATTCCAAAGCTTCAAAGGTAGTTAACTTTGTAATCAACATCTCTCTGCTAAAGTTTTGAGTCAGGGGTATAGTTTCTTGAATAGACATTGCCTTGAATTTGTAAGTAGGAGTTAGGGATCTAAGAATCTTTGCAATAACTTCATCTTCATCATAAGTGCCTCCACAATTTCTGATTCCAACTACAGCTTCTGTAACCCTTTGAACATAGGCCCTAATGCTTTCATCTTCATTCATTTGCAGCTTCTCCATCTTTGTCTTCCAATTTTGCAACTTTGCTTGTTTGGTATACTTGTCTCCTTCATAAAGTGCCTCTAGTCTCTTCCAAATTTCATGTGCCGAATCCAGATCTTTAATTTCAGTAAACTCACCTTCAGATAGTGCAATGATCAATGCTTCTCTTGTGACCATGTTGCATGAAAATAACTTCTTTTCATCATCAGTGGTAGACTCCAAGTCATTCTCAGGCTTCAGAGACTCTTTTTTCTTTATAATCATCCATTAGTCTATGCCCAAACATAGCAAATGTGTTCGCATCTTGTTTTTCCAATTGTCAAACTTTTTAGGATCAAACTTAGGACTATCCTTCCTATAGAATTCCATTTATAAGATCACCTCAAGCTGTTAAGCTTTCTCTCTGAGGACCACAAACTTTGATACCAATTGTTAGGAATAACATTCCACAATACAACTGAGAGGGGAGGTGAATCAGTTGTATAACAGAATATTAAACTTTAAACTTTAAGCTCATCAATATTAAAAACAATGAACACAATGAATGCCAACTCAATAACACAATATTTTGGTCTCGGGGAAACCTTGTTAAAGGTAAAAACCCCGGTGGGAATTAGCACCCACAAATGATGTACTGAGAGTATAGTAATCCTTGTTAGAAGATATGGCCCTGTTAGGAGCTTATTGAAACATTACAATACATAGTCCTTGTTAGAGGACATACCCTATTTGGAGTCAAGGAACAAAGAGGGCTCACTACCCAAAGAAGGTTAAATCCACCTTCAGAACTCACTAGTTCACAATAGGTGTATATGATGAAATACACAATCTTTTGAACTGTTTGCCAGCAACTATCTTTGCTTGATTAGTTCCAAAGAAGTCCACCAATAAACCTCTGCTCTACATGCAACAAACACAAGCTCACAACTTTCACAACCTCTCTACATCACATATATTCCATCCATATCTTTTCCAAAGAAAAGACTCTACATATATACCTTAATACATTTTACCATGATTAGATCGGCCCATGAGGCTTTCCTAATATAAAAATGATTACATAAAATCTTGCTAAGATAAACATGGTATCAAGAACAAGTATACAATGAGTACAATACAACAATTAAGGACCGACATCCTTAATTCATGTTTTCCAAAGAAAACACACACTTCCTTTCCTGAGTCGACTTCTAAATACACCATCTCCAGAACATATGCCATAGATGATGTCACCAATCACTTCGTACCTTGCACTGACCAATGAACATCCTTTAGTACCCTATCTTTCATCCTTCAAGCTCGTATACCTTGAATCCAAGTCTTCTGGAAGATATACCAAAAACCCAGAGACTAATTGTGTCAACTCTCACTGTCACAGTCTAGTGACCAATCTTCATTAAACCATTTGTATCTCTCTCAATATGAAACATCTAAAGATGCAATCTCAAATATAAGATCACAACATCCATCTCAACTCTTGTCCAACTTTGTAGCATTTGAAACATTCGTATAGTGTCCGTACACTTTGATAACCTGCCTGATCTTCTCTCAAAAACATATGTTGACATTAGTGACAAAACACAAATGACAAAAGTATGAATGCCCATTTAGTAATGTAGTGATTAAACATATTAAATGTCTCAATCACCACCCATGCATTAGTAATATCCAACATAAATATGGTAAACTATTGAATAAGTGGCTAAAATAGTGTAATATAGCTAAAAAGGTGTTGTGAAAAAAATTGTTTTCTTTTTAAACTCTAGAAAATTTGTTTATAAGACCTTAAATCATAAAACCTATCAAATGATAGAAAAATCATTTTTTAAAATTATAAAGTTAAAAATATTGCATTTAAACTTTAGAAAGTATGAAATTTATAATAAAATACAAAATATAATAAATTCTAATTGGTCAAAATAATTTTATTTAATCACTAGTTAAAGCAAGAATTCCATAAAATGATGTAATAGTACTTAGCCTTCTGACAAGTACTAATAATAGAACAAAGATAATTATCAAAGTACGTACATGTATAAATTTTATAACACGTAGCTAAAATGAAATTAAAATTCATATATATGCATCAAGAAAAATAAGTATCTAAGAAGGAACCTTACACATCTAAAAATTTTACAACATAAAAAATAGTTGAATCATCAAAAAGAGAGAATGATTAGTAAATCATGCATAGGAATTCAACATGATGATGATGATATAAAGGAACTTCTAGCAAAGGAAGGATGGCAAGGGAAGGAGCAACAACGGGAGTGGGAGCGAGAGGTTTTTTGAATTTGAAGGTGGGTGGGAATCCAGGTTTACATGCTGTGGGATCCTTAGGTGATGCCTGTTCCAATGGTTCTCGAGTAGAACATGACTCTGCAGATCTAGAGAAAAAGGATGGGGTCCCACATGAAAAGGAGAAAGACCTTAGAAAAGGGGAAGTGGTGGGGGAAGAGATTCTGGGCATCCCTCCAAGACCATCCACAACCACGTAGACCCAGGCACGTGACCAGGATGGTATATCCATCAGTCATCGATGGTCAAATCTCTTTGGGATTAAACCCACATGCAAGTCCTCTTTCCCTTCTATTAAGGATTTATCAGACAAGGAAAAGGCAAATACGCTATAGAGATTCCTAATGAGCTGGTAGATCACAATATAGCTACCATGGACCATACTCTTGTTGGCAAGTTTTTTGGATCAAGACCTAATATAGACATCGTAAGGATCTTTACAAAAAAAAAGGGATTTAAAGGGTCAAGCCCAGGTTACAGGCATGGCAAAGGGCTTTCTTTCTTTTGAGTTCTCCTGCAAAGAGGACATGGACAAAATCCTCTGTCCTAGAACCTAGGCCATAGGAAAGGCCACTTTGGCACTGCAAAAATGGCCTCCTATGCTTGACCTCAATGATTCCTTCTATGTCCAAGCCTTGGTGTGGGTAAGATTTCTTGAACTTCCCCTAGAGTTTTGGTATGAAGATGTTTTTGATGGGATAGCCAAATCCTTTGGCAGCCTTCTTCCATTGACCTAGTGATTGTGGCAAGGTGACACCTCACCTATGCTAGGATCTGCATAGGGTTGAAAGAAGGCCAAGACATGCCATAAATTATTGAGCTCTGATCCAAACTGGACAAACGATTACAAAAACTTGACTAAAAAAGTGCTCCCTTTGCCTGTTTCCACTGTAAGAAAGCTGGACACAGAGCTAAATCATGTCCAGTGCTCTAGAGCTAGGAGAAAGAAAGGAAAGCTAGACTAGCTCTAAGAAAGAATAAAAATGGAAAAAATAACAACTGGGAAAATGCAGACTCAACAAGAGAGAAAACTATTCACCAGGAGGATATTGAGGCCAAAACCCAAAGATTTTGGAAGAAAAAAGAACAAGTTGAGTTCGCTCCAGTAATCCAAGAAATTAGGGTTGTTAAGGAAACAACTGTAGAAGGGGAGTCACCAAGACAACAACTTGAAACCCAAGAAACTATTGGAGAGACCCCCCTTTTGGAGGGAATAGATCTAGAAATTCCTATCCATCCAAAAATTTCAGAAGAAAACAAGAATGAAGTTCTGGCTGAAGGAGGCAACTCGTGTCCCGACACCACTTCTGTTTCCTTTGTTCTGGACTCCCTTGCTTCTCCTACTAAAGAAGGCTTCTCTAGTCTGAAACAAAGAAAACAGAGATGCACCTCCTCTCAAGACTCCCAACCTTGTCCTAAGAAGCAGGACTCAAGGAAGTTTCAACAGATGGAGGAATTGATGGTTACAGCCTCCCCTAACCAATTTGCCAAAATGGAAGAGCTCTTCACCAAATATAAAGAAGAAAAGGAGGGTTGGATCTCTGTCCACAAGAAGAAGAAATCTAACAGAAGACACCCATCACTTATTTCCCTTGTAGCTACCAGAAGCAGAAACAAAGAAGATGTAGGGGTTAAACCAAAAACTCCAGGTAGAAAGAGGGCTAGCCAGATCAAGCAAGAAGAAGCTAGCAAGAAAATAGCGAATGGGACTCAGAAAACCATCTAGGTCATTTGCACCCCCAATAAGAAATGAAAGTCATAGCTTGGAACATTGATGGGCTAAATAGCTCACACAAGAAGGATGTTATTAGAAACATGATAAGGGATCATGGACCTGATATTTTCTTAATCTAGGAAACTAAGATGCATCAGGACAAGCTTGAGTGTATCAATTTTAGTAAAGTCATGGAAAAAAAAGCTACCAGTTCAGATGACATCTCTGGTGGTCTCATGACCATGGGGAATTCTTTTCATCTTAGAGCTGAAGTCATCTATGAAGGAGGTAACCTTCTTCTCTTGCAATTCACTAAAATAAAAGATAATGAAAGTTGGTTCATATTTAATATTAATGCTCCTAATACCAAAATAGATAGAAGGGTCTAATGGGTGAAGATTAAAACTACCTTAGCCTCCTTTAATTTGTCTAAGAGAATAATCATTGGGGAATTCAATACTCCCCTCAAAGAAGGGGAAAAATAGGGAGGGATTGCCCCTGACCTGGAAAGAAGGCAAGACTTAATGGACTTCATCAACGACAAGACTCTTCTCAATATGGATCTCCAAGGAGCTGACTTCACCTGGTCCAATAGGCAAGTTGAAAAGGATTTCATCCAAGTCCAGTTGGACCATGCCTTGATCACGCTGAATTGGTTGAATCACTACTCTTTCAACCTCTCTAGTTTGGTTAGAGCCATCTCTGACCATTCTCCTATCTCTCTTTCCTTGGACTAGATCGCCAAGAAAAGGAACTTTCCCTTTAGATTTGAAAACATGTGGGTGTCCCACCAAAATTTGCTTAATAAAATAAAAGAATGGTGGAGCATTGATGTCCAGGGCACTGCTATGTTTAGAGTGGCAAAAAAGCTAAGGAATATCAAATTCAATGTCAAAAATTGGAACAAGAAATAATTTGGCCATATCTTTACTTCCAAAGACAAGACTCTCAATGATCTTAACCTCATTCAAGCTGAAATCCAAAATCAGGGATATGATGAAGAAAGAATGAATAAGGAGAAATCTATCCTAACTGAATACCATAATATCATCAGGTAGGAGGAAAATTTCTGGAAGAAGAGATCGAGGTCCATTTGGCTAAGGGAAGGAGACCAAAACACTCACTTCTTTCACTTATCTACTATGAGACACAGAGCTGCTAATAGGATAAGTAGTATCAAGAAGGGAGACCAAGCCCTTAAGGAGGATAAGGACATTGCAGAGGAAGCTATAGCCTACTTTTCTTCTCTCCTTTCTAAAGACCAGGAGCTATCAAAGAAAGATCAGGTTAAAATCCTCAATAACATTCCAAGAATTAGAATAGATTGCCAAAACAAATCCTTTTTCTCTATTCTGGACATGACTGAGGTCAATAGAGCCCTAGAATCTCTTCTAGGAGACAAAGGCCCTAGTCTTTATGGCTTCCCCATGTTCTTTTTTCACCAATTCTGGGATGTGGTGAAAGAAGATGTGGTTAAAGCGGTGCAGGAATTCTTTGGTTCTAAAAATCTCCTCAAAGAGCTCAATGCTACTTTCCCGGTGCTTATTCCTAAGTCCTCGGGAGTGGACTCTTTCAAGCTCTTCAGACCAATCAGCCTCTACAACTCTTTCCTTAAGATCATATCAAAGGTCATCACTTCCAAGATTCTCAAAGTCCTCCCCTCCTTGATCTCGTAGTAGCAATTAGACTTCATGCCAGGCAGACAGATCTTGGATTCCATAATGATGGTGCATGAAGTCATTCACTCCTTAGAAGTAGGTAAAAGGGAAGGATTTCTTCTCAAGCTTGATCTCTCCAAGGCTTACAATCGAGTAGACTAGCAGTTTCTTATCAAAGTTCTAGAAGCTTTTGGATTCAACTCCCATACTTGCAAGCTTGTCCAGAAAATTATCTCTACCCCTTCTCTGGTGATTATGATTAATGGTTCCCCTTCTTTATTTTTCAATCCAACCAGGGGCCTAAGGCAAGGGGACCCCCTTTCCCCTATTCTTTTCATCATCCTTGCTGAGTCCCTGGGAAGACTCATCTTTGCTTCAAAAAGGGAAGGGAACCTGAAAGGTATCCACCCCTCCTTAGGTAACAATGTTTTATCGCACTAGCAATTCATGGATGAAACCATCCTTGGTGGAGAGGCCTTAGTGGGAGAAGCTAAAGTGGTGAAGGATATACTCAATGATTACATCAGAGCAACTGGTCAATCCATTTATTGGAATAAAAGCTCCATCTTCTTTGTCAACACCTCGGAGGGAAGACAAAGGAAAAATGCTAACATTTTGGGATGTGGTATTAAATCCTTCCCATCCTCTTATTTGGGCCTGCCCTTAGGCATCAAACCTTTGAAAGCCTTCTGGAATAAACTTATAGAAAGATTCAATAGGAAGCTTGCTAGATGGAAAGGGGTCTCCCTCAGTGAGGCAGGAAATATATAGTTGGTCAAATCCACTTTGCAAAATCTCCCAACCTATGCTCTCAGCCTCTTCTCCATCCCTGCTAAAGTTGCAGAGGTTATAGAAAAAATTTAGAGAATATTTCTTTGGTCTAGCACTAAGGAACACAAGCGTATCCCTCTTATAGTCTGGGATAAATTCTGTTTCCCTAAAAAAGATGGTGGTCTTGGAATAAGGAAATTAAGACTGTTTAACAAATCTCTTCAAGCCAAACAGATATGGAGAATCTTCAACAATAAAGGGGAGTGGTGGGATACCATTGAAGAAAAATACCTATTGCACAACTCAATAAAACACTTTTTTTGAAGAGACAAATTCCCCGAAAGGATCTATAATATGGAACGGTCTCCTCAATGCTAAGGAGTTGGCTAAATCCAAAGTTAAATGGAAGATCAGGAATGGACAATTAATCAATTTCTAGAATGAAAATTGGCTTCAGATGGGTTTCTTAAGAGAATGTGACACTTTCTATGCCTGGAGACATGTCTGTACCCAAATTTATGGTCCCCATGTTAGCAACTATAGAATGGATGACAATTGGGTGGATCTTTCCTAAATCTCTTAGGATCTGATCCCTCTGATGAAAGTCCTCAATGCGGGTTCTCTTTCTTTTGCTTAGGACCATGAGATCATATGGGAAGATTCTCCAGATGATATCTACACTATGGCCTCTGCCTATTCCTTGCAGATACCTCAAATTCAAGAAGATAAACCATTGTTGGCCAAAGCCTGGATCCCTTGCCTTACACCCAAAATCAATGTTTTCTTCTAGCTCCTACTCCAGAACCGCATCCTTATAGTTGATAATCTCATCAAGTGTGGCTTCCAGATCCCCAATAGGTGTGTTCTCTGTAGATGTCAAGAGGAAATGGTGGATCACCTATTTATTCACCGCTCTTTTGTTAGTGACATCTGGAAATGTCTCTTCTTGGCCCTAGATTTATCATGGTGTTTTCCCCTGTCTTTCCATGATCTCTTTTCTCAATGGGATTTTAATATGTTTAACCCAGACTTCCAGTTATTTTTCACTTGGATCGTTCCTCACCTCTATTGGGGAGTCTTGAAAGAGCGTAATAATTGCATTTTCTGTGACTATTTCTCTCCCCCTAAAATATTTTTTGATAAAATCCAACATGCAGTTAAGGAAAACTATTATTATTGTGGAAGAACTAACCATCTTGTAGGAAAGGCCCAGGAAGTGACCTAGGAGAAAAGACATAATTGTTATTGGAGCTGTCCTTCGATTGGCTGGGTGAAAGCCAGCTTCGACGGAGCTACCAAAGGGAACCCTGGCCAGGATTGTAGTTGAGAGATCATCAGAAACAACTTTTGTTTTGGCCTTGCACCTGTTATTTTACCTCTGGGCTCTCAATCCAGCCACTTTTTTGAAGCTTGCACGACTCTCCAAGTTGCCAAACTTGCCCATGAAATTGGAGTCAAGAAGCTCTGGCTAGAAGGAGACTCGATGAACATCATCAACTGTTTAAACCTCAATCACTCTCCATCTTGGACAATATCCAACATGATTGAAGAAATCCACGCCATCCTAAATTTTTTTTTAAGAGGTGTACATATCCCACGTGTACAGGGAAGCCAACAGTGGTGCTGATTGGTTTGCCAACCTTGCAGTCATGAAGGATACCAAGATGATATGGCAAGGCCAAGATATCCCATGTGAAGTGATGGATCTCCTTGACAAGGAAAGACTCCAAAGTATTGAGGGAATCATAAAAAATCATAATGAAAAGTAAAGGGGATTTTTAGAAGTGTCATTCCATTAATGAAAAGAATTGGAGGGACAAAAAGGCTACTAATTATGCATCCCCTCCACACGCTTTTTGGGTATTCTTTCTCAAGAAAAGCTATCCAGCACAAAGGAAAAATAGAAAACAAAGCTCGATTGTTGTGAAAAACAAGGAAATCACCAGGCCTAAGCTTCACTAGGGAAACACCCACATCCAAGATAGAGAGATGATGGGAGAAAGACACAAATGGGAGATTGAGAAAGACAACAAAAAGTGGAAGAGGAGAACTAAAGTCTGGAATGCTCTACAGAAAGGAGCTATAACCACCTTCATCAAGAGGATTCATGGCAGAAATAAGGCGGTCACTAACAACTTTGTGAAAAGCTGGAATGAAGGAATTGCAGAGATTGAGGGAAATTCCTTCACTGTTACTAAAGAGGTCATTTCCAAGGTCATTGGCATCCCCGTAGCTGGTAAAACATTCTACAGAGACCGCAAAATCTTTGACAATACCGTCAATGACTTTGTGAGAGACGAGGATGAAAAGAAAGCAATTTTCAGGTCGGGAACCTACTACTAGCCCGAGGGTATGAAAATGCTATGGAGGTATGTTTTTAAGGCTCTTATTTCCTATGTCACTCTAGATACTAGATTCGACAGAATTAGGACCTATCATTTTGTGCTGTTGAACCACTTCAGGCATGACATGAAGATCTCTATTCCATTCTATCTTTATTCTTCCATGAATGAAAACATAAATGGTTTTAGGGAGAAGAATATTGCTAATCTTGCCTGGCATGAAGGCATGTTATTGTTAATTTATGAATATTTTAAAGCCCAAATGTTGGGAAAGAGGACAGCAGATAAAAATGATAACAGTGAAGCTTCTAGGTCAGATTACATTCCGTCAGATGGTATCAGTGAGGGAATGAACTGAAAGGACAATGAGGATGAAGAAAACAACAATCCACTTCAGGGGTCTTCTTCTAGAAAAAGACCTATGTGCTCGACCAAAAAATATAAACTCTCTAGAAAATAGGCTAAAATAGAGATCCCCTCCGATGAGGATTACAATGATCAAGATGAAGATATGAATACAAATGATGAGAGAAATCCTAAGGGTGAAACCAGAAAGAAGATTGAACAAGTCAATAAGGAAAAAACTATCACCAAGGGGGAAATGTCGGGATGCATGTATGTTGATCTCACCATTAGTGATAACAACTCTCCCCTTCCCCCCTCAGTAGCCAAAGAGAAAGATGAGGAACCCAATTTGGAGAAACCCATTCACCAGGGAACCCCAGAACTGCAGGAGAACTCAGAAGATAAAAATTAGTCAGGGGAGTATCACAGTCAAGACAATGGCAAAGGAAAAAAAGTGTGGAGGAATTTCAAAATGGACACAGTGCGGATGGGGATCATTAGAGAAGCTGTTAATCCCAAAATCCTCGAGAACCTTGATGGTAGAATTCAAAAGGAGGACCTTATAGACCTTGCTCTAGTTGTCGTGAGTGACAAGGCTAGGGAAATTGAGATGAATTTCTTAAATAATGCCAAGAATAGTATGCTTGATCAGTTTAGGAAACCAAGGAAAAACCCAGAGATGGACCGAGGAAGAGAACCAGAGATAGAACAAAGAAAAACTTGGCGAAGGATGCTTCCCATGACATCCAGAAGATAAAAGATGCTGCAGAGAAGATGGAGGTTCTTGAAAGCAATGCTGCTCCATTGCTCAAGAACCTCGCCTGATCCTAGTCCCTAGTGCTTTCCTTTTTGTTTCTTTTTGTTTAGTTTTGTTTTGCTGTGGTACCTTGGCCTTTGGCTTGTTGGTGGCCTGTTTCATGGATGCTCTGTTTTAGCTACTTTCTAAACTTTTGAACACCTCTTTAATTTTGCTGTGGGTTTCAGGAACCCTGTAAAACCTATTTTACTTAATCAAAAACATGATGACGATGATGATTAAGATGTATTATTATTTTTTGGAGCTCTTATTGAATTATACATTATTGATTTAAAATAAATATATTATATATTATATAAAAATTTAATATTCTCTATATATGTATATTTTAAAAATTTAAAAATTATAATTGTTAAATTTTTTATAAAATATATTATTCAAAATCATTAAATTAAATGTTATAATATATTATACATTACACTAGCTAGTTTAGCTTCTCTTTTTTTTGTATTTTGTGAAATATTGTTATATCATGTTACCCAGTTGATACTCTCAGTTGAGGCTTTGCCTCTTTTTTGGATTTGCTCAATGTAAATTTTGATATCCTTATATATAACATAAAAAATATTATAATATAATAATAATTAATATAATAAAAAATTAAATATATAAATATTAAATTAAAAATTAAGTTTTATTAATATTTTAATTTATTATTTTACTCAACTAAAAAAATAAAAATAAAAATTTTTAAAACTGCAAAACAAATTTTCACATAACATTTTTTTGGCCATTTAGAATGTAAGCATACAATAATTAAAATAAAAAAGTTAAACTTTACATTTTTAAAATATATTTTTACTTAATAAATTATACATACACATATTATATACATAATAGCTAATAAATATGTATATGTAGAATTTATTAATTATAAATAAACTATAAAATTTTAAACTTTAAACTTTTTTACTTTAATTATTTTATGTTTATATTTCATTAAATAAATTGGAAAAGAACCCTAAGTGTCCCCTTGATTAAATATGCATTTTAGTTTTCTCTACAGTTGTCAAATCGGTGTATGCGATAGGATTATGTGGGCCTACAATACGAGCATCCATGAGCATGGGCATCCAACCATATCGAATGATATGGATGGATAGACATTGCCAACAGTCTGTGGTGGAAGAGTTGTGATGGGCGACTATTAGAAAACTTCAGACGAGCAACAGAGGAATCCAGAGATTATAATCCCTTCAATCTTTGGCATCTTTCTAGTGGAGTCTGCAGTGGCCCCATTGTCCATGCTAGAGGAGGAAATGAATCCATCACATAGCATAATTTATTAACATTGGAAACTGGGCAGGTGTAGGTAGTGTTTCAGTTAGGTGAAGAATTGGGGAAACAGAGGGAATCATTTCATCAATGGACAACTTTGAGTTGCTGAGAATATTGAGCTTTACTCCAAGGGCAGAATTCCCTAGAGAAACTTATGTGAATATGGCTCTATTTTTTTCTGCACTTGCTTTGTGTTTCTGGGGATTTGTGCTGGCATGGTGGATGAAGTATGCACAATCAGTGTTTGTGCTCTTTTTTATCCCCTTGCCTTTCTTCCAAGTTTAACACAAAGGGGCATCAGATTCAAATTAGCAGAGTTCCTGCCATGATGTTTGCATTGAATCGGGTCTCTCATGTTAAGAAATCTAAAATGGTTGGTTCCCCTTCCAATAAATTTGTTAAGACTAATTTTAGCCAATTTATTACCGTTGACACTATTGTTGATAAGGTTAGAAAATGGGGAATACTTTTTGGTGTGAATAAGTACTATGACAAGTTTAATGAGGATGATCAAAGAAAGCTTGAAGATTCTATAGTGTTTAGTATGAATAAACTATGCAAAGCCCTAATTAAGTTACAAGGATAGAAACAAACATCCTTGTACAATAAGCTTGAAGCTAGGAGGTGAGGAGAAATCAATAAAAATAAAAAATTAATTGAATATATCTTGATGTCACTACAACCAGAGTTGGCAAGGGAAGAAATTGATGAGATTATTGAGAGAACAAGAAAGGAATTCAAGACCAAGACACGACTAACCAGGCTACTATGTGGTGAATCTAAGCCTATACAAGAGGAAACCAAAATTAGCTTGAAGAAATTCTTGGGTCTTGTTGAAGAGGAGGAAGATGAAAACAATGAAGAAGAGGAAAAAGAAAAATATGATGATGAACCCAAGGTTACACATACCAGTGAGGGATGGAAGGTTGATGGTGTAAATATAATCATAGATGACATCACACTCATGAATGATCCAGATGAGCCTAAGGATACAAAAAAGGAACATGTAGATGGTCATGATATCATAGAGACAAAGCAAGAAATAGATCAAGTTTTTGATACGTTAGCCAAAGTTCCTACTGGTGAGTAGCAAAAAGTACCAGTAGTAGGGGAAACTGATGGAGATGAAGAAAAGGAGAAGCAAGATCATGCACATAACAAGGATGCGAAGAGGAAAGGAGAATAGATAAAGCAAGATCAACCAAATGAGAAGAATAAAGACAAGGAGAAAGGAAAGTTAACATTTTCTATGTCTTCTATTAAGAAATTTTTTGATGAGATGGATGAAGATGACATACCTTGTATTCAAGGAAAAATATACTTAAGTACCATGAGCCTTAAAGAGATGATTGATATCACTATGGCTATTATGTCTAAAGAAAAAAAGGAGAAAATGAAATAAGAGGCACAAGTTATATAGTCTACAAGGGATATTTTGTCAGACTTAGTGCCTGAGGTAAACTATGATGAGAAGACCACACTAATAGAAAAATTAGATTAGTTGATCATGACTATAGGTGAGTAGATGAAAAGTCTAGAGGATGCTGCAATAATGAGGGAAGAGAGATATTATGAAAAGAAAAGGTCAGAGAAACTGGTCCAATTAATTTCACTTAATAAATATACTTTAACAATGGTAGTGAACCAGGTCAAGGAAGCTCCAAAAGAAGGTGGTAAGATACTCACCTCAATCTCTGACTTTTCACAGTTTTTGAAGGACTTAGATAGAAAGAGATGTGAAGATCAACATGAGCTAAGGTTAGTGGTAGCAAATTTTGACTCTATAAATGATTTTGCTACAAAATTTGGAGCTGAAGTAAGTGCCTTTAATCATAAGCTTAAGGCTTATGGGAATGAGTAGGAAAAGAGGATTGCAACTTTGATGGAGTTGCAGAGTCTATTGATACCCAAGATGGATATCTTGTGGAAAAGAGTCAAGGAGGCATAACATGTCTTAGAATTACCTGATATGTGTACTGTAGATGGTTTGTAAGAGCTTGCATATCTTCTGCATGGGTAGATACTTATCATGGAGATCCTATAGAAGATTTAGGTTTCTAATCTATAGGTTTTGAAGAGAAATGTTAATGATGTATTCAATAGATTGTAAGAGGTATATGCTACTCTCAATATAAATAAAATTGTCTTGGATTATCTATATATTCCTTTGTCATTGTTGTCAAAGGGGGAGTAGTGTAGAGTGACAATGTTTTTTTTGGATAAGTATTTGTATGGGGAGTATTATGGATATAGCATTGAAGCTATGTACTTGATTGATTTCATTTTTGCATAGTTAGATACTTAGCAATTTTTACTAAGTGTTTCCATCAATGCCAAAGGGGGATATTGTTGGCATATGATGAAGATGGTCATGTAGTGGATGCTTGGGTGTTGTCATTGCTAGAAAGAAGTCTATTTCACAAGCCAGATCTATTATACCAGTGATGAAGTTGATTAGATAAGGATTTTTCTAAGTGTTTCCTATACCAATGATAATACATTCAATATTGATAAAACTAGTACATGTGATGATAATCTTGATGATTCATATGGTTTGATCAGTTAAGAAGTATCTATAGAGTCATGTTTACTTATGTCCATGATCACTTAAGCAGATTAGAAGTGCACATGGAGATTTGAGGAAAACACCATTGATATTGACAAGAAGAGTCGATCGGTCTAGTCAAGTTGGATAAATCGATTCAGTGATGAAGTCAACGTCAAAGACCAATCAGTTTGAGTATTGAAGTATTTAGGGTCGACATTGAGGATTTTAAATTGGTACTTTGATGTGCTCGCATATGAGTTTCAAAATATTTTTGAGGTCGACCTTGTAATATGCTTTAGGGTTTTATGCCGACTTGAAAAGATGTATAAAAGGATGTAAAATTGTTAAGTTGTGGTTTAAAAATAATGATGCGGTGACTACGATTGTTGAAGGGAAAGTGAAGAAGTATGTAAGAAGTGTTAGAGCAACTAGATCAGTACATTTGAGTAGAACACTAGATATGTTAGGCAGAGAGTGCTACATTGAGATCACTTATTTGAGTTTCTTACTCAAGGAAAGTTCTAACAGGCTTGTGATCAAAACCCTCTAACAAGGTTACTCTTAATAGGGTAACCAAGATGTTAATAGGTCTGAAGATTAAATCCTTTAACAGGGTGACTCTTAGAAGGAGTTTTAAATTCCTTAATCGGGTAGTTCCTAATAGGAATTTGTAATAAACTTTAGCCAGGAAACATATACTCTTAACTGGGTATACCCCTAACAAGGTGATGTAATGCTCCTAACGGGGTAGATCTTATTGTTGCAATAGTGAGATTAGTGGGTGATAATTTCCACTATAGTTTTGCCCTCTAACAAGGGTTTCCACACAAAATATTTGGTGTCTTTGTGTTGATTATTTGTGGATGTTTTATTTTCTTTGCTTCTATGTTACATTTACATTTGCATGTTTATTAATTTGGAAATTATTTAAGAATATTTTAAGATCTGTGGTTGCACTGATTCACCCCTCCCTCTCCATGCCTTATAAGACTAACAACACTTTATGGTTTTAACGTGTCCAAATGGGTCGTAAGGGATCCTAATGGGTCGTAATGGGTGTTAGGACCCATTACAACCCATTACAACATAGTAGGATGCATTGGAACCATAGAGTGTGTTGTACGGGGTTGTAATGTGTTATAAGTGTTCCTAGGACCTAGGACACACTTTATGGTTCTAATGTGTATAACTTTGGTCAAATTTGTGCAAAATGTAGTAAATTGGCAGTCAAAGACATCAACCAGAAGCACCAATGTTAGAGAGATCATGAAAAGCAGTTTTCTAACAACTTTTTAGCAAGTCAATTAAGGTCAACACTGGTCAAACCTTGGTCAAATTAAGGTAAAACCTAGTCAAATTATGGTCAAATAGGGTGTATAAGAATACCGAAGGGTACATAAATCAATATAGCATCAAATCAGTAGATCCAAGATCATCAAAACTTGGTCAGTTCATAAGTCAAACTTGGTCAAAATCACTCCTAAAAGTGGTCAAACTTGGACAAACCATGTTTGAAGCAACACAATATCATTATAGATCAACTATAGATTGATCCAAATCAATCTAGAATCATCCCAATCACTCAAAAGTTAGATTTAATCACTTTATATTTTGATTTCACTCCTAATGGGGCATGATCACACCAAAATCTAAATCAGAAGAGCTTTTATCAATAATCAAATAAAGCTCATCATTGAATCAAGTCAAGTAGTAACATCAGTGGCATCAAATTTATCACAAATCATATTAGGAGTCTTGAATCAATTTGAATCATCAACCTTGGGATGAGTAATTTCATCACAACCCATATCAAATTGATATGTCTTATCAAACACCAAGGGCATATCAATTTCATCGCACCTCATCAAATTGATATTGTCTTCAAATAGTTGGCTTCATCAAGATCCATATCAAGTCAATTGTTTGTATCAAACCTTTTCTGGATAATCAGTTTCATCGTGAACACCGCATCAAACTGGTTATTAGTTTAACCTTAGGGTTCAAATTAATCATCAAATATGTATTCAATTTTATCTCTTTACATCAAACTACACATTCTGGTATCTTGATATTAGTCTTCGTTCGATCAAGTTCAAAACTAGTATTATCAAATCATTAATCAATATTTGTTCAATCAAGTTCAAAATCAGTTTCACATCAGGAATAGTTTCATTGCTTCACATCAAGCTGTTCTCTAAGTCAACATCAATCTATTATTTGAATCAATGCATTGCTCACACATCGATTCAAAGAGGGGCACATATAATCACCTAAAAATGGGCTAGTCTAACTGGGAGGCCTAAATCACCAAATTAATCAAATTGCCCTAAATCTGATCAATCTCTCAATTATGTTAGTAATTCAATCAATCTGCTAGTATGATTCATCAAAAATCAATCGATCAAATAAACATTAATTGAAGTGATCTTTGATCAATTAATTTATACTCCAAGGCTAATTAATTAAAATCAATCCATTTAAATCTCATGGATAGAGTTATTAATTAAATCTCCTAAATTCCATCTCATCACTAGAAGACAAAGGACTTAATTCCCACCAACCAAGGGATGCCCACATGGATCAATCACATGGATCAACTTAGAATCAATCTCAACCACTCTTCATGAATGGATTTGAACCGTCTATTTTGATATCAAAAACTATAAAATTAACTCACTCTAAGCTCAATTCACCTAGTTAATTGAATTCGTACTTACATGTTGTCAATTTTATAACTCATAGCTTTAATCTTGCATTTAGCTTATTCAATTGACCATTTAGCTTAATTTTAATGTATTTCATCATGAATTCTTAGCAAAGATCATCATAATAGCACAATAGTTTGCATTGATCATTGAATCTGTCATTTTAGGACAATCTAGTCACTGGTCTTAAGTTTTAGTCTAAGAGCAATCACTCTTTTAGACCACACTCATCTTATCTATAGAGCAATAAGTTGATTTCTATTAGTTTTATGTCTTTGATTGTGTATTTCATGATGAACTAATGGAGCTAATAACTTATTGTAGTGTGTGATTACAGGTATCACGTAAGATAATTTGACACACACAATTAATAGTTCTTTACAAAAGAAATAATACTTTGATGAGAAGTAGCTTTCCTTTATAACTATATTTATGAAAATTAGGAATGTAATCCATAAGAAGTTGCTACATGAGTTTGTGAAAAAAGAATCAAGTAGAGAAGTGAAAGAATTTATAATCTTATCTTCCACTAAACATATTATTTTTTTAATCTATACATTTATATTTTATTGGTGATATTGAATCGTATTAAATCATTTGAATGGCTAATATGAAAAGGTTAGAATTAAATAATGTAGGATCAATAAATATGTAAGTAGATCTAAATACAACAAATGCTTTCATTTGGTTTTGTTGTTTGAAACATTTGTATATGATTTTGATTATTTGATTAATGACCTTTACATATTTTTTTAAATAGTTATAGACATTCGTGATGAAATAATTAATCTATAACATATATATTACTTAGAATATGTTCATTGAGGTTGATATTTGGAACCCCACATATTTATTTGAAAAGATAGTTGATATGCTATACTAGTGTATACACTTAAAAATGGCTTCATTACTTAATTAAATATTTATTATTTAATTACTATTGACTTTATAAATTAATTAAATATTTATTATTTAATTAATTATTATTCCTCTATTTGTTAAATAAATTATTCAATTTATTTAGTAAATTCACTATAGTCCATTCCTCTATCCTAAGTCTTCTAATTAGTCTTATTAAAGTGATTTAATTAAATACACAATCACCTAAAATATGACTAAGTTCCCTAGTCCACCTCACCTACCTAGTCACCTGACACATCATCTTAGCTAAAATAAATAATAATTATTAATTATTAATTAGTAATTATCCTCACCCACACATGTCCTATTCTTAAGGGTTATGTGGCCTCATAGGACTTAGTCTCATGACCACATGTCCTCTCAACAACCAAGTCAAGAGACATTCCCTATTCCTAAGGGGCTTCTCAAGCCACCTCTAAGGGTCAAAGGTGACTCATAGGACACTTGTGCAAAGAGTCCTCATGAGGAAAATGTCTCTCCCTCTTTCTCTCTTTGGTCTTTGTGAGACACTTGACATGTGTCTTTCCCTTCCACCTTCTTCTCCTCCATGTTAATGTGAGAGGAACATCATCCCTATTCTTCCTCTCACATTCCAACTACATCCCTCTTTCTCTCAACTCCTTCAACCAAGTCAATCCTAGCCTTAGGATCTTCCACCTTTCATTCTCAACTGTAGGATTGTGCCACCTAGGTCTAGATCCTCCAAAACTCTATAAAAGGAGCCACATTTCCCTTTGTGAGCTAATAGGTATTTTGTAATAGGCATTCAGACATTCAAGCAATCAAGCATCTAAGCATCCAAGCATTCTAAGAGCAATCAATCCATATTATCATCATTTCATTTGCATTCCATCCATTAGATTGCATAAGCTATTGCGCACTCATTTCATAAAATCTCCACACTTTGGTAGCATCTTGGGAGAAGGCTTCATTTGGAAATTTGAGAGCTCAACCTCTTCAAGAAATCAAGGCTAGGAGGACAATGGAGACAAGCTGCATGGTAGGTGAAGGTAATTAATTTAGTTTCATCATTTTATAGTTACTTTTTATTCTTCATTGTGTTCCATTAGATTGATTTATTGCCTTTAAATAGTTAATTTATCATCTCTAGTTATTAGATATCTAATTTGCATACATTTTTGGTGCTAGAAGGAGGGCCAGCCTCCATTTTTAACATTCTATTTTTTTAGTTTTCCATGTGCAGATGTTTCCAAGTTTTTATTGCGCATTCATTCACGAATCCTGTGCATTCATTGATCTGTTGTACGCATGCATTTCTGATCAATTTTGTTATTTTTCTATCTTTTTCATTTTTGGTTTTTAATTAACATCTGCACATCTGTTACATTTTCCTGTGCATACATTAATATTTTCTATGCATCCATCATTCTATTCTGTGCATATGTTTAATTAGTCTGCGCATTTATCCACTGTTATTGCGCATCTGTTATTTGTAGTAGTTAGGTTTAAATTTCAGATTTATTTTGATTTTAGCTAACATTTGACAAGTTTCTGTTTGCTCTGGTAGCTTTTAGGTTGTTTTGCAGGACGTTGTTTTTGAAGACCCCATTGTTAAACAAATTTTCTAACCATTTGATTGCAGATTGCCAAGGGGTTTGCAAAATAAACCATAATCTTGTTTGGGCTTAAAAAAAGACATGTCTTTGCTTTGTGTGTTTTCTTTAGAATAGCTCAAGTGTTTGTTGTGTCTTTCTTAATAGCATATCTGTAATCCTAAAATTATAACAACGTATCGTCTCCCCTTGCCATTCAGGGACCTTGGGTGTAAGAGAAACTGTTATAATTTTTAGAGGGTGGTCTTTGGTGGGAAAAGAGGTACTCACCCCAAGGAACGACCCAACCGGTAACAGGCTAAATCCAAGCCCTTCCAAATCGGTATATAAAAAATGCTAGTGTGATTAGTCTCACATTAGACAGGTGTGAATTCATTGTGGCAACCAAAATCTCCTCCAGTACCGTAGTGGTGCATTAAAGTCCTACTTAGTAGAGGTGAAAGCCTTGCTTTGAAAGGATTGGGAGAGCCCCCTTAATTGGGAAAATGACTTGATCACAACCACCTAAATGGATGTCCTTATTAAAAGCTTTTGTTTAGTGGCCAAAAACCTTCTATCTACTGGCTCAAGGAGTCACCCAAGCTCGTGAAGACACCCCACAATACTCACGGTTCATAGTAGAGATAGCAGTTCTTTGGGAAGTAATGACCCATTGAATTCGGAACTTGGTGTGCTTGAGAAGTGAGTGCATTGTAAGGAGGAGCCTATGCCTCCAAGTTCCTAGGCTGTCCACGGTGAATTTGCATGGCTAGATTTTATTATCCTAGTGGGGATTCAACAGATATTGTCCTTGCCTACCATAGGATTGTAAGCGTGTTTATGCATTCATATTAGCATAGTTAGATTAAAATCATTTCTGTCTTGCGTGCGTGTGTTTATGCATTTTTCATTTTGCCAAAAAAACCAAAAAAATCCAAAAAAATCCAAAAAAAAGAAAAAAAGAAAAAAAAAGAAAACTGCAATAAAAGCATGTGGTGAAAACTTGGAAACAGGTGCCATGTGTATCGAGTTAGCTCCTCTATCTATTAGGATTCTTCTAGTGTGTCTATTCATTGTATATATCCACAATAAAATGGCTAGTCAGTCCCCATACCTGCCATGTACATATCATAATAAAATGGCCAGTTCATACACCATCCATTGTATCTACCCATAATAAAATTCCATCATAGCTTGATCATTTGTCATGGTCTTCATCCTAGTCTTGTTGCATCTTTCTTTATCCATAATAAGTTAGTCCATCACCTAGCTGGGGGCATGTCCTCAACCTAGTTCAGGAAGTGGATCTATGATAGTCATGACTCTTAGAGGACACAATGGAGTATTTTCACCAGACAAAGAAAAACACAATCAAATGTTCCTTCACAATGATATCTTTATGATGAATCAAAATCTGTGATCTATCCTTTGAAAACATGACTGTTTATCTATCGAATCTTGACTATACATCATCACTTGAACTGATCACTATATCTTACACTATCTTTTTGGAAAAAGAAATGTATATTCATGACAAGCATGTTAGAATGATTTGTTGTAAATTATGCATTCATATCTGGATTTCATTGTTATCATGTTTCCTATGCTATTCCATGATATCTTTGACATGAGTTTGAAACTCTAAAATGTCATTGATTAGGATAGCCATGATGGGGCATGGTATTTTCTTTGGTTTTTGTTTGTGGGATATTTCCCCATGAAATCGAAGGAACAAATAATTGGGGTGTCTGCGCATAAGTGCCTTCATCCATTTAATAGTATTGACAAGATCTCAATCATGTTGTTCTACATATACTATTTATGGTGATATGCCAGCACATACCTCGACTCCAAATATTTGTTCCTCAATGGAGGGGGGGCATATTCCTTATCTATTATGCAAATGAAACTCAGGTCATCTTGGTTCAATTATACCTAGATGCTTGTCAAGTTTGCAATATTAAACTCCATGCAAGAACTGCTTAGGTCATCTTGATTTAATTATACCATGATGCTTGCATTTTCTTGCAACATAACGAGCTCAATGATGAAACTTAAGTTCCAGTTATTATGAAGTTCTAAGATGTTACCTAAAGTTGTGGAGATAAATTCATTTCATATTGCATTTCATTTAAACAGTTCATAACTTACATATTAGTGCTCCTTTTATAGAGATTTGTAGGTTACCTTTCTTATTAGGTTATCTATTCTCTTAGTCTATTCTTCTTGTGTTAGATACATTGTTATTTAAGTTGAGGACATTTGGACAACCAAAAATATTAAGACTTTTTGCATTTAACATTTTTCACTTAATCATTTAAGACATATGTTATCTTCATTAGGAGTGTTCATTTATATATAATTTACTCATTTATTATAGCAATCATTTCATCTCATTTTATCATGTTATTAGTTATTATATTCAATCATCTTAAGTACATTATCCTTTATTACATTAGCTATCATTTTCATTACATTGTCATTTATTATCCATTACATGTATTATATCATCACACATTTATTATCTATTACATTGTTCATTAAGTATCTATTCATTATCCATTATTCACATTGTTTTACATCGTTGTATTAGTAATCACATAACATAGCATTAGTAAGCATCATTTAAGACATGCATTTATACGTTAACATCATATGTTAGATTTTTAATCGTTATGCACCACATAGAAAGTAAATTATCTTGCATTCTAAGACATACATTCTATGCATATTAAAAGTAAATCATCACATCCTGCATATGTTAGTACGCACATGTATATAAATCATCAAAGAAAATCATGATAGAACTGCATCACTGTAAATATAGAATCAATCATATAGCATCCATCATATAAAGTCCATAAAACAACAAAAATGTCCAAATGTCCAATGATATAAATCAATAACAATGTGTCCATAGTCAGTGTCCATCAAGTCAAAATATAATGATACAATGAAACATAATGGTACAATAGTGTATACAATGATCTCTCAAAATCTATGAGCCACTACCTCCAGACTTTGTCTGCCACTATCTACGAGATGCAATGTGGCCCTATGCTGCTGAACTAAATGATGCTGAGGATCCACCTTGATCTCCTGAACCTGTCAGTGCTCTAGGAGGGCATGATGATACACCCTCTCCACCAGCTGGTGCCCCTCTATCATGAACTACCATCCTCATAGCCACTGAGCTCTCCCTATAACTCCCGATGCACTAATCCCTCGGGACCACCTATCTTTACACCTCTCGCCAGTAGGATATCTCCTTCCTCGCATGTATCATGGCTCTGATGCTATCTCCATGAGGACCCAACTCCTTTGTGTGCTACAACTCATCTAGTAGCATCTCTGACTCCCTGAGTCTCTCAATAACTGCATCCCGCTTAGCTCTCAATACTCTCATCTGTCTATCCATCCTCTCAATCTGTCTCTCTAGACCCAGAACCCAGTCTGCCTGTACCTGTGTAACTGCTAGTCAAACTAGTAGTGCATTAATATCTAGCTCCTCCTTAATAGAATCTCTCTAAAAATAGGGATCCTGTCCCCCAATATCCATGTTTGCCTGCTCATCCTGTGCCTGTACATCCACCATCTTAGCATCTGGCTCATCTTGTCCATCATCATGAACCTGGCCACCCTGTACAACACTGCCCTATGCCAAAAAGATGTTTGCCTCATCCTATCCTTGCACTAGTACCTATGTAGCTCATCCCTATACTGGGGTAGCTGGTATCTGTACCTGAGTGACTAGTACCTATAATGAAGCTCGTACAGCTAGCTGTGCCAGAGGCTATCTCCATCCCTATCTAGTCTGGGGAGGCATTAATCCCCTCTACCTCACTCCACCTCCCCTCATCTATGGTCCTACCCTATCCCCTCTCCCTCCATCTCCACCATCTCCTCCATCGTCACCACCACCTCATCTCCCTTGCCCACATCTATCTCTCCCTCGGAGTCTCCCCTGTCATCTCTTTGTAGGATCTCTCTCTGGAGGCCTAGCTATTGGATCTGTAATCTGTGGTACAGGAAAATCTCTCAAGAACTACTCAAGATTTGCAGTCATCCCAGGGTCTACCACTGTCTGCCTCATGGTCCATGCTTGAAATGGCATGTCCACAAACTCCTGTCAGGCCGTATCAAAGGATGCCATAGGTCCCCAGTCCTGTCTCTCCTGGTGAGTCCTGGAAAACTCTGTCACACCCTGGGGCATGCCCTGGTCTCTACCAAATTGGCGCAGAACCCGGCTGACCAACTGTCTCTCCAAAACAAAGGGTGTTCACCCTATAAGCCATCATGACTCAAAAAAAAATCCTAGCTGTCTCTCATCATCCCATGGCTCACAACCGAGGTAGGGTCTCCATGTCACTGTATCTAGTGTATCAAAAGTGTAACGCAAGTACTCTAAATGTCCCAATTTTGCCTGAGATAAAACTGAGGAGTATAAATGTATGTAGGGCTGTCCTGCACCCTAGAATCTAATCGCTATAGGTCTAGTAATTACAATATGCTCCCATGCCCAAACATGGAGCAATGTGACTCCTGCTGATAACGATGCACCCCTATGGTACACCACCTAATGCAAATCATGATACAGATGTGATAATAAACAAATTGGGTCCCATCCATCATCCGTTGTAATGTGTGGCCCCATCCAACTGAAAATCCATGTGATCTATGATAAGGGCAAATGAAACCCCCAATCGCTCCAGCTAGTACCACTGGTAATGGCTCATACAAATCCACCATATCATCCCATCTAATCTCCCCCTCCTCAATGTCATCATCTCCAAAGATGGCTCTGCACTCCATCACTTTGTCATGTCGATCATAGTGTACTAACTCTCCTATAATAGGAAGTTGGAGGATGCGATATACATCCTCTAGTGTAACTATCATCTTCCCTATCAGAAGATGGAAGGTACTGGTCTCCGAGTGCCATCTCTTGGTTAATGCCATCATCATACTCCAATTTTCCCTAATCTTAGGGGTGTAAATAATGTGATAAAGGCCAGACACACCAATCAATAGTCTATCTATCTCTGACAGTGCTGGTCTCAGATTCTGTGTGACGGGATATCTCTCCTGTGATATCATAATATCAATAATGTCCTCCTAAACAAATCAAATAACATCAACCTATCAGATTTTGATAAAATGATCTACAACATCTATCTATCCTATCATATCAATTTCAAACATGTTTTTATCATGTGTTTTAACAGATGATTTTATCAATCATCTAGTATCAAGACTAGTTAACTAGCAACCATGGTACAATGTTGCCTATCTTGACCTACTCGATCAAATTTAACCACCGACGGATCAAATCGGCTTATCGACATCTAGTTTGACCTATTTGACTTTCTAACTTGACCAAATTCTATCCATCAAACAAATGCACCATAACATTTTACATTTGCGTACCAAATCATGAATGCATAATTTTATTGCACATTTGCGCCATAATTCCTAACCAATGCACCAAAACTACCTATGCAAACTTTTATTGCACATTTGCGCAACCTAATTTTGTTTCAACCATGCATGCACAATGACCCTAAATGAATGTGCAAAAATTTTGAATTTCTATGCAAACACTGCCATTTGTTGCGCATTCATGTGCCGTAATGGCGCATTCATGTGCCGGCTGAAAACAAATTTTTTTCTAATCTAAAACTAAGATTGGATCTAATCTAACATGTACAAATCTATTCTAAATCATTCAAAAATATCGAATTGACAAGGAGGATCAAATCACCTACCGGCTCACCCGAATCGGGTGGTCACTGGAAGCGTCTGACCCTCTTAAAACAGTGATTTGACAATGGAAACAACATCCTGGCGGCTCTGATCTTCTCTCTCTCGCGCTCTGATCTCCACAAGACAAGTGTGCACAATGAGCTTATTGTGGACCCCTTAGCCCTATTTATAGCCTGTGGACCCTATGTGCTTGGTGTGTGGACCCTACTTCTCATTTTTATTCCATTTCACCCCATTTTCACCCATCTCTTCTCTTGTTTCTTTTGTGAGATTGATTATGCAATAAAAAAATAAAATAATAATAATAATATTTTTTTCCACTCATCTTTTTTGTTAATCAATCTCTGGAGGGGGCATGCTTAGGTCATTTCAGACATTGTCTGGGGTAGGGGCAAAATACTTGAAATTTCTTTGAAACAACGTGGCACGCACATTATTTCAAAGAGGGGCAAAATGTATACACTTAAAAATGGCTTCATTAATTAATTAAATATTTATTATTTAATTACTATTGACTCAATAAATTAATTAAATATTTATTATTTAATTAATTATTATTCCTCTATTTGTTAAATAAATTATTCAATTTATTTAGTAAATTCACTATAGTCCATTCCTCTATCCTAAGTCTTCTAATTAGTCTTATTAATGTGATTTAATTAAATACACAATCACCTAAAATATGACTAAGTTCCCTAGTCCACCTCACCTACCTAGTCACCTAACACATCATCTTAGCTAAAATAAATAATAATTATTAATTATTTATTAGTAATTATCCTCACCCACACATGTCCTATTCTTAAGGGCTATGTGGCCTCATAGGACTTAGTCTCATGACCACATGTCCTCTCAACAACCAAGTCAAGAGACATTCCCTATTCCTAAGGGGCTTCTCAAGCTACCTCTAAGGGTCAAAGGTGACTCATAGGACACTTGTGCAAAGAGTCCTCATGAGGAAAATGTCTCTCCCTCTTTCTCTCTTTGGTCTTTGTGAGACACTTGACATGTGTCTTTCCCTTCCACCTTCTTCTCCTCCATGTCAATGTGAGAGGAACATCATCCCTATTCTTCCTCTCATATTCCAACTACATCCCTCTTTCTCTCAACTCCTTCAACCAAGTCAATCCTAGCCTTAGGATCTTCCACCTTTCATTTCAACCATAGGATTGCACCACCTAGGCCTAGATCCTCCAAAACTCTATAAAAGGAGCCACATTTCCCCTTTGTGAGCTAATAGGTATTTTGTAATAGGCATTCAAGCATTCAAGCAATCACGCATCCAAGCATCCAAGAATTCTAAGAGCAATCAATCCATATTATCATCATTTCATTTTCATTCCATCCATTAGATTGCATAAGCTATTGTGCACTCATTTCATAAAATCTCCACACTTCGGTAGCATCTTGGGAGAAGGCTTCATTTGGAAATCTGAGAGCTCAACCTCTTCAAGAAATCAAGGCTAGGAGGACAATGGAGACAAGCTGCATGGTAGGTGAAGGTAATTAATTTAGTTTCATCATTTTATAGTTACTTTGTATTCTTCATTGTGTTGCATTAGATTGATTTATTGCCTTTAAATAGTTAATTTATCATCTCTAGTTATTAGACATCTAATTTGCATACAACTAGTATTGAAGGAATATAATTATGTACTAAAATTTAATTTTATTATAAACAACTAAAAGTGTACTTGTCACAATTAACATTAAACTACATTATATTAACACTTAATAATCAACACATCATATCAAATGTTGATAAATTATTTGAATACAAATATAATCATATTACAATATTAACAATAGTTACTCAAAACTGAACAATATAAAAATAATAATAATATATTTATTCTCTATTTAAAAACAAACATTAGTTATTTCTACTATAATTCAAATTTACACTTTTAATTAAAATTTATAACTTAATTTATTAATAACTATATAATATATATATATTAGAGGTCCAACGTCACTAGATTCGATGGCAACTATAAAACCCACCATTGACCAATGTTGGGTTTTCTACCCATGGTTTCAAAAGGGAACAAATCCATATTCCACATAAGATTCGCACTTCCCATCCATCAAAAAGATGGAGGTTGCATAATGCAAGGCGTGTATTTCAAAAGGGAACAAATGCATATTGACTACCCATGGAAAAGTCCACAATGGTAGATAGGCACCTGGGTAGCATGATCATTCACTTTCTCTTGCAACCACAGATCACTACAACTTCATTTTGACTACCTAATAAAACTGCCTCACAATTTCTGCAGATCAGCTTGCGTATCAAATTTCACAACGCGAATCTCCACAATTATGTGGTGATTGCAGTTGATTAATGTGGTTGAAATTTGCATGAGAGTCTCTGGTGGAAGAGTTGTGATGGTTCACTATCAAAAAACCTCAGATGGATGATAGAGGAATGACAGTCCCTTCAATCATTTACATGGCCAATCTGGATTGCAAATGGTTATCTTTTTTGGATCGCAACAACATCTTCTCCTTTGATACCCAGAATATCTTTGGCATCTTTGTGGTGGAGTCTGCAGTGGCCCCATAGTCCATGCTAGAGGATGAAATGAATCCATCACATAGAATAATTTATTTATACCTAAAATTGAGCAGGTGTAGGTAGTGTTGCAAAGAGGTGAAGAACTAGGGAAATGGAGGGAATCATTTCATCAATGGACAGCTTTCACTTGCTAAGAATATTGAAGTTTACTCCAAGGTTGGAATTCCCTAGAGAAACTTATGTGCACATGGCTCTATTTGTCTCTGCACTTGCTTTGTGTTTCTGGGGATTTGTGCTTGCATGGTGGAGGAAGTATGCGCAGTCAAAGTTTGTGCTCTCTTTATCCCCTTGCCTTTCTTTCAAGTTTAACATAGCAAGGCATCAGATTCTGATTAGCAGAGTTCCTACCATGATGTTTGCATTGGATCGGGTGTGTAATGTTAACAACCCAACAAAAAGTGTGCCCGCAGAAGAGAATGAGAGAAGGAACAGGGGAAAAATTCATAGGAGATTTGAGTGCTCGATTCAAAGCCCTGAGGAAAAGCCTGTCGATGATTTTTCCCAGAATAGAGAGGCAAGCGTAGCAGACAGTTGTAAGAATTTTGTTACTTCATTCTGCTCTTCTAGTGACAAGCAAATATTGGGCTTCAAAAATTTCTAAAATTATGAAGAGGCCTATTTAGAATGGCCAAAGAGAAATCTTCACGAGCTTTTGTTACTATCGGAGGATATTGTGAAGTGTTTTGATGTTTCTCAAAGCAGAGAAGTGCTGGCCGCCAACATAGTGGATAGTATTAATATAGTCCGTCTGTGGGATATTCTGGTGAGAAAGGGCCTCAATTATATGAAGTTTGATGATGCCTCTATAATTGTGGGTGTTCACTTTTTGAAAAGCCCCCATTTGCTGAGTGCGATTGGGATAGCAGAAGAGAAATCTTTGTTATATGTGTGGGATACTAGAAATTTTCTGAGGCCTCTTAGTTTCTCCTTGGGAAAGAATTTGAAAATGGATATTGTGGAATTTAATGATAAAAAGGTTTATGTTTGTGATGATTTGAGTGAGAGGGTGTTTGATTTACATATGGCTGGTGCAGCTGTACTTACAAGGCCGCAATGGAGGAAGAGTTGTAACTTACAAGATTTTGGTCTCTGCACATCCTCTCTTCTACAGTAATTTGGCTGAGTCCTCTACCTGTCGACTGATAATCAGTCATGTACATATGATTATTTGAAAGGATTTATCATATTGTTCAAATGAATGTTTTGTGTAGTCTATTATGTCCTAAATGATTTCTAGATCCCTTTGTTGTGTTTTGAGGGTTTCACAATACAAAAGCTGTGAAAACATTTTTAATGCAAAAGTTGGGTTCGTAATCTTGAAGATAGATTCTGAGTTTTTCAATTTTGATGCCTTGTGCCTATTGGTTGGTGTCTTTTTAATTGTTCCACTTTTAATATTTTATGTGCAACTAATGATTTATTAAATACATATTTAGGAAAATTCTTGTAAAAAATGTCAATAGAAATTATTATTCAAGAAATTATTTTATTTATAAATTATTCTATTTTCAAATGATTATATTATAATTTTTAATTAATATTAATATTATTAGATATAATAATATAAAAAATTAAATATTTATTTTAATATATAAATTATGTGGTATAATGAAAGAGTATTTATCAATGACACATATGGATGTCAAACTTAGGATTCTGTCAAACCATTAAATCATATGATTATTAAACATCCAATATGCATATATAAGAGAATCACATTTAAAAGAGAATAAAAAATCTAAGAGTCTAAAGTGATGTCAGATCACATATAAAAAGACCATCCTTGTTGTCTTCTTTAATCGTGACCACAACTTCCTGTGCTCTAGTTGTCTTCTTCATTTGCTCTAGTTTTTCTTGCTTCTTTGTCCACTTTTGTGGAGTGAACTTCCTCCACAAATATGGACTTAACTTGTTCCACTTCTTTCAATTTCACTTCAAAGTTGTTAAATAGAGTAAAATCCAAATCAAAGAAGGAAGGGATGTTGATAGATAAATATTTTTTAACGCCAACTTAAACTTTGATGCTTATCTTTTCATTTTGTTTTTCTTTCACCAATTTTTGGTGACCATCTAAGGACCAACTATGACCAGAGATGCCTATAGAGTAAATACAAATTTAAATATATTAATTACATAAAATAATAAATTATATCATTTTTTTGTCAACTAAAAACAATTTTTATTTAAAGATGGACTTTTTTATTGGTCAAAACTTACAATGTCATTATGTATTACTATTAACCAAAAAGTATTATATTATTTCATAGAACCAATGAACTATAATAGATATGAACAATATTAAGATGAAATTATATATTTAAATGTGGAGGAAGATCAACAGGTAATCATTCCTTACAATTATGGCTTGAGCTTGCTGCAATAAGTTGTAATTCATTCTATTTGTATAGTTAGTATTTTAAATGTTTAGATTTTTTATTTTTTTAAGCCAAAGTGGACAAGCCACCATATTTATATTAATAAAAGCTAATTCAAGGACACATTTGTGGAAGAATAAGGAAGAAACCCCAGAATAACAGTCATATACATGCAATAAAATTAAAAATGTATTTACAACAGGTTTTCCTTCTGAAAACCACAAGTCCATACCAGATGCTACAATAACTCAAAAACCCATTGTGAGGGTAGATACAAAAAAACATTGAGCTACTAACAAAAAGCCCATAGACCCATGAAAAACACATTTATCACTTCTCTATACAATATACCCATCAAAAAGAACAAGTCTATTGCTCATCCATGGGGTAGGATGAATGGTGCATGAAATCCCAGGCCAACTCGCAACCTTCTGGCAGAATTGAAGTAGGCACTGCATCCCAGCCATCAAGTGAAATTTGTGCAGCAAATGGAATTGTGGAAGATTGAACAGGAGAGAGGGGAACATTTAGGTCTGGAACCGGTATAGTGGAACCAGGAAGAAGCACCTTGCAAGACAAGATCAATGGCAGTGGCTGAACTAGAGGCAATAGTGAGATCAAAAGATCCAACACCACATGCGCAAGTCTCCTGATATTATCCATGAGCTCCTTTCTAATAACCAGGGACACAATATGCAAGTTGTTACTGATAATACAAAAACTCTTTTTCTCCATAGCCCATTTAAAACAATCATATGCCATAAGGTGTTTGTGGCTTATCATGAGGTCATGGTGAGAAAATAGGTCACCGATCAATGCTTTACTTGACCAAAATTCATATTTCTGAAGTGCCTCCATAAGTCGAGTGCCTGAGATAAACTGGGGATGAACCACCTTGTTCACAATATAAACCACTAGCTCAACCAATTGCAACAGGTCCATCAAGTTGGAAAGGAATATTAATAGCAATTGTGAAGGGAATACAACTAGTTTTATCCTTGGAGATAGCACATTTTCACCAATAACATGATGAACAACCCTGTAGTGAAGCATAGAGTTGCAAATGAACACTTGTTCAAGCTCTAGGCCATCAATTCTATGGGGGAATGGAAGCTTAGAGGAAAGGGGGGATATGGAGACCCGATAGTTTTTGGGTAGGAGTTTGGCATGGAGAGTACTACAGGTATCACAGTTAAGAAAATCCATTTACAACTGGAAATACAAATTTTTAGAATGAAAATCCAGCCTTGAGAGAAATCTCAAACCACATAGCGATAGTAAAGGGAAAGGGAGATGAAGGCATCGAATGAGCATTCGCACAAGAGGGCAGTGCATATGAAGGCAACAAATGTGAAATTAGAATTGGAGCTGTTTATGGCAAATCTCCCATAATTTGTGCTTGAGAATGAAGAAGTACATGGCTCATTATAAATCAAGGTGCATGTTAGATAAGCTACACATATCCTCTATGTGAATACCTACGAAACTTACTAGGGTAGTGTACTTCAGCTGGACTAAAATTTAGCAATGACGACATACGAATGTGGGTAGAGTTTCAATAAGCACTCCATAGATATCACATTCATTAAATCATTAGCCAATTGCGCATACACACAGACTCGACACTTATGCCAAATGGACATATGATGACCACCAAGTAATAATCCCAAGTGGCAGAATGCACTTTGGAGAGCCTCACATCTGCACATTTGAACTAGAGCCATCATATGCTGTCTTGTCCAGTTTGAGAATGTCTTGAAGTTTTGCATCCAGCTTTATGATCTCATCCCGATGGAGCAACATTTCATCATGCCCATCACACCCTTTATTTGCCAAGTAATCTGCCAGTGTGTTCCCTTCTCGCAATGTATGTGAGATGAATACTTCTTGGAATGAGTCTAATAGTTGCCAAATTTGATGCAGAATGTATGAAAGTCTCCAATTGTATGATACACGGTTAATACATGCTTTGATAATAATCATCGAATCCCCTTCTATATGGATCTGCTGAAAACCCTCAGATTTAGCCAAAACTAATCTTGCAAATAGTGCTTGGGCTTCTGCCATGTTGTTTTTTTCCAAATGGGAGTGGGCAATATTTGATTGCTAGAAGTGAGGCAAGATGATCCTGAATGCATACTCCAGCACCTAAATTCCCTAGGTTTCCTCTTGAAGAGCCATCGAAGTTTATTTTTACAACCCCTATTGATGGTGGCAACCATTTGACTGAGGCTCTATTATTTACCTTAGAATATGTTGTTTGGTGGCACCAACCAAAAGGGACATGTATACTTTTCCATTCCTGCAATATAGAAGAGTCCCAAGGTGTCATGACTAAATTATATCTAAGTTTTCTGTGGCTAGCATTTACTAATTCAGATATAGACCTTTCCAGCTTTGATATAACTACTTGGATTAGCGAAGAAGTTCTACGGAAAATTCTTTTGTTTCTCTCCCACCATATTGCCCACACTACTAGTGCTGGTATGCACTTCCAGATAGTAGAAAATAGGGAAGTGGAGTATAGTTCTGGCCAAGACTCAAACAAGTCCCATAATTTGTATGGAAGTGGTGTGGAATAATGAAGTTTCCTTAGGACAAAAAGCCAATAGTCTTGTGCAAATTGAAAATTTAGGAATAGATGATCTAAATCTTCCTGATGACTACCACACAATAGGCAGTTGAATGGTTGTGCTATGTTGAGTCTGTGTAAATTCTCACTAGTTAGTGCTCTATTCTTTAGTGCTATCTAGGCAAAGTAGCCAGCCTTAGGAAGTGTTAGGTGATTCCAACAAAATGTGTAGGCATGGGATGGTTTTATGATAGTATCCCTTTGTTGGATAAGTTTATACCCTTCTTTAATGGTGAAATTCCCATTTTTCCCTGGAGCCCAAATGAGTTTATCCGCCAAATTTGATAGGTAGACCAATTTTTTTGAAAATATATTCTCCAAACAAAGAATTTCTTGTGGGGGTAGTGATAATTCATGAGGATCTTTCCATATCACTTTTCTTGAGAATAAGCAAACTGCTGAAACATAGTCACATAGATAAGGACCCCATTCATTTTCCATAGTAGAAACTATGGCCTCTATATCATCCATTTGTACTAAGGGAGGTGCACCATTCCATGAATCTCACCAAAATTTGACTGCTAGACCATTGTTCACCTCCCAAGTAATGAAGTTACTTACTATTTCTCTAGAAGATATCATGAAGTCCCAAATGGCTGAACCTTTTGGAGGGTCTGAAATAGTGAGAATTCTGGCTAGATTAGTATCATCTAAGTACTTCTTTTGCATAATTTGACACCAGGTGTTATGAGGTTTGGTGTACATTTTCCAGACTAATTTACCCCCAAAAGCCTGATTTCATTTTTGAAGATCATGTATCCCTGCACCACCTAATTGCTTTACCTGTGACATGTTTTCAAGAGAGACCAAGGGAATTTTCTTCCCATCATTCATATTTCCTATCCATAAAAATTCTCTTATCAACTTCTGAATGGTTTGAATAACTGATGGGGGCACTTTAATAAGAATTGATAAATAGTAGTTTGGAATAGCAGATAGTATAGTTTTGATAAGTAAAATTCTGCCTGATAGAGACAACCACCTTGCTTTCCAAGCTACTAATCTAGATTTTATCCTATTAATGATAGGTGTCCAAAAGATAACTTTGTTTTCCCCCATAAAGAATGGAATTCCAAGATATACTGATGGAAGGAAGTCAACTGAAATGTCTGTTTGACCAATTTGAACTCCTTTCCAACAACCTAAAGCATGCTTACTTTGAATGAGCCTATTGAATGATTTTTCCATGAGGATGAATAACACTGGTGACAAGGGATCACCCTGCCTGATACCTTATGTGGATGAAAAGAAATCCATCGGCACCCCATTTATCAATACTAAAAATCTAGCACCCGATATGCAGGCCTTGATCCATTTACACCAACCTTTTGAAAACCCAAATTTCTGCAAAACTTTAATTAGAAATGCCCAATTTACCCTGTCATAAGCTTTCATCATGTCCAACTTGATGACAAAGAGTGATGCTTTACTATTATTAATTGAATGGAGAGCTTCATGTGCCACTAAAGCACCTTCCATTTTTTCTTTGCCTAGTACAAATCCCCCTTGTGGCTATGAGACAAGGCTAGGAATGAGGTGCTACATTCTGACATATATAGCCTTTGTAATGATCTTATAAATAGTGTTGCATAAGGAGTAAATGTTTAGACTTTAGTTTTTGCTTCATTTCTATTAATTCAAGTTTTTCATGAAAAGTTTCTACAAATTGTAATTTTCATTTAGTTTTTCAAATGTAAATTAATTAAATAGAGTTTATTTTTATATGATGATAAATTTGAAATGAGCTCTTCAATATAGTTCTAGTGCTATTATAATCATTAATATCTATCAGTTAGCAACCTCAAACAAACATGAAAACAAAGGAATAGGATGATGAAGAGCTTCTTTCAAATGCTTGAGTAGAAGATGTAACGAATTAAACAAGTTAAAAGCACTAATGAAGAAATTTTCAAAGAAAACCTCACCTAACTTTGGATTCATGTAGTCTTATGGAGAAGGAAAAAGTACACCCAACTTCAAGACTGATCAAATTCCTAAAGGATGGACATTCCCTTGTGCCACCTCACTTCTACTAGCACCTGGAGCTAGGGGATGAAACAAATAAATGTTGAAGAGGGGTTTTAACTAATCAAGGTATTGAGATGTAAATAGTTAAGTGTTTACTATAAAGAAAATGTAAATAACTTGAAGTTACTAAAAGCTAAAAATGTTTTAATAACTACTAGAGACAAAAGAACTAACTATGAAAAAAAAAACATCGAGTTGGACGTAACATTAGTGCCTTGGACACATGTGCAAGTCAAGGACAACAATGTGTGTATGGGATGTATGCATGACACACATTAGTCTCACACATGTAGAGTACGAAGGATGATGAAAAAAATCTAAAAGATAAAATAGAAACAAACAAAGTATATCTAAGCTAAATGACAAAAAATTAAAGATGACAAGTAGATGAAAAGGAATGTGATTATACTATTAAATAAAAAGAGGATGCAAAAGTACTCTTACAAATTTTCCATTAAAATGAAAAAACCTCCAACCAAGCACTCATATGTCCATGAACCTATACACACAAAAACAAAAAAATGTTGGGTAGCAGTCAAGTCCCTTCATTGGTGTTTCCATCTCTACAATAGTCAAATTGACATAATGATTGGTGATAGATAGTCGTATGAAAGTGATAAAAATAATAGATGATGCATAGAATAAATCAAGAACTTGTGATATGCTTCAGGAACACAAATAATGCAAGGTGTAGAGACTCCCCTCAATGATTTGGAATCCAAGTGAAGAGGGTAACAGAGTCAATGTATTACTAATATGATTGAAGATACTATATGTGAGAGAAATCTTTAACAATGAGTGTTGTGTAGAAAAAAAAATCCTACAAAATAGAATAACCAAGAAGACCAAATGAAGGCTAAAAATGGGGATATATGCATGCAGGGTCAAATCCCACATTGTTGGGTGGTGGAAACAAGCATTACAATTGTAGGGTGATAGTTTGTAATGCTCTAATGATAACCTGGATATTTGCATATTCAAAGATGAGTGTGTTCCATGTGGATTTCTCTATGATTCAAAGCGGATGGTGAAGAAGAATAGTAAATGGACATGGGGATATTTTAAATATCTTATACTTAGGTAGGGGTAATGCTTAATGGTAATTTACATCAGGGTGAAAATCTGTGCCATTATATTTTTCCCCCACTTTAGCGAGCATACCATATGAGAGAGAGAGAGAGTAACACACAACTTACCTAAATTATTTGCGAGGAATCCATCACATGGGGTTTCTATCAGCTAGGAATCCTTGATTTTATTTGAGCCACATCCAACACAGAAGCTATAGAAAAGTGTGCTAGATGAGGAGACAACCTGTAGACCCAAGACCATTAGTGGTGAATAGACTCACAATAGGAAGAGATAATCATGCCATTGTCTCTCTTAAGGGTAATATATCTATGCTACAAATTACCTATCCCCATCATGAAATGCATTTAGATTGTCAACCTAGGGATGTAGACTTGAAATGGGATAGCATAATTTGTGCACTAAGTTCCTTTAGGACTCATAACACCTATGCTGTAGGAAGATAAAATGCATAAAAGGAATCTATGCTATTGCTGTAGGAAAGTAAACACACTTGACTATTGAATGGAATTATTGCAGAAAACTTATGAAATGAATCTAATCCTGTCTAACAACTTAAAACATTCACTATACCCATCTTTGCAAATGCTACATGAAAAACCACAGTGGCAATGTTACAGGAGTAAAATAGTAACTCTATTTGAAAATAGGAAAAGTACAGGAAGCAAATCTATTCTAACTTAATCTAATCCACCTTCCAAGTGGGCCCCCTTGGTTGGCTTCTGCTAACTACTCAACACAAGAAATAATCCAAAATCACTCTTCCATTAAATCCTTCTTAACTGGTTACATAACAACTGAATAACTCATGAAGAACAAAACAGAGCAACTTCCACTATACTGAATACATAATTTTATCTTTTCTCATTACCTACCAAATCAATCAAAATCCCTTTATATCAAGGATTGATGCTTATTGAAAACATAACAGAAAAAGTCTCATTAAACCTCACCAAATATGGAGGAGATAAAACAACCATGACATAATACAATTACTGTTGACAACAGAATAACAGTTCTGAGGAAATATAGCAAGACTGATTCCCTATATTCTCTGGAACAACAACTCCTTCAAATCATGACATATCCATTGGAACCATGCTGGATTCTCCCACCATGGTTGGTCTTCTAACACTCCTTTAATGCAGTTATGCCACTCTTCACACCACTCCTTGTTTACCTGAAATGTTAGTAACATTCGTTACGCATATGCAAGTCAATATTTTCAACTCCTACTTAAATGTTAGAACACATCTTGAAATAACTATATGAAGTACTGCATTATATTTATAATATTCAGAAAAACATTGTATGCACCCTAAAATGGTCACCTAGACTTTGGGCCCCACTTCAGCAATTTATCAAATCCCTGAATCAATATTTTCAAAAATCAACATTTTATCAAATATATCAATTTCCTTGATCAAATCCTATTTTATCATTTTCGATTATTTTCCTTGGGCTAACCATTTTATCCTAAAGTCTTTATTTGTTTAAAAGAAATTTCCTCCCCTTTTAATAAATAAAAAGCCCCCACTTTTCCTCTTATCCTAGGTTGCACAAATAAAACATTATTCTTATTTTATAAAAAGAAGAATAGAACTTTTTGTCTCATATGGACACAAAAGTCAACTCTTATTTTCTCATTGGAAGATATTTGTGCACATGGATTTCTCCTCTTTCAAGCTCCACCCTTAATTAAATCTTTTGCCTCTTGATCTCCATGGTCCATTCTTTCTCATTTCTTATAAAAGGAGAGCTCTCTTCTCATTTTAGGATCCATATTTTGAATACTAACCTTATGCTGCAGGATTTCTTGGAGACTTTGGAGCTTTTGGAGATCATTCTTCCATTCTTGCATTCTAGTTTCATTTCTTGCATCATAGCTTTCATGGCATCTAGCTTAGTTTCCTATATGCTTTAGATTAGCTCGCATAGATTAATTAGCTTGGATTGTAACCCTTGCATCTTTCTTTTCATAGCTTAGCTTGCACTCTCATTTCTAGCTTGCATTCTCATATTGATTCTTGAGGATATTGGCATTCTTTCCCTTGTCTCCATTGAATCTCCCATTGTGTGGTTTACTAGCAAGGTTGCATGCTTCAATAGCTCTAGTTGAGAGCAATATTCAAAACAATCTTGTGACTCCATGCTTAGGGAGCTCTAGGTCACTTTCTCAAGGTTTCCCATTCATGGATTCCCTTGGAAGTAATGACTTAGAGAAGTGCACTATTTAGTGTGTACATTTTTGGCGCCCACCATGGGGTAGAACACTCTTATTTTGTCCTTCATTTTATGCATTTCCGCTAATTTTTCATGAATTTTTGCTTGCTGTTTCATCAATATTTTGCTCTCTAGTTTTTCTGACAGAAATATCATGTGATAGTTTTCCAGTATCGTACGATATTTTCTAACATACCAATGTGATATTTTACCAGTTAAAATATCGTGCTCTTTGACAGATTATATCGCACTGTGTTCTGTATTTTATCGCATGCAGGTTGCAAGAATTATCGCCTGGAGATATATTATTGCACCAATGCAGGATGAAGTGTCGCACGATTGTTTCTCTGATAAAAATATCACCCAGGCCTAGCAGTGAGCACTTTTTGTCCTTTCTTTGCAAGATCTACTTGGTTTTGATTTGGATTTTTGATTTGCTGTTATAGGACAGGGGTCTATTTGTAGATTTCATTCAATTTTTGATGTGCTAACCCTTGTAGGACTAACAAGTGGTGCTTTTAGGTGCTCCTATTGCTTTTTTATTTGCTTAAAAATGCATGCATAAGGGCTACTAATGGTTTTTGTAGGGCTGCCCAAAGCATAAAAAAACAAATCAAGTGCTTGTTTAATTGCTTTCTTTTGAGTGTGGCATATACTAGTTGTTTCATTTAGTAGGCACTTAATATCTTGTTGTAGGAATCTTTGGGTGGTAGGAGAAGTATGCTCTTCACCCTTGTGGTGAACCAAAAAATATTGACCCATCTTTAGATTTTGAAAGCAAGAGGGTAATTGAACCTTTTCTTGGTGTGTTTGGGAGATATTTTTGAGTTAGGAGATTATGCTCTTCACCCTTGAGGTGAAACAAAAATCTTGACACTCAAAGATTGATCCACTATTTGTTTAGCTTTTAGAATCCTTTAGTGGGCCTCCTCTTGAGCAATCAAGAGGAACGACCCAAGTGGGGATAAGCCTTTTGACGGCTATTCTGACTCACTATAAAATCAAGGCTATCAAGGACACAAAACCTTGGTAGACGTAGTACTTGTCTTTGCTTGATGTGAGTACTTGTGGGATTGTGACCATGAGGAAAGTGTTGAGCAAGAATGCTTAAGGTACTCTTATGGCCGCGAGGTCTATTACTTTCCGTAAGGTAAGGAGTCCCTTTGGGGAGCAAGAGGGGTATTATGAACAGAAGCCCTTATTAAGAACCATAGATAGAAGCCACCCTATTTTTCTGCTTAGCTTCTTGGTACAAGGATTGATCCAAGTGGAATAACCTAGATCACCCCAAGATTACTCACCATCTGTGTTCCTTTGGTTGTGTCATTGACACTTCCATAAAAAAGCCAATATCTATTGTGGGTAACCACTTTGTGTGAGGCAATGTAGCATCAAGTGTGGGCCAAGTTGTTAAGTATTAAGCCATTGTCTTTTTAGGCTAGTAAGTGCTTGAAGTGTTTTCATTGTGATCTACCCATGTAAATGTTCTCAAACATCAAACATCATGGTAGCATTCATAGGATTTTATTGCTTTGATATCACAATTGCTTGTCTTGGCAAGGTTGCTTTTTCCCTTGTGCAAGTGTTTTATGACATGTTTGATCACCTACTATTTGCAAACTTGTCTATTTACTACTGTCATTGTGCTTGAAATCAAAAAATCCAACCTTCAAACTAAAATTTTGAACAAACTGCCCTTAAAACTGAGATTTTTAGCACTCACTGGTCAAGAATCGTATGACCCTGAAATAGTATCGCACACTGTCCTGAGAATTATCATGTGATAGTTCATTGCTGGAAGACTATCACACTGCTTACCTAGAAATTATCACACAGGCTGCCTAGAAATTATCGCCCTGCTTACTGAGAAATATTTCTTGTTGAGAAATTATCGCATTGTTTTCCTAGAAACTGTCGCACAGAGTCTTTTTGCTGCCTATTTGGTTTATGCCATTTTCAATCTTTTCTTTAGTTGACCAAATTTTAGAAGGTGACCTACTCTACTGCTAGAAACCTATTTGTACCTTGGGTTCCTAGTTTTAGACCTCTTGAATTAGTGTTCTCTAATTTTACAAATTAGTCTTGCTTGGCATCGATAAGTTGGAGATTATCCTTGTGGAAAAAGTACACCTTTAGATTCTTTGGTAACACGCTTGGAGAGTTTTAGTACTCTTTTGTCCAATTCACTCCCATCAAAATTCTATTTCAATTATATATTTGGTTAAACCCATTTTCTTGGCCCATATGTGTTAGGATACTGATCCTTTTATTATGCACCTCTGTGGCAGGATTGGTTTATACCTTTTGCAGCTTTCTATCCTACCATCTCTTTTCTTGGACAATTGAACACTTTCACTATCCTAGTTTGATATTGACATTTCATAAGGTCATCTTATCACCAAGGGTCTTTTCTCTTTCATGTCAGTTACGATAAGGTACCAAATTAGTCAAGGAAAATGACCTCAAGTTGTCTTTGAACAATTACCCTTAGTCCAAACTTGTCAAAAGCAAAAGGGAAAGAAACCTGTCTTTGATCAATCACCTAGGAGTGCGTTTGAGGCTTGGTTTGACCCAAAGAGCAATCCTAGTGAGTTAAGTACCTCTTTACCATCTTCTTAATCAAATATGGACATGAGCTACACTTTGACTAGGAGACAAAGAGAAGCAATGGATCAAACTCTTGATGAAATTTTCCAAAGATATAGGGGTAACATGTCATTTGGTGATGACAATCAACCTGAATTGCCCCCTATTAACTCAAGATATTTAGATGCCCATCAAAGAGATGAAAGAAATTTTGGGCAAGCTCACCAAGATGCATGGTCACAACATGAAGACCAAAACAATGAATCTAGTGACGCTCATGTGAATGCCGCATTCACTAATGACTTGTTCAAACACTCAAGGTCCAAATCTCCACTCAAAACAACCTCAAGATATGCTAATGAAAGGCTTAAAAGAATTGAGCATGAAAAGAAAGCCTTCTTGGATGAACAAGCCACTGAAGAAGAAAGGTTTAGACACCTAGAGGAAGAGAAACAAGCCTTGTTGGAATTAAGAAGAAAAGCATTCCAAGAGGAACAAGATAGGTTGTTAGCTCGACAAATTAACAACCAATTCAACAATGGGGGTACCAACAATGGAAACAACTCTCCACCCTCTACTCCCTCAAGAACCTGAAGAAGTAGAAGGTGGTCAAGGGCCCCTTCAAGATCTCCTAGTTCTAGAGGAAGAAGGATTTAAAAAAATAGGAGACAAACACCTCCTCAAAACTCAAGACAACCCTCCCAACGAGCTCATCATGGCTCTCAACATGGAGGAAGTAGTACAAGTTTTGATGATCAAGATTTCATGAGAATGCAACAAGAGCCACTATTCCAATAATATGTGGAGAAGTACCTTGATCAAAATAAAGATAGGTTCCAAGAGAGTCTGATTAACAAAGGTGATAGAGTCCCTTACAACTTTGATGTGGATAGGAGGATCAAGAAACAAGGACCCTCTCAAGAAGAAGAAATCAAGCAACTCAAACGAATGATGGAAAAGGTGTTGGCACCTAAAAGTTCCTTTTCACTTGATTCTATTTGTCCCAATCCTTTTGACAAAAGTGTGACTATGATAGATTTTCCTAGGAAAGTTGAAATTCCCCAATATGACAAGTATGATGGCAATGGTGATCTACATGATCATGTGCGTCAGTTTTATATCATGAGTTTTGAGTTCCACCAAGATGACTCTTACCTTATGAGATTATTTCCAAGAAGCCTCAAAGGCCAAGCCATGGAGTGGTTTACCAACATAACCCCTCCCATAAAAAATTTCAAAGAACTTGTCCACAGATTCATTCAACATTTTGCATACAACTTATCAAGATCAGTTACTATGTTGGAATTATGCAATTTGAAACAAAACCAAGGGGAAACCTTTGTGACCTTCTTGCAAATGTTGTGATGATTGTGCTCCCACTATTCTAGGACTATTCCTGAGCATGAAAGGATTGACATCATTATTAGTAATTTGGTGCCTAAAATGCGTTATAAAGTTTTAAAAATGGTCTTTGATTCCTTTGATACTATGGTTGAGACAACATGTCAAATAGAGGATGTCTTAAGAGAACAAGGCATTTTGACCAACAACAACAAGAACAACAATAATGGTCAAAATAATAACAATGCTGATAAGGACAAAGGCAAGCACTCGCATTGGAACAAGAATAAGCAAGTAGTCAATGACAGAGTTGTGGACTCTTCCCAACCCAAGGATCAAGGAGTCCTACATTTTTCTAGTGCAATCCAAGCTATGAAGCTCAATACATTCTCTAACCAACAAGAGAGTAAACCTAAGTATCAAGAAAAGCCCAAGAAAAAATTGAGACAGGTTTCTAAACTGGGTGACTCCTATGAGGATGTTTTCAAGACCCCTATTGCTAATAATCTTGTGCAACCACAAGGTCCAGAAAACTTTCACATACCTAATGTTAAGCCACATTGGTGGAATGAAAAAGATTTATGCAAATACCACAATAGCATTGGACATGACATCAAACATTGCTGGAAACTTAAACACCTTATCCAAGATCTTATTGAAAGTGGTAAACTTCAGATTGATGGGTTGAATACAAATGTGGACCACAAGGCATTCAAAGAACCTTTTCCCAAATATGAAAAGGGGGAAACCTCTCAACCCAAGAATGGCAAAGCTACAATCAACTATACCTACACAAGTGCAAAAAATGTGGTTAATATGCTTGAGATTGTTGAGGAAAATGTCAACATGATACGAAACAAAGATTCTTATAGTCATGATGTGGGCTCTCCTCCTATATTTGATGAAGAACTTGTGGTGGTGCTTAGAGGTCCTCACTCTCAAAGATTGACCCAAGCTCTTAACGTTGTCACTAGAAACCAAAGTCAAGGTCCTGTGGTTATTAGAGGTCCTAATTCCAACCAGTCTAGCAAACCCAAGCAAGTGACATCCAAGAATGTCATCACCAAGTCAGCAGTCAATCCTGAAATGAGCTACAATCTTGTTGACCAGTTACAAAGAACACCAACTCAAATCTCAATTTTTGAACTCCTACAGTTGTCTCCTAGACATAAGCATGTCCTTGAGGATGCTTTGCGTATAGCCAATGTCCCTAACAACATAGATGTTGACCAATTACAAAACATGGTTAACCACCTTGCCAGCCCACATTACCTCACATTATCAGAAGAAGATGACAAATCCTTGAGCCATCCGCATAATCTTTCCCTTCATATTGAAGTCATGATTCACAAGACCCATGTCAGGTGTGTGTTGATTGATGGGGGTGTTGGGCTAAATATTTGTTCCTTGAGTTTGTTGAAGATACTGGGTTACTCTAAGCAAGTTATTGATACTCATAAGAAAATAACCATCAAAGCCTATGATGAGGTAGAGAGAAGCTCCAAAGGTTTGGCCATCCTTCCTATCAGGATTGGCCCTGTTGAAAAGGACAGTTTGTTCCAAATTGTTGATGCTAGTCCTTTAACCTATAATATTCTACTTGGTAGACCATGGATCCATGACATGCAAGTAGTGTCATCCACCTACCACCAATGTGTCAAGTTCCCCTATAATGGAGTAGAAATTTGTATACCCGAGGATAGCACATTATCTGTTAATGAAATTTCAGTTGGGACTCATGTTCCTCTTAATAGGGAAGAAACTTTTTTTGATGCAACTCTAGAGTAGTGAAAGAACAAGTTTAAGGCCATAGACCTTGGTATGGGAGGTTATCAAATTGACTCCCTTACAAAATTTCCAATTTTACCTAGGTCCTATGGTAAACCTTCACAAGAGATGTGTCCCTCATCTTCAACAATGACTCTATTTGGTACATTTGTAGAGTCCTCAGTACCCATACAGGATGAAAAAGAAGAGGTAGCTATTAGAAATTAGATTTACAAGGAGGAAAAATACAAGCATAATGAAAATTTCTCCCCATCTCCTAAGGCTTATGGGAGAGGATATACTTTGGTCAAAAATATGGGCTACCTAGGTCATGGTCCTCTCAATCACAGATTAGATGCTAAGGTTGAACCACTCAATCATGCTCTCTTTGACCATAGATCTAAGACAACAGTTGGCATAGGTTTTGAAAGTCAGAATAAGAAAACTACTCCTATTCTTGCTACGATGGATAGTGATAATGAACCTAGCTACATTCCCAATTTGTAAAATCAACAAGATAGGTGTGAAGATTGGGTCCCTTCCACCAATCTCCTTTGGGGAGATTTAGATGCTTCAGTTATCAATCCAATAATTTTAGACCTAGAACAAGAACAATCCACTATTGAAGATCATGTTGACGATCCTATTCAAGAACATCAACATACAAATAAAATTCAAGGTGTTACCCTTGGTGACATTGAAGCCTCTACCTCAAGGCCTAAAAAGTATGCTTGGTGTAAACATCCTAGTCGGGATTTAGATACAGACTCACATTAGTATGAATGGGATTCTCTTTTTGATTATTCTATAGTTGACATGGACATTGATGTTGTCCATACATATAGTTCCCAACCTAAGGTAGCTAACGAGTCTAGTGTAGGATTAGAGGATTGGAATTCATGAGTTGCTTTAGTGGACGATGCTTCACTTGGTAGGATAAATCTTGATTTGGGTACCTTAGAGGGATACTTGATGAATCCTAACTCTACAATCACCAGAGATGATGCCATTCAAATAAACAATATTGAACCAGTCATTGATCTACCCCTTCCAAACCCTCACTTAATTGATTGGTCTCAGCACTACCAAGAGCCTCAGCTTCTAAATTTTCAAAATGACTATGAGATAGCCTGTTACCTAAATGCTCTTGAACCTGTAGTCTCTTCCACCAGTGAACCAACTACAAGCATGATAGAACCAGATATCAAGTACCTTAGTCACAAAATGAAAAGAAAAGAAAAAAAGAATAAGAGTTCTGATGGTGAAAACCACTATGTGGCGGTGTCAGAACCTAAAAAAGTAAAAATAAAGGACGTATCTGAAGGCGAAAACCTCTTTGAGGCACCTAAGGATGAGGTACTTGATCATCTTCCAAGCTATTTTTAGGACAGGTCTTCAGTGCTTGTTGAGTCTACATAGCTAGTTAACTTGAATACACAATCCACAAATTGTGCACTTAGCTCAGTCTCTATCAACATAGGAAAAAGAGGCATATACCAAGTTCCTACAGAGAAAGAAAATTAACTTTGCTTGGACTTATTCAGACATGCCAGGATTGGACACTAGTGTCATTATGCATCACTTGTCCATAGCTCCAGGTATCAAACCAATAAAACAAAAATTGAGGAAAATGCATCCTCACATAGCTCTTCTTGTCAAAGCTGAATTAGAGAAACTCCTCAGTGCAGGATTTATAAGAGCCATTGATTATGCCAAATGGATATCCAATATTGTACTAGTTTCAAAACATGACAAGTCCATTCGTGTCTGCACATATTTTAGAGATCTTAATAAAGCATGCCTAAAGGATGACTTTCCACTTCCAAACATAGACATGATAGTGGACATGACCGCAGGTTATGAGATCTATTCTTTGATGGATGGCTTTTCTAGGTATAATCAAATCAAAATAGCTCCCGAAGACCAAGAGAAAACTACATTCACTTGTGCATGGGGAACCTATTGTTGGAATGTTATGCCATTTGGATTGAAAAATGTTGGAGCTACTTATCAAAGAGCTATGACAACTATATTCCATGACATGATGCATAAGAATATGGAAGACTATGTGGATGACACCTTGGCAAAATCCAAGAAAGGGATACACACCTAGGTGATTTGGAAGTAATTCTAGATCGTATGGAACAGTTTCAATTGAGATTAAATCCCAAAAAGTGTGCATTTGGAGTCACCTCTGGAAAACTCCTAGGATTTATCATTTCAGTTAAAGGAATAGAGGTGGACCTAGAAAAAGTTCAAGCAATAATGGATATGCCACCTCCTAAAAACATCAGTCAAATTAGGAGTCTTCAAGGATGCCTTCAATCTATAAGGAGGTTTATTTCACAACTAGCTGATAGAGCTCAACCCTTTAATAAGACTTTGCATAAAGGGGTAAAATGTGTCTGGAATGAGGATTGTCAGCAAAGCATAGACCAAATCAAATAGTACTTGGCTAATCCTCCAATCTTAATGCCTCCTATCCCAGGAAAACCACTCATATTGTATGTCTCAGCAACAGAATCTTCCCTAGGGGCATTATTGGCTCAACTTGATGATACTAGAAAAGAAAGAGCTATATACTAAATCAGCCGTACTCTTGTGTCATATGAGGTCAACTACAATAGTATTGAAAAATCTTGCCTAGCGGTGGTGTTTGCTTCCCAAAAGTTGTGACATTACATGCTTGTGCATACTATGTGCTAAAATGTTGTCACACTTCTATGAATCCTTACATGCAAGAAAACTCAAGAATGAGCCCTCACAAATCGATCCATAGCTCCCTAGGCATGGAGTGCAAGGGTTTTTAAGAATGCTCTCAGCTAGAGCTATTAAGCCTATAATCTTGCTAGTAAACCATGCAATGGGAGATTCAAGGAAGACAAGGGCAAGAATGCCAATATCTCCAATGAAGCCAAATGTATGCAATGCAAAGCAAATCTATATGACAATGCAAGTTAATCTATTGCATAAAAGGAAATCTAAGCTAAGAATGAAGTTATGAAAATGCAAATACTATGCATGAAAATGAAATCTAACTATGAAGCAAGAAAGCCATGATGATGCAAGAATGAAGACAAGAAGATAGAGTGTTGATGAAGATCCAAGATGAATGCCAACAATGCTCCAAATCTTCAAACCCTAGATGCAAGAATATCTCCAAAAGCTCCAAGATGACCTAGAAAACTTGTAGCATAACAATAGCATAAAAATTTGTGTGTTCAAATGAGGAAGAAAGCTCTTCTTTTATACGAGGTGAAAAATCAATGGACCATGGAGATTAAGAGGCAAAAGATTTAATCAACGGTGGAGAAAAAAAGAAGCTTGATCCTTGTGCACAAATATCCTCCAATAGGAAAATTAGAAGCATTTACTTTATGTTGAGCATTTACTTTATGTCCATGTGAGACAAAAAGTGCTTTTCTTTTATTTTTTATTTTATTTTTCTTTATAAATAAGAATTAAATGCTTTATTTGTGCAACTTAGGATAAGAAGAAAAGTGGGGCTTTTTATTTAATAAAAGGGGAGGAAATATTCCTTTTAATAAATAAAGACTTAGGATAAGATGGTTTTCCCATAGAAAATAATCAAATAAATGATAGGACTAGGATTTGATTAAGAACAAGCAATTGATGATTTTAGCAAAAGGGACTAATAGTCTAGATGACCATTTTTAGGTGTATACATTTTTCCCTCTTTGACTAATGTGTGATCAATTTGGGAACACATTACGTCAAAGAATAGATCAGCCAAGAAGGCAAGAGATAGCCAAGAAGGCAAGCAGATAGCCAAGAAGGCAAGCAAATAGCGATGTGACTCCAAAGAATGAAGTGCAGAGAGATAGAAAATCTTGCATGGTCAGCCTGGTAGCAACAGTACTGAACACTTAGGAAAGAGATAACCAATAATATATGATGTGTCTGCCCCCTCGGGATCGAAAGTGAAATCTAGGTGGAGGGAATGCAGAAGCAAGAGCAACATGATCAAATCACTAGAAATCATAATTGAAGAAAGAGAATAGAATAACCATCAAGCAGTGAGGGTATGCCCCACACATGAGACACGGGGCATGAACCTATCGGTCCCTCAACCCGTAAACACCACGGAGGGGGATTTGAACTTGGGATTTGAAAGTGAATGAAAGACTGGAAGTTGAGAGAGATGAGGATGAAGAGGTGAAGAATGCCCCAGCGAAGATCGAAGGATCAGGCCTCAAAAGGTTAACCAACTGCATGGAAGAAGGAAAAAGATGAGCTGGGTGATCAAGGTGAACTCAGATTTTGGTTTGGATCCTGAAATGAAAGGAAAATGATGTGATATGAAAGACAAGAAGTGAAAGACATGATCAGGAAGAAGCAAAAGGTGAGCGCAGTTGATTAACAAGTCCATGAAAGATAAAGGAGAGCTCTCTCCATATGCAAGATGCAAAACTAACTAACATGAACTTAAGAATGCAAGCTACATGAAAAGTGGTTTACTTGCAAGGTCACAAAGCCAATAGACATCTAATATTCATCATTGAGTGTTATTGGTAGCGTCGCAAGATCATACAATACACACTAGCATAACTATGTGGATCTGAATATGATCTATATTAGATAGAAATTTGTGAATCCCACCTAAGCATCAAAGACATGTAGGTCAAGATGACTAGTGCAGTGAGATTACCTAAGTTTGATATAGAAAGATTATGCTCGCATCGAGACACAAGAAAGTCAAGATGACTATAAGCATGCACTTGCAAAATAGTCAAGGATAATACCTTGTAGGTCCATAGTGTCAAGTAAGACCAGCATAAATGCTCATGACAGTGAGGACCAACAAAATATACCCACAAGCAGATAAAGAAATAAAACATGTTCTCATACCCTCAGTCTTCTAGCTATGCATCATCGAAAACTTCTTAGGGAGAGACCACTTAGGAAAGAAATCATCATAGACAGCACGCAAAGAAATAAAGTCAAACAAATCTCAGCGAGTCAAGTGCGTGTGTGTAGGTCATAGAGTCAAACTTTGAGTATCACATCTGCTAGTGAGAAATATTGCATCATCTAGACTGCATGTAGGATATTTGATAAGTGTGGAGAAACACTTGACGCTAGGGTAGTGTTGAAAAACACAGTTGAGGTGGTGTTGAAAAACACCATTTACAAGGTGCCTAAGAAACCCAGATGTACAAAGAGACCCAAGATAAGCTAAAAACAATGGATGCCCCCTAGAATAAGACAAGAGTCAATTCCAGGCTAAGAGAGGCAAAGAGAGAAGTGGAGTGAAGGAGCACAACGCAAGACTGATAGACATAGGTGCAAAGGGTCTCAAGCAGTGCCTGTTTCTAGGTTTTCACCACTTGATAGGTTTTTTTGCAATTTTTTCAGGACTTTTTATAATTTTTTTGTATTTTTGCTACCAAGGAGCCTGTTTCCAGGTTTTCACCAAGGCATTTTTTCAATTTTTTTTTGATGTTTTTTAATTTTTTGATTTTTTTGGGTGAGACATCAAAGCGCCTATTGCTAGGTTTTCACTAGGATGCTCATTTTTTCAGTACTTTTTATGATTTTAAGGATTTTTTTCAGCATCATATATGAATTTTTTTCAGGATCATAAAGTATGTACAAAGGATGCCCCAAAAAAAAATGGGCATCAAGAATCTACTTCCTTTGATGTAGAGAACTGATAGGCCCCAGGCCCAAATGCTGTAGCTATGATGATAGGAGGTCTCAACCAGTTTGACCAATAATAACCAACCCTAAGCAATGCCTGAGCTAGCGGAGGATCGTTAGAATGTGATCCACATATGCCATCGTGGATTTTAGCTAGTACTTTTTCTGACTCCTCTATTTCTAGACACTTAAGGAGAGTTTTGTCTAAACCCTTCCTATACAAGTCACTAGAGACAAAGGAAAAGTGTAAGGGATGGTGGAAGGAATGGCGTGGTGGATTTGCAAGAGGAATATGAGGTGGAAGATATGAAAAGATGGTAGGATTGTAAGATTTGTGAGTAGGATAGCGTAATTCATCCACCAGGAACTTGAAGTGAAATTTATGCTTTTTCATTTGTAAGATGGATGTTGAAGTAACCAAGGCATTACCAACTTTGTTCTTAGCTCTAGGAATGGGTTGAAGTGTAACAGATATGAGATCATGCTTGAAGTAGTGCATCATTTTTTTGTAGAGAATCAGCTTGTCATCTTTTATTTGATAATCAATATTTTTGAGCAGATTTTTATTTTTACTTTTCTTAGGTTTGGATACCGCCACAATGTGGTTTTCACCATCCGACCGTTGCTCTTTTCTTTTGACTTGATGAATGTGATGTTTGATTGCTGATTCAATCTTTTTTGTGGCTAGTTCGCTGGTGGAAGAAGTAACAGGTGTTGATGCAAGATGAAATGAAGTGACTAGTTCAATAGCATTTATGTGAGGGGTGTCATCTCTAGTAACAAGAGAGGTTGAGCCTATAGGGTAAGCTCCAAAAGTAGTTAGATCTAGACTTGTCATAGAAGAACCAGCGTGGTCCACTAAGGCAATATGAGGAACAAACTCATCAGACCCCACACAAGACCCATCAACCATGTCGGGATGGTTACTATAAGAATGAACCATATCAACATCCATATCATCGGTAGATATACATTTTTCTCCCCAAATAAGTGAAGTAGAGGGAATATCATCTCCCATGTGAGCCATAGTGTGTATTGGTGACTCATCTGTATCTGTGTCTGAATTACTGAGCATGGGAGTATTTTAGGCATCTTATCTATAGATCCACTCGTGAACAGCTTGTTCTTCTCTTTCGGCTTCAAGGATCACCATAGAAGAAGTGGAAGGTTTCCCATATGACCTAGGAGAAATAGGTATAGAAGCAAAGGAATCTAGTTTATATTCACCCATACCAAGGCTCATCATCTTAAATGATTTCTCAGCAGCAACTAGAGATGTACTAGGATCATCAGTAGGTTCATTGTGAGGAAAATTTTTTTTAGTAGCAGTAAGAGAATTAATAGCAATAGTATGGTCTCCAGGAATCACAATTTCAGTGCCATTGTATGGAAATTTGATGCACTGATGATAAATGGAAGGAACAACCTGCATGTTGTGGATCCAAGGATGACCCAAAAGAATGTTATATGCGAGTGGAATGTCCAATACTTGGAAGTTAATATCTTTTGTGATAGGGCTCACTCGGACAGGCAACGTGACAAGACCTTTGGAAGATCTTTCCACTTCATCATAAGCTTTTATAGTAATCTTCTTCTTAGAACCCACAACAAATTCTGACAAACCCAACTATTGTATGACATTGAAAGAAACAATATTTAACCCTGCACCATTGTCTATCAGGACTCAGCGGACTCGGGTATTGTAGACTAGAATGTCAATGTGTAAAGCTAGATTATGCGGGTGAGCAATAGATATGTCATCTTCTGCAGAAAAGGAGAGAGATAGTGGAGATGAAATGTGGTTGACCATAGCCTAAAATTGATCTGGATCAATGTCATTAGGAACACATGTTGTACGTAGAGCCTTATCAAGAATCTCTCTATGCAAAGGGGATAACCGAAGCAACTCAAGGATTGATATCTGAGCCGGTGTCTTGTGCAAATGTTGGACAAGATCATAGCTAGGGGTGGCTGAAGGAGCCACTTGTTTGGAAGGTAAAGCTTGTTTGGGATTTTGCATAGTTTTAAGGACAATCTTGGCTTGCCCCCTAGTAACAACATTCAATGTCTCACTTTGGGAAGATGAACTATCACGTGTTTGCAAGATCAACTTTGGCTTACCATGATTGGCTTTATTATCATCTTGAGACCTCATCATTAGAATGCTCTCAATGGGCTCTACCATGTTGATCACAGGTGTATTAGAAGGATACGTGTAATTGATCTTAGCATCATGATTCTTCTTATGTGCTTGAGAGGTTTCCCCCTTATCATGCTTAGGTAGAGGATCTTTGAAAGCTGTGTGATTAGAATTTTTAGTTAAGCCATCAGTGGAGATTGTGTCATTCTCAATAAGATCCTGAATATCATCCTTAAGCCTAAAACAATTGTCTGTTGGATGTCCCTTGTTTCTGTGATAATGGCAGTAAGAATCCTCTCGCCACCAATTAGGCTTATTTAGCGGATCCCAATTACTAGGTTTATCAGGAAGCGTAAGATATCCATTATCAACCAAAGTCTTAAGGATCACATCGTAAGGTTCTGCCAACTTGGTATAGACTCACTTTTGAAATGACTTCTTAGGCTTATCTGCATATTGAGGTTTAGGAGCATTGTGAGCATTGGCAGCTTCTTGTTGTTTTGCTGCATAGATAGCATTGGAAAGATTGAAAGCAAGCTCTTTAACTTTAGGAGTGTCAACAACCCCATCATTAACAACATACTTGTTCTTATTCCAAGGTTTGTTCTTGTCTTTACCATTACCTTTAGCATCTTTATTAATAACAATATCACCTTTTCTTATAGCTACATCCTCAATTTGATATGCACTTTCAACCATGTCATGGAAGGAGGAGAATAGTTGCTTCCTTAGATCATAAAATAGCTCAAGCACAAGTGTGTTGATGAAAATGTCAATCTTTTCTCTTTCAGGTAGCTGACAAGGATATCGAGAATACAATGACCTCCAACATTGTAAGTAAGTTTCAAATGGCTCACCTTGATGTTGTCTTAGATTACTGAGATCTATCATGGTGACAGGTTGTTGGATGTTGTAAGAATAATGCTGGGTAAATCGCTAAGCCAACTCATCAAAAGTCTTAAGAGGTGGTGTCAATTTCGCAAACCATTCTAAAGCTTGGCCTCTTAAGCCACGAGGGAATAAGCATAGAAGATATGTGTCTTCATGAAGAAAGTCCATACTAAGAGCATAAAAATGATGCACATGGTCATGCGGGTCACCATTTCCATCATACTTGTCATATTTAGGAACCTCAATATCCTTAGGAAATGGGACCATGTATAGATCTTTATCAAAAGGAAGAGCACAAATTGATTCTACAAAAGAGACCTTTGGAGGCTCTCTTTCTAATGCCATTTGGGTAGGGCGTTGATTTGTCCGACGTAATTCTTCTTGAAGGCCTTCCAATTTAGTTGGTACTCTTTGTTGGACAATTTGTCTAACATCATAGCCAAGAGGAAGCTTGTATCCTCTAGAAGTCATATATTGAAAGTACTGATCACCATTATGCTCTAAAAGCTTATGCATCATTCATTGAGAGATCACATCTTGTTCAAATCTCATAAGATCCTCACTAGAAATCTCATCATCAGCATCTGCCTCATGTTGAGAGGGAGGAGGTCTAGGAGGTGAAGAAGGCATACCAAAAGTGGTTCTTGGAGGAGATCTTTGTGGCGTGTTGTTGCCATTGTTGCCATTGAATAGAGATCTATGCTCATGATTACTAGTCTCAGGTTGCTCATGAAATGTCCCTCTATAAGCCATGTGCCTAGCAGCATCCATCCTTTGTTGATTGTGTTCTTTTTCTAAGCATGCTTGGTTATCCTTACGCTCAAAGTGTTCTTGCAAGAGTTGAAATTTTTCTTGTTCTGTCAAAGTGAGTGAGACACTATCTGTGTTTTTGGGGGTCTTGAATGCGGAAAAGAGGAAACCTCCTTTGTACCATGGGGTAGCCTTAGAATCCTCAGATTGGTCAGAACTAGAACTGTTGTTGCTAATGGGCACTCGTGAGCATCTAGTTGGAGAAGGTAACTGTGTATAATTGAATGGAGGATGACTCTCCTGCTCAATTTGAGACCGAGTTGTAACCGGCATGAAAAGAGATGTTGGTTGACTAATAGAATGAGACAAAGTTTCTTAGAGTTGAGATAAGAAAAGCTAATAAAGATCACTTGTCAAAGTAGAACAATAGAGAGATGGCTCATCAAAAGTGCTCAAGCACTTACAGTAATCAATTGACTAAAGCCGAGCAGCGAGCAAGAAGCTCAATAAGCAAGTAGCTAGAGAGGTAACTGTGATGTGACAAGTGATCAAGAGTAGCATTCGTTAAGCTCAAATCTAATAGTTTTAGCTCATTTGTTTCAGTCTAACAAGTCTAAGCATGTAGATAATAGATCAGCTTCAGGTAAGAACAGAAAAAGACACTCTACGACTGGTTAAAATGCAAGTTTAGCAGCTCCAGATTGCAACAGCAATAAGACAAAAAAAAGGTTTTGGGTGACACTGTTGCAGAGTCATACGACTCTATGACCAATGAACATAAAAATCTTAGTTTTGAAGCATTTTAAAAGATCAAGTAAGTATATCAATAGATTTTTATCATGGATCAAGCACATAAGACAACAATCAAGGAGTTCAAGCAAGCAGTTGTCTTCAAACAATGAGCAAGGGGCAAAGCAACCTTGCACATGAACAAGAATAGTGACTTAGTATATCTACTCCTTAAAGATTCTACTTGTGTATGTTCTTGAAAATATTTTAGTAAGCACTTAGAACACAACAACACCTTATCAAGCTATCTACAAGGATATACATAGCTTTTCTAAAGGGAGTCCTCGATATATGTAAGGTACGTGAGGCCCAAATCCGTAGATGAGAAGAATCCAAAATCACATAGCCGGGGGGAGACGGTAACCCAAATCTCCTCCTTCACTTCTCAAAGGTATAAAGTTCTTTGAGGCTTAGCCAAGAGTGATATCAAACTAAATTTCCAAGAGAGGTGTCTTTCGATTCACCACCCACTATTTATACTCCGCCGGAACACAGGAGTTAAGTTCGTCCCTTCAGGTGGTGTGTCCCCAAGCAGGCCTTCTAAAATAAAAGCTAAGTAATTCACTATCAAAAGTATTTAGAGCACTAAAGGTGGAACACTTAACTCTTCAAGTAAATGTAAAGTGAGTCCAAAAGTGGGACACTTAACCCTTCAAGTTAATGTGAAGCGAGTCCAAAAGTGGAACATTTAACCCTTCAAGAGAATGTGAAGCGAGTCCAAAAGTGGAACATTTAACTCTTCACACCAACTCAAAGTGAGTCCAAAAGTGGAACATTTAACTCCTCACATCAACTCAAAGTGAGCCCAAAAGTGGAACATTTAACTCCTCACATAAACTCAAAGTGAGTCCACACCTTAGAAAACAAGTGAGTTACAAAAAGCACAAAAGGGTTGCCTAGTGGAGCAATTAACGCTTCTTTCTTGTAGACCCCTCCCCTTTAATGTAGTGCTGATCTTGCAACTATGGGGCGAAAATGAGGGGCTGACAGATTAGCGAGTCCAATAACTCAAGATAGAAATCTAGATCAATCACAAGTAATCTAAAGTTGCTTATCAATACTACTCACAAATGACAAAGGGTTGAATCAATAGAATATTTAACTTTCCAAGCAAACATAGAGTGAGTCCACAAAGTGGTGCATTTAACTCCCTATGTAAACAAAGAATGAATCCATGCCCTCAATCACTCAATGAGATATTTGATATTGAAACCAAGAATTACTTAAGGTTTAAACACAAGCATTCACTTACACAAACTTGTATGAAAGCAAATCTATGTTCATTCATTTCCCATTAAGAGCATCAATTGAAATGTGTTCTATGAAAGCATGTAAAACACTCAAGCCAAACACATGAGAGGTTCAATTTTAATCCCAAGATTCAAATTTTGTAGAGTTGTAACAAAATATCTCAAGTCCAACGCAACGCGTTTAGTAGATTTCACCTTTTTTTTGTTTGTTTTAAGCATTTTTCATGAAAGCAAGTCATGCACCTTCAAATGAATAAGACAAGAAAACAAGCAAACAAGATATGCAATGTATATCCAACTTATGCAAACCCTAGGGTTAGATCTGAAAATCAATTGTTAGGAGCAATGATAACCAGAAAATAATCCAAATGATAACTCATATCATGCATTAAACAATGAAAAATAAGTGCATACCCATCACAAAATTTTATTTTTTTTGCATTTGCCCTAGTCAACAATATCTGATTTTTACCACATGAATTTGGACCCTAAACCCAAAATAAAGAAAAGAGACCTTTGTCAAAAGACAAAGAGCTTTTCAAAAATGTAAAAATTTCAAAAAAATCTCTTCATTTGTGCCCTAGAGACCCATTTTACTAAAACAGACCAGTTTTAATAAATTGACCAAATGAGCTATGATATGATTTCTAAATTAAAAACATAGTGAATGGACCCCTTGTAGAATTCCAAGACCTTTCCAGAAATATAAATTTTTTTTAAAAATATGCTGATTTGCGCCAAAAATTGATTTTTTATGAAAAATAAAGAAAAAATCATAAAAAAATAAAAATTACATTTGAAAAATCTAAATTTTTTTTTGGAGCCTCTCTGATATGTCACCAACTTAAAAACAAAATTTAAAACCAAAATACCAAGCCGTTTGGGAGATATGATCAAATCTTTCAAATCTAGGATTTTTCATCTCCAAACAAATCTACACAAGGGTTAGCTTCAAAAATAATAAAAAACCAGCATGTAAAAGTGGGTTGCCCCACGGTGGGCACCAAAAAATATGTGCTAAAATGTTGTCACACTTCTATGAATCCTTACATGCAAGAAAACTCAAGAATGAGCCCTCACAAATCGATCCATAGCTCCCTAGGCATGGAGTGCAAGAGTTTTTAAGAATGCTCTCAGCTAGAGCTATTAAGCCTATAACCTTGCTAGTAAACCATGCAATGGGAGATTCAAGGAAGACAAGGGCAAGAATGCCAATATCTCCAATGAAGCCAAATGTATGCAATGCAAAGCAAATCTATATGACAATGCAAGTTAATCTATTGCATAAAAGGAAATCTAAGCTAAGAATGAAGCTATGAAAATGCAAATACTATGCATGAAAATGAAATCTAACTATGAAGCAAGAAAGCCATGATGATGCAAGAATGAAGACAAGAAGATAGAGTGTTGATGAAGATCCAAGATGAAGGCCAACAATGCTCCAAATCTTCAAACCCTAGATGCAAGAATATCTCCAAAAGCTCCAAGATGACCTAGAAAACTTGTAGCATAACAATAGCATAAAAATTTGTGTGTTCAAATGAGGAAGAAAGCTCTTCTTTTATATGAGGTGAAAAATCAATGGACCATGGAGATTAAGAGGCAAAAGATTTAATCAACGGTGGAGAAAAAAAGAAGTTTGATCCTTGTGCACAAATATCCTCCAATAGGAAAATTAGAAGCATTTACTTTATGTTGAGCATTTACTTTATGTCCATGTGAGACAAAAAGTGCTTTTCTTTTATTTTTTATTTTATTTTTCTTTATAAATAAGAATTAAATGCTTTATTTGTGCAACTTAGGATAAGAAGAAAAGTGGGGCTTTTTATTTAATAAAAGGGGAGGAAATATTCCTTTTAATAAATAAAGACTTAGGATAAGATGGTTAGCCCATAGAAAATAATCAAATAAATGATAGGACTAGGATTTGATCAAGAACAAGCAATTGATGATTTTAGCAAAAGGGACTAATAGTCTAGATGACCATTTTTAGGTGTATACACATACAATACACCTCATTGCAAAAATTGATTCTCTAAAATACTTGCTTGGTAAGGCTATTCTCACAGGTAGACTTGCTAAATGGATGATGATTCTTTCAGAATTTGACATAGAGTATATTGAATGCAAAGCAATAAAAGGACAAGCCATTGTAGACCAATTAGCTGATTTTCCAATTCAAGACAAAACACCAGTTCAAGTTGAATTTCTAGATGAGCACATAATGTACATGACTGCAAGAACATGGAAGATGTTCTTTGATGGCTCTTTCATGCAAAATGGTTCAGGTGCATGAGTGTTGTCTGTTTCACCTCATGGGTACATAATTCCAAAGTCTTAAAAACTATTGTTCCCATGCACAAATAACATTGTTGAGTATGAGGCCTTAACAAATGGACTAAAAATGGCTATAGAGTGGGGAATCACAGAGCTGCATATTTATGGGGATTCACAATAGATAGTTAACCAAGTTAATGAAGAATATCAAACAAAAGATGAAAAATTGGTACCCTACAAGAAAATGGTTGATTCATTGTGATGATACTTCATCTTTGTTACATTTCAACAAATCCCTAGAGTAGAGAGTAAAGAAGCTGACGCTATGGCTACATTGGCTTCACTTCTTCAGCTAGAACAACATGAGTCTAGATTTGAATTCCTGGTGGAAGAACTACGTTACTGTATCTATGACTCCCAAGAAAGCCAAGTTGTTTGTACCCTTATTGGCCATGAGTCATCTCGCTATGGTGCCATTTACTCATACCTCCATGATGGTACTCTTCCCAAGACATTCAATCAGTTTGAATGCAAAAACCTAACTCAAAATGCCTCTCACCACACCCTTATCTCTAGTGATCTGTATAGGAGGGGTTTAGATGGGACACTTCTTAGGTGTTTAGAAAAGGATGAGTCCAACCAAGCATTAGTTGACATTCATGAGGGTATTTGTGGAGGACATTCCAATGGTCTTTCCATGGCTCGAAGGTTGCTTAGGGCGGGGTACTATTAGCCTACCATGCAGACAGATGCAGTAGCTTTTGCTAAATCTTGTGAAAAATGTCAGAAACATGGAAACCTGATACATGCTCTAGGCAGAGAGCTTATTCCTTCTATTTCTCATTGGCCTTTTCAGCATTGGGCCTTTGACCTTGTTGGGCAGATTCATCCCAACTCATCAGGTGGACACAAATTCATTATCACTACTACTGATTACTTTACCAAATGGGTAGAAGCTATCCCACGTTCTGTTGCCTCAGGAAAGACAATTTCTTTGTTTATTTTGAACCATATCATCTGTCAGTATGGAGTGCCTTCTGAGATAATTACTGATAATGGAGGTCAGTTTAAAAACAAGGACCTTAAACATCTCTGCAAGAGATTCAAGATAAAACAACATTGGTCCTCCATTTACTTCCCACAAGGAAATGGACAAGCAGAGGCTTTAAATAAAACCATTCTCAAAATCCTCCATAGAACAGTTCACAAGAATGGTAGAGATTGGCATCTACAGATAAATCTAGCCTTGTGGGCCTACAGAATGAGTATTCGTACTCCAACAGGGGCTACTCCTTTTGCCCTCACTTATGGTGCTGAAGTAATGTTACCTTTAGAAGTGGAGATTCCTTCTCTTAGAGTTTCCCTTAAAGATTTAGTGACAGATGAGGACTACCACGCCATGAGGTTACAAGAACTAGAACTTCTAGATGAAAAGTGTAAAGCATCTTTTGATCACATGAGAGTCCATGAAAAACGTATGTCCAAAGCATTCAACAAGAAGGTTCTCCCTAGAGAATTTCAAGTGGGGGATCTTGTCCTACAAGAAAACCCTAAGAACCAACAACATAGAGAGCAAAAGGGGAAATTTGAACCTAATTGGCTTGGACCATACACAATTACTGTAGTTTTTGGTACAGGTGCTTATTTACTATCTGATCCAGAGGGGGAAAATCTCCCTGACCCTATCAATGTTTTGCACCTCAAGAAGTTCTATCCATGATGGCTATTATATCTGGGGGCATCCTTTGTACATATCTTATTGATCCAGAAAAAATTCCAAAAAAATTCATATATGATGTTGAAAAAATCCTAAAGGCATATAAAGTCCTGAAAAAAAAAAACAAGAAAAAATCAAAAAATGCGAAAAAATTTAAAAAAATAGAAAAAATGCCTTGGTGAAAACTTGGAAATAGGTGCTTTGGTAGAAAAAATACAAAAAATAAAAAAAATAAAAAATCTCCAAGTGGTGAAAACCTGGAAATAGGCGCTACTTGAGGCCCTTGCACCCTTGTTTCTTAGCACGCGTCCTTGACATTTAGCCTTTCTCCATCATGCCTTGACCTTGTTGCCTTGGTTTGGAATTGGTCTTTGTCTTTGTCTAGGGGGCATAACTATGTTAGCTTTGGTCTCTAGGATGTGTTGGTCTTTAGGACATCACCCCAATGGTGTTTTTCAACACCAACCCCAACTATGTTTTTCAACACTACCCTAGTGTCAAGTGTTTCTCAACACTTATCAAATATCCTACCTATAGTCTAGCATGATATGGTATTTCTCATTCACAGATGTGATACTCAAAGTTTGACTCTATGACCTACACACACACACACTTAAACACTCAACTCGCTGAGACTTGTTTGACTTTATTTCTTTGTGTGCTGTCTACGATGATTTCTTTGATGAGTGTTCTCTCCCTAAGAAGTTTTTGATGATGCATAGCTAGAAGACTGAGGGCATGAGGAAATGTTTTATTGCTTTTTTTGCTTGTGGGTATATTTTGTTAGTCCTAATTGTCATTAGCATTTATGCTTGTTCCACTTGACAATAGGATCTACAAAGTATTATCCTTGACTGTTTGCGCAAGTGCATACTTCTAGCCATCTTGACTTTCCTTATGTCTCGATGCAAGTATAATCTTGCCATATTAAACTTAGGTAATCTCACTGCACTAGTCATCTTGACCTATATGTCTTTGATGCCTAGGTGGGATTCCCACATACCTATCTGATATAGATCATATTTAGATCCACATAGTTATACTAGTGTGCATTGTATGATCTTGCGATGCTACCAATAACACTCGATGATGAAAATTAGAGTCTAAAAGCTTTGTGACCTTGCAAGTAAACCACTTTTTCATAGTAGCTTGCATTTTTAGGTTCATATTAGTTTAGTTTTGCATTTTTCATATGGAGAGAGCTCTCCTTTTATCTTTCGAGGACCTGTCAGTAAATTGCGCTCACCTTTCCTTTTCTCGATCATGTCTTTCGCTCCTTGTCTTTCACATCACATCCTATTCCTATCATCACAAGGGGTTAATCTTATCATCATATCTATCCTAAAGAGATCATTTTTAGAAACATGAGTCTATATCATAAACATGAGAACTAAAACATACATCTATGAGAGAGATTAGACATAAGCATATATATCATCCATTTTGAGCAAAATGATAAGACAATATAAAAACTGAAACATCCATCACAAGTGGGACAAGTACACAAGATATATCATAAATCCATTAATCTCATATATATAAACAAATGTCATGATACAATATGGGATACAAAAATCTAGATCAAATCCCAAGATATGTTTGTATACATCTATCTAACCTAACCTAGGACTCACTACCACCATCATGTGGTGTTGGTGGTGGAGGAGGTGGTGCCATGTTTGGTACTATATCGGATCTCCCAACTATAGCAGAGTAGGGTGGTGCTCTCTGACCCTGTGGCACAACCTGTATATAGAGCCCATGATAGTATGTGGCTTGCGCTGCCTCTCTCCAGCTCTCTACAGTAGCAACCTGTATAGTCCTATCCCACCACTCAAGCTCAGCTCTTAGATCTATTAGCTACTACTCTTTGATTGCTATGGTGATGTGTAACTACTGCATCTCTATCTCCAAATCTTGGATCCTAGCTCTCAGATCCTCTCCTCCTATAGGCTGATCATACCTAGCATCCACCTGGTGGTGAGCTGGCCTCACCCCGTCATCACCCTCATCTATAGAATGCTACCCCCATGGCCATTTCTGGCCACCTGATTGAGAGCTTTGTCTAGTCTCTCTCACTCTCCCTCTCCCCCCTCCATCTCCTCCATCTCCATCATCCCCATCATCTCCCTGTGCTACCAGCTATGCATCAGGTATAGTGAACTTAGGGAAGGGCTGGCTCCACGTCTCTGCCCTATAGGTTGCATTAGCTCCTGCATCTACCATATCTAGGAGGTAGTCCCATGGCTCTTGATGTATCACAGCTATATCCTATACTACCTACTGGTAATCCAGCATCGATAGCCAACCCTGGCCCTCCTCATCCCTAACCTAAGCATATGTGGTAGTCTCGGTGGGCACTCTCTACTGGCGCCCAAACTATCTCCAAACATGGGTGATCACAAATCTCTCCACAATATTTGAATGCTGACCTACCAGTGGCTGACTGCATAGCATAAAATCTAACTCATCTTGGTCAACCCACTACTCGCATGCCCTGTATGGTCTCCACTGGGATGAGGTGAGCTCATCTAGTACCCGGTGGTAGTATGTAACATCTTCACTATGTGGTTGGGAGATGAACCCTGTGTATCTGTATATGTAGGGGCATCTCCACTCCCTCGACTGCACTCATGGTCGCACCACAAAAATGTTCTCCCACACCCATATTTGAGTGAGAATGGCTCCACATGCCTAGGTCTTTCTCTCCTGATAGACTATCTCATGGAGCTCATGGTGCATGTCTGCCAGGATGGCTAGCTCCCATGCCATCCATTGTGGGTGAGCAATCAAATCTACCACTAACCTCTCCCAACCCAATGGAAAACCCTTATGACTCCTGTCAATTATAAGGGCCTGTGCTACAATAGAACAAACGATGCATGGCATTGGGAAATCCCTACCAAACTCCTCAACTAATTGATCCTAGCTTAGATGCTTGCCAATGATAGTGACATCCTGAAACATATCTTGCGTGATCTGTCTACCCTCTATCGGATCCTAATCATAGTACACTTGTGCCAACAAAAAATCATGTTAGTTTCTATCATATGGAAATTTTACATCTATGACTATCTATGAACATGATTATACTTACAAGATCTCCATGGCTCAGAACCTACAGGATTCGATAGACATCCTCTAGGCTAATCATAGCCTCTAAAGTGGGTAGGTGGAAGGTGTTGTGCTCGCTATGCCATCTCTCGGCTAGTGCAGTCAACACCCCATGATCAACATGAATGTGGGGCATCTGCAGCAAATAGCCAAACCCCATCTCTCACAGGTCTACTCACCCTGGATCATTGAGATCCCGAACGCATCATAGTCCAGTCACCCTCGGCACTCTAATGAGTAGCATAGGAAAGTTCTCCTACAAGCCATTTTAACCCAAGCCAGATGTCAGAACATATCATGATGCATGTATAAAATCAGTATAAACAATCTTAAAAGAAAACATTGTCAGGACCCATGTCATTTTCCTCAAAAAATATTAAAACATATTATTTTTTATACTATGCGATACTATTTTTTGACTAAGTATCGTGTGATACTTTCTTCAATAGCAGTGTGATGGTATCTTTTCTTGTGATACTTCACATAGCATCACACAATATTTCATCCAGTATCATGTGATACTAGATTCAATATTGATGCGACACTATTCTGACCCACGAAGTATCGCACGATAAAGATCCTCAAAGAGTGCGATACTTAGAAAGTATCGTATGACTTTTCGTATGAATTTTTTTTGACAAAGTTTAAAAACTTTAAAAATGTGTTTTAAATTGACATTAAAGCTCATAAATGACCAACAAAGCAAGTTTTTTTGAAAACATACCGGGGCACCATATTGTGGAGGCCGGTTGTGCAACCAAGCATGCTCAAATCGATGCTCGTGGACCGAGATCACTGCTTGCTAGGCCATCTTCTCTCTCTAAGCTCTAAAGATTCTCAAATCACTAAAAGACAAATGATTTTGAAAATGACCTTTTCACCCCTTTTATAGCATTTTGACTTTTTGACCTAATTTTCAAAACACCTCAAAATTGCGCAAAAATTGCACCCCTAGCTAATTTTGACATCTTGGATCCATTTTCGGGATCAAAATCAAAATCCAAGTTCATCTTGATAGCCAAAATCACATTTCAAACTTTCACCCTCTTCTACGTAGTTGACTAACCATTTGAGGCCTGATCCTTCGATCTTTGTTGGGGCACCTTCATTTCTTCACCCCCATCTCTTCCAATCTCCTAGTCTTTCATTCACTTTCATTTGATTCATCTCTTTGAGGTTTGACTTCATCTTTATCCTATATCTTTCTTAGTCAAACCTAGTCAAACTAGGGCATATCTTCACCGCTTGATGGTTATCCTATCATCCTTCACTTTTGATTATGATTTCTAGTGACTTGATCAAGTTTATCAATTTTTTGTTCTCCTCTACCTGATTTCAATTCTGATTCTGAGGGGGCAGTACCTATCAGCTTTAATCTTTGACTCAACTTATCAATTAACTCAGCTTGAGATTCTTATCTCTTATTTTAGACTTGACAATTACTTATATACAACAGTGATTGGCCTTGTCTTTTAGCTTATGCTTATCCTTGTCCTAATGTGTTCCCATCCATCGAACACATGTCTGGATTGTTTTGTGATCCCAAATCGATCTCACATTTCAATTCCATTCTTTGACTGCATGTGATCCCAAATCGATCTCACATTAGTCAAAGAGGGGCAAATGTATGCACCCTAAAATGGTCGCCTAGACTTTGGGCCCCATTTCAGCAATTTATCAAATCCCTGAATCGATATTTTCAAAAATCAACATTTTATCAAATATATCAATTTCCTTGATCAAATCCTATTTTATCATTTTTTATTATTTGTCTTGGGCTAACCATTTTATCCTAAAATATTTATTTGTTCAAAAGGAATTTCCTCCCCTTTTAATAAATAAAAAGCCCCCACTTTTCCTCTTGTCCTAGGTTGCACAAATAAAGCATTATTCTTATTTTATAAAAAGAAGAAAAACACTTTTTGTCTCATATGGACACAAAAGTCAACTCTTATTTTCTCATTGGAGGATATTTGTCCACATGGATTGCTCCTCTTTCAAGCTCCACCCTTGATTAAATCTTTTGCCTCTTAATCTTCATGGTCCATTCTTTCTCATTTCTTATAAAAGGAGAGCTCTCTTCTCATCTTAGGATCCATCTTTTGAATACTAACCTTATGCTGCAGGATTTCTTGGAGACTTTGGAGCTTTTGGAGATCATTCTTGCATTCTTTCATTCTAGTTTCATTTCTTCCATCATAGCTTTCATGGAATTTAGCTTAGTTTCCTTTATGCTTTAGATTAGCTCACATAGATTAATTAGCTTGGATTGTAACACTTGCATCTTTCTTTTCATAGCTTAGCTTGCACTCTCATTTCTAGCTTGCATTACATTGCATTCTCATATTGATTCTTGAGGATATTGGCATTCTTGCCCTTATCTCCATTGAATCTCCCATTGTGTCGTTTACTAGCAAGGTTGCATGCTTCAATAGCTCTAGTTGAGAGAAATATTCAAAACAATCTTGTGACTCCATGCTTAGGGAGCTCTAGGTCACTTTCTCAAGGTTTCCCATTCATGGATTCCCTTGGAAGTAATGACTTAGAGAAGTGCACTATTTAGTGTGTACAAATATATCACTCAAGCTACCCATAGATTTTGTGGCTTTAGTTGTACTTAGCATAAGTTCACATAAGTATAAGTCATAAATGTTTTGAAAATGTTTGTCAGAGCATCAACAAAATATGAAGATTATAACAAAATTGAGGCAATAATTGGACTCATCATCTGCCCCCTACTAACATAATGCTTGTCCTCAAGCATTGTATTTCCTGGCTATGGTCCTGAAATCAACAATGGTCATCTTTCCCTTCTTTCCACTTCTGAAAGTGTAGTAAAACCCCCTTGTGCATTCCAAGTAATTTTCTTGATGCTCGTCAACCAACTGATCCAATCTAGTAGCATTGATGTCGTATAGGGGCCAAAAGAGTGTAGGTGGATGGAAGGATAAGGGCATCCATAATTCCCTTCAGGGCTGTCATCCCATCTACATGTAATTAGTCACTCTATGGACAACTACTTCATAATTAATTGGGCTATGTGGTTCTGCTTTCCTAAAAGCTTCTGGAAATCTGTTCCACCTGCTTTTGACCCTTGAAAGAGCTCTTTGGGCTGTAAAATTGGGCAATATTTGATAATCTCTATAAACTTTATCCCTTAATGCAAATACTTTCTCCCTGATTTCAGGCTTTGGTCTCCCATAAGTCAAATTGAGCCAATCCCTCAAAAGAACATCAGGCTTATGTGATTCAACCCTTAATGGAAAAGGCTTAGATTTCTCTAGATCCCTATAAGTGTTCAGCTATCTGTCATAGTTTGTCTCATTATGCATCCATGACATCAAGGACCTTAAGTGAATGTCCCCTATATAGAGAAGAGAATTCCACACTATTTCATGTGGGATAATAAAATTGTGCAAATAGAACTCAAATAACATATTTTGTTGCCATGATGGCAGAGTTTGATACAAACCATAGAATTCTTGGGCTGACTTGAATTCACAATCAATATCCTTGATTGTCATCATAAGATGGAACAACATAAATTGCTCCTTTAAGCAAATAGCATATACCCTAGGTGGTGGTCTACAAGCTATGACTTGGTCAGCTAGTTTTAGAGCCTTGTCCATTTTCTATTTTTGTTTCTTTAGCTGCTCCTTGAGAGATTCAATTTCCTCATCCTTATCAAACATCTCTCTTTGCATTTGATTTCTTTCCTGCTTCCACCATCTCTTCTAAAAGATAAAATGGTTGTATAGATGAAAGAGGATAGATTGAATTGTTGATGAAGGGAACTCTTGCATCTGAGCTTTCTTTTTCTTCTCTTTACCAGCCTGCTAAAAGTAGTCAATGAACCACGTTGATCGGTAGGGTATAATGGATACATTGGAGTATATAGGATGCTGAGGAGGAATAGATTAAACATTCACATGAATGCTCTCTTGCATTACATCAGGGCTTGGCTCAAGCATTCCTTGACCATTCTATGGCATACTACTGCTAGGTTCTTGCTCATTAGGAGGGTCCTCCATATGATGGGGTTCTGCCTGTGTAGGGGAGTCATCAGGAATATATTCAAAAGAGGGCTCTGTAGCAGGTTTTGGTGCTGGAACAATTGGGTTTTGAAGGGAAGGTGGAGACACTTGTCCTCACATGTGAGGGCTTCTACGCATAGTTGCCTCTTCAACCACTACAATTTTAGGTTGGCCAGACCTTTTTGGCTTATGTGCTGCAAGAGTAGATGCTGGAGGAATAGTTACTACAGGACTCAACCATTTTATTTTATTTATTTGAATTGCAGGGTTTGAAATTTCACCTTCTAAGTTAGGGATTTCTTTTCTAATCTTCTATTTTCCTTTTCTTGAGGAAGAAGTGGGTATATTACTCTCTAGAGTAGGTTCAGGAGATTGGTTTTCTAGGGGTAATTTTGGTTCTTTTTCTTTCATAGTTGCTTCTTCAGTAGGGCCGAAAGATTCTAATACATCTTCTAGAGGTTGGGCCACATGATTTACTTCGGGTTGCAAAGTTTTAGATTGGAAAAATTCTACCCATGACATGGGAGAAACATCCCTAAGATATTTTTCAACCAAAAGCTTGATTAGGGCATGGTGACTAATGGAATTTGCATTGCCCTTTTGCATTTCCTCAGCATTGATACTTAACATATTATAAAGAAAATTGGGAATATTGACCTAAAAATTATGCCTGATATAGCTAAGCAATTTGAAATGATGGGCATGCAAGTTCAAAAATCTTCCTTCACAAGTTAAATACATGATAATGTGTGTAGCTAGTTCTGGAAACAGTTGTGGAAGAGACAATCTCACCCCTGCTTAGTAATTTCAAGCAAAGGATCACCCGGCCTGGAGAATTGAGCTCGAGATGACCTGGCATCATGCTCATTTGGATAATGTTCTCCAACAACTGGCAACCTTGTAACTTCTACAATTCTCTCTTTAGTAGCAACAAATGTCAAACCCCACACAGTTGCTTGTCCTTCTTCAAAAGTGCTCATGAATTATGTTGCAACCTCCTCATTAAACTCTGTTTGCTGAAGAAAATAGCCAAGCCATCCGCATGCATTGAATTTGTGGACTGCTTCAACATCTACTAGCAAAATACCATGGATGACTGGTTCATGTCTCTGTAATTTTCCACCCATCTTAGCAATGCCCAGTCTTCAATTTTTTGCTGATCTTCAGTCACCCTATATTCTGCAAATATCTTCTTTTTAAAATCCCAATTGCTATTCTTGAAAATGCTGATATTTTCACTTACATTACCTCTGTTGTGCTCAACATGATGAATAATAATGTCATTAATTTCAGAGGACATCACAACCATAAGTGTGAGTTACCTCACAATTTAATTATGGTCCTTTTAAAATCATGTCAAGTTTAGGAAATCAGAATTTGAAAGTACGACAAATGTGTGTTGGATTAAAAGAATTAATGGAATGTAGCCTAAGTACAACATTGATGTGATAGGGATGTGAAAAGGGTAGTTTAGGAATGACACTTGGAAGTTAGTACACTTTCCCTACCCCCTACAAAAGTTTAACAAGTGTCCTCACTTGATAAATTGAGCACGAGGTTGGGAAACTGGCTTAGTGCATATATTATATAATTAATGCAGTACTAGATATGATAAATTTAACCCGTGCAAAAATAAGTAAGGAGTTAGAAAGTTGTACTTGGCAATTAGTTATCGTACATGAATGTGAGCTGATGAGAGTGTCAATTCTGGTGGCTGCATAAGATTGCTGATGTGGCATTTTATTGAAAGCATTTGAAAATAGAAATTGTGGGTGACATGGTATTTGAGTGGTTGGTAGAAATAGGAATGAGATGAGTTGGTGAGAAGAAAAGAGAAAAGTGAATGAAGAAGCATACCTCATTAAATGAAGTTTTATTATGAGTGCTAGTGAACGTATGCCATGGTGATGCTATAAGAGGAAGGCTTTCACCTTCTATTGCAGGAACTATTTTTTGAGGGGCTGTTAAACTGTGCATGTTGAACTGTTTCAAGAATTCTTCTTTAGTTTGAGGCTTGTGATACAAGCGCAAGCGGTGTGCATTGACTAGCAACTTAAATTGTACTGAGTCAAGTGTGGTCAGCTGAACTAATCCATTATCAAAGACATATTGAATTTTAGAGGGTCCTAGCCATCTGGTTTGTAGCTTTCCTAAGTTCTCCTTGAATTTGGAATCATATAATAAAGCCCAATCTCCTACTTGAAATTGCTTGTTCTTGATATGTGAATCATGCCATCTTTTACTTTGGTTCTGGATTAGCTCTGTTCTTTCCAATGTTGACTTGTGCATTTCATCCAATGAGTTGAGATGGAGGAGACGTTTTGTTTATGCTGCAGGAAGATTGATGTTTAGCTCAAGTGTTGTGTGCAATATTTTGTGTTCAAATTCTATGGGAAACATTGCTGCTTTTCCATACACCAATTTAAATGGTGTGAACCTTGTTGTTGTCTTCCATGTGGTACGGTAAGCCTAGACTACTTTTGTTAATTGACTACTCCAATCCTTGCGATGCAACTATACTGTCTTTGTTAATATTGCCTCTATTTCTATGTTTGTCACCTCTGCCTGTCCGTTTGCTTGTGGATGATAAGGACTAGACTTCCGATGCCTTATGCTATACTCCTTCATTAGCTCTATGATCAGGTTTGATGTGAAATGTGCTCCTTGGTCCGTTGCAAGCTCTTTGGGGACTCCATACCTGGTAAAAATTTCATACAAGAATTTTGCTACTTTTTCATCCCTTGCATTCTGCATAGCTTTCACTTCAACCCATTTTGTCAGGTAATCTGTAGAAACCAAGATGTAGGATTTTCCATTTGATGGAGGATCAATTGGTCTAATGAAGTCCATACCCCACTTATCAAAGGGTGTCATTACTACTTGTGGATTAAGTGGCATCTCATCTGATTTCATTAGATGACCCATCCTTTGATATTTATCACATTTTTTTGTATAAATGGCTGCATCTTTGTGTAATTGAAGCCAATAATATCCTATTGTTAAGATTTTTAGGGCTGTTCACTTTGCTGCAAAGTGACCTCCACAAGGCTCATCATGACAAGCATGGAGTATATCATATACTTCATCTTCTCTCACACACCTTCTCATAATCTGATCTGGACTAGTATAAAATAGATTGTTATCTATGCATGAAAACTGAAAGCTTTTCTCTGCAAGCTTTTTCTTATCTTTCTAAGAAAAATATGGGGGCATCTTATTTGCTACAAGATAATTGGCTATGTCTGCATACCATGGGTTTTTGATTGCTATATGGAACATGTGTTCATCTGGAAATGTATCTTCAACTTGAGTAGTGTCTTCATCAGTATTTTGTAGTCTAGACAAGTAGTCAGCAACTACATTAGCCTTCCTTGGCTTATCAACAATTGTTATATCAAATTCCTATAATAGTAAGAGCCATCTTGCCAATTTGCCTGTTATAGAGGGTTTGTTCATCAAATATTTTATTGCTAAGTGATCAGTGTGAACAAAAATGGGATAGCCTGTGACATAGTGTCAAAATTTGTTCAATGCATAAACTACAGCTAGGAGTTCCTTTTCAGTAACTGTGTAGTTCAATTCAAGGTCATAGAGGCTTTTATTGATATAGTAAATTGCATTCTCAAGGTTAGTAGGCTTTTGTCCTAGCACAACACCTATGGCATAATCTGATGCATTTGTATGGATGTGGAATGGAATAGACCAATCTGGTCCTTTTAGGACTGGTGTAGTTATTAGAAGTTTCTTTAGCTGTAGGAAGGACTCATCACATGCTTGTGTCCACTTGAATTTAGCTTCTTTTGGTAAGCAATGTATACAAAGGACTAGCAATTTGACTAAAATTTTGAATAAAGCATCTATAGTATTCAGCATGTCCTAGGAAAGATCTTACATCTGTTTGTTTAGTAGGAGTAGGTAGTGTAAGTATTACCTCAACTTTAGCTAGGTCCACTTGAATTCCTACTGTTGGAATGAAATGCCCAAGTACCACTCCTTCCTGCATCATCATAAAGCATTTCTCACTATGAAGGGATAGATTATACTCCTTACACCAGATTAGTACCTTTTCAAGATTCTTCAAAGCCTCATCAAATGTCACTCCAAATGTTGTAAAGTCATCCATATATATCTCCATACAGTCATGTGATATGTCAACAAAAATACTAATTACAACTCTTTGAAACGTTGCTGGAGCATTACACAACCCAAAAGGTAGAATTGAATATGCATATGTCCCCCATGGACATGTGAATGTAGTCTTCTCCTGATCCTCTAGAGAAATAGTTATCTAATTGTATCCACTATATCCATCAAGAAAGGAAAAATACTTCTTACCAGCCAAAGTATCAACTACTTGGTCAATGAATGGTAATGGGAAGTGATCTTTCTTGGTAGCTTTGTTTAAATCCCTGTAATCCACATTGATTCTCCATTTACCCCCCTTTTTGGGTACTATAACCAGAGGTGATACCCATTTACTATCAGATATAGGATATATAAAGCCAACATCCAATAGCTTTTGCAATTTAGTTTTGACTATCTCCCTTAATGCTAGGTTAATCCTTCTTTGAGGTTTATGACGGGGTAGGATTCCTTCATTGATATATATCTTGTGAGTACATAGTGTAGGGCTTAATCCCTTCATGTCCCCATAGTCCCATGCAAAGGCTTTCTCATGTGTTTGTAGTAGTTTGGTTAGTTGCTCCATTTGTTGTGAAGGCAACTTATTATTCACATGGAGATTATGACCTTTAGAAAGCTCAACACTAGTTGTAAGGTCAAGCATGGATAATTTAGGGATAGGACTTGTGTTTACTTCACTAGGTAGCAACTGGTGGATAATATTGGGTTCTGAAGGTAATACAAAATCCTCAAAATTATCTTCACATGTACTTAACTCTAACACATAACTCTCAGATACATCTTTGATTACAACACAATCATTATTAAGAATGCTCCAAATGACTTCATCTTCCTCTTGTAGCTTTAGAAAGGATTGCCTATGTAACATCATGAGCTGAACCATATAATTTAGTTCTTCTTCCCCATCTCCTAAGTCTAGCCATATAGGTGTACTCAAATCTGGTTGTGGTTGAGTTGGAGGATACAATGCTAATTTCTTAGTGGCTTGCCCATCTGAAATTGTCATTTTTCCTGATCTACAACTTATGTTTTCATCAATTGTTGCTAACCATGGATGTCCTAGATTAATAGGGTAACCAACAAAATTGACCTTTGGTGAGAGGATCATGAAATCAATAGGGTACTCCCAAGAATCTAAGGCAACTATTATGTCTTCTATCATTCCATCAGGGGTAATAGTAGAGCTATCTGCTAATTACAATATTGTTGGAGTAGCTCTCAACCCTTCAATGCTCAGTTTAATCATAGTATCCTTAGTCATTACATTAATGGGAACACCTAAGTCTATTAATGCATTTTTGACAGACTGGCCATTAATGATGATATTCACAATTGGACTCCCTAGATCTTAATATTTTGGTATTACCTATTTTCCTAGCATGATATCAGCCAATTTCCCTATAACATGAACTATTGTAGGATCCTTTTTCTTCCTTCTAGGATTTTTAAGACAAGCTTCTTTTATTGCTTTTCCATAAATTGGAACATCTTTTATTTCTTTTCCATAAATTGGAACATCTTTTATTGCTTGAAACAAGGGAATCTGGACATGTATGTTCTTAATATGGTCAATGATATCAAATGGTTGGTCTTCTTTTGGTATGGGATTGTCCATGGTGAGACTATGAGGAAAAGGTGGTTTAACTGATGTATGAGCATTAGCTGAGTTGGAAACATTTTCTGATGCAACAATATTTGGCAAATTATTCTCTGGAATCAGTACTGATGCTGTAGGAAGGTTTGACACTTTAGTGATAAGGGGTGGTTCAGGTGCCAGCAAGGTAGTACCCGATCTTAGGTGTATATTAGCTATATCAAGTGCATAGGCAGGGTACTACTGAGCATCAGTAGCATACATTTGCTGATGTGGCTATTGGGATTCGATTGAGGTTGAGTAGGTAATTGCATTTGTTTTTGAGGACCTGCATTTGGAGGTGGTGGCATTATTGTAGGTATATTTGTTGGAGGTGGTAGAGGTGGATATCTAGGATTTGGATTAGGCCATTGCTGAGGTCCTCTCCACTGGTTAGTGGGCTACCAATTTACTTGTGGTTGTTGCCATTGGTTTGGAAATTGTGACCATTGGGGTTGCTATGGAGGATACCATTGATTTTGTTGATTATTTGGCCAAGCATTATTCCAAGTGGGTTGATTATACCGTGGAGGACTTTGGACATTCTGATTTTGCCACTGACTATTATAAGGACTTGAAATTTGTAATGGGTCTTGAGGCATACCTTGTCTCATGGCCCATGATTGACGTTGAGCAACAAAGAATACTAGCTCATCCTCTCCTTCTATCTTCAAGTATTCAATTGGAAGATGCTAATTCTCCAGGTTTGTGACTAATTTGCACTGACAATCCTTCTTTTGTTTGTGGCAATGAGGACATTATTCAACCAACTGCGCCTCTGCATCTTCATGTTTCTTCTTAGTGGTCATCTTTTCCAAGTGTGTAGTGACATCATTTATGATGTCTTGCTTGAAGTTTGACAACAGGTTTGAAATCTCCATCTTTGAAATACCAGATCCACTTCCTTTAGCCACCGTTGAGCGAAATCTCCTTCCTTTCTTAACTGCTGCTCTAGAATAGTTCATACAAATCTTCTGAAGGTCATCCCAAGAAGACTGAGATATATCACCTTCAGCCATGAGGTCTAGAGCTTCAAGACAATTTTCATTCACTCCTCTTAGAAAAATCAACTTCTGTGAATCCTCCTATAATGCATGTTACAGGTTCTTTTGTAAATTAAATAAGAAGCATGATATGTAGTCCTCTAATGTCTCATCTTCCCTTTGTGACATACAGAAGATGTCATCTCCTTTTGAATCACTTCCCTTGCAGTATTCCTTATACTTTCTTAGGAACAAATCTCTCATTCCATCCTAATCAGCTATTGCATTCGCTCCTAAGCCCATGAACCATTTGAGAGTTGACTCATTCAGTGTTGTTGGGAACAACTTAAGCTTATGATTGTTAGTATTATAGTCAAAACTTTGACACAGTATGTCAAATTTGAACAAAAAGGTGTCAGGATCCTCTGTAATAAGTCCATAGAACTTTGGAAGTGCTGAAGCAGGTATGTTCTCAAGGTTAGGATTGTTAATAAGACTTGGAAATGGAAATGGAAATTTAGGAGCTGCCATTATTGGAGGTGTTGGATATTGAAACTATGGTTGGAAAGTATTGTTGACTGGAGGGTTTTGAGAAATAGGCGGTCCTAGAGTAGGATTATTATGAAAATTGGCTAATATTTTTGGAAAAGGACGGAGGTCAAATGTTTCTTGGATGTCTCCTATTAAAGATGATGTAACAAACTTAGGACTAACATCAAGAAATGGTAACTCAAGTTCTTCAAACTCTTCTTTCAGTTTAACAGGTTCTTTTGGAAGAAATCTACCATGAACATCTCACCTTCTTCGATGCATGCAAGTAAGTTGATGACTTGTGAAGCAAGCTCACAACTTCTTGGTATTGACTAAAAATAGGAAACTAATTCTGAAAAATAAATGACTCATTAAGGTTCCTAGTTTGACACCATCCCCGACAACGTCGCAAAAAATGAACAGTCTCACAATAGGTAGAGATAATCATGCCATTGTCTCCTTAAGGGTAATATATCTATGCTACAAATTACCTATCCCCATCATGAAATGAATTTAGATTGTCAACCTAGGGATGTAGACTTGAAATGGGACAACACAGTTTGTGCACTAAGTTCCTTTAGGAGTCATAACACCTATGCTGCAGGAAGATAAAATGCATAAAAGGAATCTATGCTATTGCTGCAGGAAAGTAAACACACTTGAATATTGAATGGAATTACTGCAGAAAACTTATGAAATGAATCTAAGCCTGTCTAAAAACTTAAAAAATTCACTATAGCCGTCTCTGCAAATGCTGCAGGAACAACCACAATGGCAATGCTATAGGAGTAAAACAATAACTCTATTTGAAAATAGGAAAAGTACAAGAAGAAAATCTATTCTAACTTAATCTAATCCACCTTCCAAGTGGGCCCCCTTGGTTGGCTTTTGCTAACTACTCAACACAAGAAATAATCCAAAATCACTCTTCCATTAAATCCTTCTTAACTGGTTACATAACAACTGAATAACTCATGAAGAACAAAATAGAGAAACTTCCACTATACTGAATACATAATTCTATCTTTTCACATTACCTACTAAATCAGTCAAAATCCCTTTATATCAAGGATTAACGTTTATTGAAAACATAATAGAAAAAGTCTCATTAAACCTCACCAAATATGGAGGAGATAAAACAACCATGACATAATACAATTACTATTGAGAACAGAATAATAGTTCTAAGGAAATATAGCAAGACTGATTCCCTATATTCTTTGGAACAACAGCTCCTTCAAAGCGCGACATATCCATTGGAACCGTGCTGGATTCTCTCACCATGGTTGGTCTTCTAACACTCCTTTAATGCAGTTGTACAACTCTTCACACCACTCCTTGTTTACTTGAAAGGTTAGTAACATTCGGTACATATATGCAAGTCAACATTTTCAACTCCTACTTAAATGTTAGAACACAACTTGAAATAACTATATGAAGTACTACATTATATTTATAATAGTTAGCAAAACATATCACTCAAGCTACCCATAGATTTTGTGGCTTTAGTTGTACTTAGCATAAGTTCACATAAGTATAAGTCATAAATATTTTGGAAATGTTTGTCAGAGCATAAAAAATATATGAATATTATAACAAAATTGAGGCAATAATTGGACTCATCAAGTGGTATGCAGATATGGCTGACAAATTGTGTTGTTCTAGATAACCATATGATAGGAAAATTTTGAGAGTGATTCGACATGTGTAGAAAATGATAGATAGACATGTGATAGGGAGGCTTTAGATGGTGCACCAATATGTGTAGTGAATTCTAGATAGGCATGTGATAGAGTGACTTTAGATCATATCGACCAGTATGCATAACAATAAGATAGATAGACATGCGATAGAGAAAGATAGAGACACTAAGATAGTGGATTGACCCACACAAAGACAAATACTAAGATAGTGGATTGGCCCCCACAAATGAAGCCACCAAGACCAAAATTTGAAAATTTTGTGAGAAAAGCTTGTGGTGTAGAGACATCATTATCGAACATAGATGGACACATGGACCCACTTGGTGTGAGCTTGATGGTCAATCCTATTGTAGGGGAAAGCATGGAAAAAGAGGTTGTAGGGTAGTGAGTTGGTGCAATTGCAATGGACCTCTGGGAGTGAATCTTGAGGGGTAAGTGCACCAAGATGGTGAGCAAAAATGAGGGTATAAGTGGCCACTTTTTTTTTCCTAAAATCAGGGAAACCTAAACTTCATAGAGATATTTGAGGGTCATGCACTCACAACTAGGAGTTGTGTAAAGAATAAGAATTGTTGTACTTTGAATCTAGTTTCTAAACTACTAAGGTTTTTAAAAAATGGATAAGACTAAGGGGTCAAACCTCTCACGCACGAAAACTATTCCAATTTTTTTTAGAAAAACATAACATAGCTATTTCCGTGTGCTTCACAAAATATATAGTTAGATTTAGAATTTTGAAAAACCCTTTGGCAGGATGATAAGTAAGAGTGAGATCTAGAAGTTGTGTATTTTTTTGTAATTTTCTTTTGAGTATTTTATTTTTTATGATTTTTTGAAGTGACTGCATCCTGAAAATCTGGCACCTGTTCGTGCGCTGGGCATAACTTGCATCAAAATAATCCAAATTGTAAACCTTTTTTTAAAAAGTGTATGGAATCTAGTGTAGAACCGTAATATGTAATTTGTTTTGAATTTGGTCAAGTAGAACAAAAGTTATTAAAAAAATGGTAGACATATGTCTGTGAGGACTATGAAGACACTCGTAAAGAAAATTAAAGTTTACTATGCTAATGTTGTCTAAAAATAGAAAAATTTATATGGTCAGAAAGCTTACAAGATGTGTGAGATGATGGTAGTAATTTTAGAGATACCCACTTGATCATTTGTAAAGTTGATGATGATGAAATTGAGAAACCATGTTGAAAGAAGAAAAAATGTGTAAATGGACAAAATTGGAGGGAAAATGGGCTTGCAAGTCTTAGGGTCATATTCTAATCCTTTTACCTATCCATAACCCATATGTGTTATGGTGTAAAAAATAACCCACTTGGGTTTTGATAAGCAAAGTCACAATTTTGAGTTCTACAAAATGCGTACAGGTTATGAAGACATAAAATAACATTTTTTGTTTCACATAATATATGTCTTCAAAAACCTGTACAGGTTATAAAGACATTAAAATTTTTTCTTGCAAATGTGTAATACAATACACGTGTATAGATTTACATATATGATATGTTTCTATGTAGGTATATATGCATATCTATACTTATATACATATATTTATAAAGATATATGTGTATATATATATATATATATATATATATATATATATATATATATATATATATATATATATATATATATATATATATATATATATATATATATATATATATATATATATATATATATATATATATATATATATACATGCATGACTCTCTCTCTCTCTCTCTCTCTCTAGTTTTATATAACCTGTATGGGTTATGAGAAATTGTGAACGTTGGCATAAGTTTACATAACACGTACGGGTTATGAGAAATTATCATTACCTTACATAACCCGTACGGGTTATGAGGAAATATTTATATTTGAGTCCCAACGGCCTAAAAGCCAGCAATGCAAGTTGTTTGAAGGCCCCATTGCTATTGCAGATGATTTTTTGGGACAGTAACAACCAAGTTTTGTTTATTTTATTATCAATATTTCTTTGAAATGATTGATTTGTCTTATTTTTTGGATTCTTTTTGAAATTATTTTATCATGGTTACTTTAAATTATAATAAAATGATGCTCATTTGTTATTTTTATGCTATTTGATTGTAGATTGTCCTCATCTCGATACATGTAGGACAAGCAATATCAACAATGGGAAAGAACAAGAGAGGAACAATTGAACAATGAGAGGCAGCAAAGGAAAGACAAAGGGAATGTATGAGGAGATTACATGAAGGTACGTCATCTAATGCACCTAATGAAAATGATGAACATTCAACAATTAAAATTGATATGATGAATGCACCAAATCAAAATGATCAACATACACCAATTCAAATGCATGAGATGAATCCACCTAATGAATGCGATGAACATAGACCATTTGAAAATGATTTAATGAATGCACATGTTAATGAAATTCAAGAAGATTTACCATTTGAAGAAAATGATTTAATGAATGCACCAATCTTAACACCTAGAATAATTTGTAGAAAACCAAAGTTTCTAATAGACATTGATGAAAATATTTTGAGGCCAATGCATGATAACATTTATGAGAGAAATTGTAGAAGAATGGTTATAAGAATTTGGAATAACTATTTTGAAAACTTAAATCAAAGTGGAAGATGCCAATTAGTTGTTGAAATGATTAAAAATCTAAAATTTAGAGAGACAATGAAAATTTTGGGGTTAATAACATCTGAAAATAATAGTGAAAGAACCATTGTGAGAAATATTTTTGATGCATACCAATCCATTGGTCCGAAATCATGCTCTAAATATGCTAATGTTACTCATCGTGTCCTCACATCAACCATAATGGGAATGGAAATGAAAAAATATCATTTAATAAGAAAAACAAGCAAGTCATTAAGGATAAGTAGAACCACATTACACCATGCTTTAGATAGGCGAGAGAAAATTGAGGATCCTAGCAATAATTCTCTTTGGGCATTCTTGGGTAGACTCCCACACAAGGACAAGGTCATTGCTGATGCACTAAGAACATTAATTGAGAAATATTAACATGAAAACACAAGGTTTTCACCCAACCAAAGAGATGTTGTTAAAAGGAAAACTAGAATTAGAAATTGTGAGCCACATCCAAAACACTACTTAGATATGACACAAACACAATTTTATGAAAGGTTTCTTCAAAGCTTTCCTCAAATTAAAATTAGTCAAAGATTTTTTGAGATGACAAAACCATTTTATGTTAAGATTAATCATGCACCTACTACATGTTGTTGTAGGGTTCATGTTGAGTTTTCCATGCATTATGAGATTTATTGCTATATATGTGGTGCTTTGCACACTAACAATATTTTGTACGAATGTGGTCTACAAGCACCTCCTAAGTCACCGAGAGACTTCATTTCAAGTGTACTCTATAAATGAGATGATGAGTGCATTTATTATAAGATGACGTGTTTGAAAGGATTTTGTCCTACATGTTGTGGTTTGCAAAAGTTGCATAGATTCTTAAATATTGATAACACACATGAAATTGGGAAAGAAGTAGTTTCTTTTGGAAAATACAAGTCAGTCACATATGGTGTTAAAGATGGAAAAGAATTAAAGAGGTGTCAGTTAGTGAAAAGGGATATATGCATAATTGATTTTATGAATATGTTTTAAGACAAACTAGTTTATGAGTACATAGGTCACACAAATAGAGCTAGGTGGTTAGATGAGTAATTCAAGTTGTGCAAGGACACTTTCCCACTCGATACTATTGTCTATGTCATTGCTTTTATAAAGCATTATACACTAAAACCTTAAAATGAAGTACAACATATGTATTATCACTCTACACAAGTTACAATTTTTGTACACATAGTATTCATGCATGCACATGATACAACAAAGGAGGGAAAAAAGGTTATTTAAGAGAGTATCACTTCTATATCAGTGATGATCATACACATTCCTCAAAGTTTGTGCAAGGATGATTTAAGGTTTTCTATGACACTTTAAGGGAAAGAGGTATAAGATACAAGGTCAACACTTAATATGGTTAGACAATTGCACCTCACAATTTGAGAATGCAAGGATGTTCTATTGGTTGACTAGGATACAGGTGACAAGTGGTGTGCAACATTTTTGGAATTTCACCGAGGTAGGTCATAGAAAGTGAGAGTATGATGGTGCAAGAACATGTGTGAAAAGAGCTCTTATCAGAGAGGAATTGAAGTATGAAGGTGGTGCAGTGTTAATAGATGGAGAAACAATTGTGCAATGGTGTAATTATACGATGGGACCAGGCAATGCAAGTAAGTCTATGGTTTCCAATTTTTTTTGGTTAATATGTGAATCTAACATTGAAAACTATTTATATTGTTGTACACTTACACGATCAAGTGACGTGCATTCATTTAGAATTTCAAATACAACATCATTAGCTATTTATACTAGATAGATTGCTTGCTTTTTCTCTTTGTGTATGCATTTCTTGTGGGATGAGTGTGAGTCAAAAGAGCGGATCAACGAATGGTCTTGTAGACCTTTGCAAACCCTAGATACATATCAACTTCTTCGAGCACTACAACTGAACCCGATGGAAGCATCAATGGATTTTGACTATGTATCTGACCTAATTGAACCAGGTAATTTATCAGTTTATTACTTAGAGAATTCTTTTTCTCATCTTGTATGCATTTTAAGGTCAATTTATTAGTTCTTTATGTTGATTTTGGTATTAACTTATAGCCTTCTACTAAATGTAGGTCATGTATATGCAGTCATTGTAGATGAGAACAATGAAGAAGGAACAAATTACTTTTTGTGTCATTGTATTGAGGCCAAAAAGAAATTGACAACTACAGTCACTAATGGAGAGAGTATTGAGTACCCAATAGGTTTCGTTGTTGTGACAAGAACATGGCTTAGAAGATACCATTGTTGTGTTGAGTTGTATTGAGACATCTTAAACTCAATTTATTACACTTTGTATTGATATTGTCATTAACTTAGTTTTATAATAAAATGCATGTACCCTATCAAGAATTCTAATGCCTCGTTGTTTGAGGACTTTGAGACACATAGACATATTCTTCATTACTCTAACCTTGTTGTTGCAAAAAATATTCAATTGATTAAACATCATGGTAGACCTCTTAACAAGAATTTTTGGAAAGTTCGTGATCTGACCACGAGGCAATACTTGACACAATAAGGGTTAGAACTGATCCAGAAGGTTCACTTGATTAATTGTTGGCCATAAAGATGAATGATTATACAATATGGTAGAATGATTTTGATAATTTGTATATGATTCTATGTGCATATGAGCTATAATGTGCATATTTAGATGCCAAATTTTGTATATAAAAACAACAATCGACTGTAATGTGCATATTTAGATGCAAAATTTTGTATATATAAATAATAATGAGCTTCATCATGCGTATTAGATGCAAAATTTGAAATATTAAAGTGCCCATGGGGTTGATTTGCAAATATTAAGAGCCCACATTCTGTATATCCTAATTTGTACCATTTGATTATAAATACATATTTAATTTTGTATCCTTACATTTGTATCATCTTAATGCCATGTAAATTGAAAAAATTGTGATTCCTTACTATGAATTTTGTATACTTATATTTGTATCATCTTAATTTTGTATCCTTACATTTTTATTGTCTTAACTCCATGTACATTTGTATCGTCAAATGATGTAATAGTTGGAATCATTGAGTCAAATTTGGTCAAATGTGTCCAAAGTAAAATGGTGATTCCCTAGGGTGAAGGGATAGTGTTGAAGGATTTCATCCTAGGACCGAATGGTCTATGCCATTATCTCCAGTTGGATGGGTAAATGCTAGTGACAACCTCATTTCACCCATGGAGTCACTAGAACATTCATGACCATGCCAGACCAAAGTGTCCCCAAGGTGCACTAAGCATGACTGAGCAATGATCTTTTGAGGCTCGTATCTCAGACCCCATGAGAGGTATCATCAAACCATGAGATGCTACATGACCATGTTTATAAGGCCTACAATAACCTCTCCATTCTGGGATTTTCAAATTTGTTTGAATTTGATATGCCAATCTCGCTTGATGCCAAAACTTGTAGTGAGGGTTAGTTGAAAGTTGCACCACTGACTTTCTTCCAAACCATTCCTCCTAGAACTGAACGGTCTATTCCATTAGCTTCGGTTGGGTGGGTAAATGCTAGTGACAACCCCGTTTTGCTCACGGAGTCACTAGAATGTTCACGACCATGCCGAACCAAAGTGTCCCCAAGGTGCACTAAGCATGGTTGGGCATTGATATTTCAAGGCTCATATCTCAGACCCCATGAGAGGTATCAGCAAAGTGTGAGATACTACAAGACCATGTTTATGAGGAATACAATAACCTCTCTCTATTCTAGGAGATTCAATTTTTTTTGAATTTGGCATGCCAATCTCGCTTGATGCCAAAACTTGCAGTGAGGGCCAATTGAAAGTTGCACCATTGGGTTTCTTCCAAACCATTCGTCCTGACACCGAATGGTTTGCGCCATTAGCTCTGTTTGGGTGGGTAAACACTAGTGACATACCTATTTTGAACATGAAGTCACTAGAATGTTCATGAACATGCCGGACCAAAGTGTCCCCAAGGTGCACTAAGCACGATTGGGCAACAATCTTTTGAGGCTCGTATCTCAGACCCCGTGAGAGGTATCGAAAAACTGTGAGATGCTACATGACCATTTTTATGAGGCCTACAATAAAATCTCTCCATTCTGGGACATTCAAATTTGTTTGAATTTGGCATGCCAATCTCGCTTGACGCCAAAAGTTACAGTGAGGGTTAGTTGAAAGTTGCACACTAGTGGGTTTCTTCCAAACTGTTCATCCTGGCACTGAACGATCTATGTCATTAGCTCCAGTTGGGCAGGTAAACACTAGTGACAACCCTATTTCATCCATAGAGGCACTAGAATGTTCGCAACCATGTTGGACCAAAGTGTCACCAAGGTGCACTAAGCACAATTGGGCAACGATCTTTCAAGGCTCGTATCTCGAACCCCATGAGAGGTATCGACAAACCATGAGATGCTACATGACCATGTTTATGAAGCCTACAATAAACTCTCTCTATTCTGGGAGATTCAAATTTCTTTGAATTTGGTATGCCAATCTTGTTTGATGGTAACCATACATAATAACCTAGCCAAAATAACCTTGGACACAATAACCCTGCCATAATAACCCAAGGACACAATAACCCAAGGTCAAAATAACCCATGGTCAAAATAACCCATGGTCAAAATAACTTGCAGGTCTAAAAACTTGTAGTGAGGGTCAGTTGAAAGTTGCACCACTGGGTTTCTTCCAAACCATTCATCCTGGGACCAAATGGTTTGCGCCATTAACTCTGGTTGGGCGGGTAAACACTAGTGACATCCTCATTTCAAACACAAAGTCACTAGAATGTTCAAGACCATGCTAGACTAAAGTGTCCCAAAGGTGCACTAAGCATGATTGGGAAATGATCTTTCGAGGCTCATATCTCAGACCCCGTGAGAGGTATCGATGAACCGTGAGATGCTACATGACCATTTTATGAGGCCTACAATAAAATCTCTCCATTCTGGGAGATTCAAACTTGTTTGAATTTGGCATGCTAATCTCGCTTGATGCCAAAACTTGCAGTGAGGTTTAGTTGAAAGTTGCACCAATGGGTTTCTTCCAAATTGTTCATCTTGACACCAAATGGTCTGCGCCATTAGCTCTAGTTGGACAAGTAAACTCTAGTGACATCCTCATTTCAAACATGAAGTCACTAGAATGTTGTGACCATGTCAGACCAAAGTGTCCCAAAGGTGAACTAATCACCAATGGGTATGTCAGTGAGCATTCTGGTATGTCAAGAGGAAAAGTGGGACCTTAGGGGAAATATTTGGTTTTAGATAGAGTGTTTAAGCCTTAGACAAGGATCTAAGCAAAGATATGTCTTGTGAGGGTCGAGTTGACAAAGGTAGTTGTTAACTTGACAACTTCTTAAAAAAACTTACAATTGTTAACAATCGGTTTGTGACTGTTGTAGACACTTTTAGAGTTAGTTGTTGTCAGTTTTAGAGTGTTTGGGGATCTATTAGAGGAGATCTACATGATTATGATTTATTACATAGAGTGGTGTGATAGATAACCAATGTAAATTGTTCTAAATCAATAAACAAATTTATATTCTTGCAAACTGGTTCACTAGCCCATGGGTACAGTCATTAAACCAGGGCATTTGAATGCATTATGGAATGTGTCTGTGATTGGAAATAGAGTAAATTGATTGTCTATTGTCTTGTTATCACTTCCATGTCTGTATTGCATCATTTCATTGGCATTTGAAGGCAAGGAATTAATTGGTGTCTTGTACAATAGTGTTTGGTTGCAGAGATATGCATGATATGGTGGTGGAGAGACCACAAATTTTATTAATTCATGAAGCATACCTATAGCACATAGAATATAAAGCATATACATGAATTCACTTAAGTCATGCACGTAGCCCATACACATGAATTTAGGTTATGAAGAATGTACTTGAATATACATGAATATACTTAAGGTACAAATCCTACACATGAGTACATATACACAAGCATATTTACATACTAACAATGAACAAATAAAAACACAATTAACAAATTGGATCAAATATCAAGTTTCATATATATATATATATATATATATATATATATATATATCAAAATGAACAATAATTATGTACATATCAAAAAATGACATACATTCCAAATCAATAATAGAGTTACAAAAATATGGCATCGACTATGTCAAGGTCGATATATACAATAAAAATGTTGAATATATATAAAATTTGGTCATTCAATAACCACAACTAGATCTGTATATCTCTATCAATATCTATGACTCTGCTAGATCATCAAAATTAAGCCTCTTCAAAGCAGTAGGTGGCTCACTAGGTGTTTGCACAAGAAAAATTCAATTGCTAAATCAGATATCTTTTCTCAAAATAACATCAAAATAACTAAATACATGATTGTAATACATTGGCAGTTGAATTTTTGGTTACCTCATCTCTTTCTTCTACAATTGGGTCGTTCCCTAAAGCTGACGGTCCCCATCTTGCGCGAGCTTGAATCCTAACAAAATATAAAGGCAGAGGTTCCATGGGAGGTTTTGAAGAGGGCTGTAATAGGTAAAATAAAATAAAATCAAGTTAATAACATATATGTTAGGAAACACTAAACAAATTGTAAAATTTCATCTACTCATATCTAAACACATATGTTTAACATGTATATAGAAAAAATGCATACCGAAACCTTAGATGGCTCTCCTATACTCTCAGGAGGCATCACCATTGATGAGACAACTACGAGTATGTGCAGGATCATGAGGGGCCAAACTATGCCCTTAAGCGGCAATGAAAAATCAGAAAATCAAGATTAGTCAACTTGACGTGAAAAAATGAACTAGTTATCTACCTAATATCAAAAAGTTGTAAGAACATAATTTGTAGGAAATTGAATATAGTTTCTAAACTACTAAGCCTTTTTTGAAAAAAAATTAATATGATTGGTAAAAAGTATAGATTGCAATACAGCACTACAAACATTTCAGCAAAAAAATAAGAAGTATGTGTATGTCTGACCACCCCAATCAAAAGAAAATGATAATATTTTTTTATAATATTCTATATATAAGTAGCTGACTCATGCCCGGATGTGACGCATATTTTTTGGTATTTTTATTCCAAACAGATAATTAATTATGATTTTTTTTCTACAACCCTTTCAGAATTTAAAAACTCTCATGTCTGACCACCTTTACTCATTGAAAACTTATCATAATTCAATTTTTAAAATTTTTTTCTTTTACTAGACGAAGCGTAGAATGTGACGCATCTTTCAGATTTCAAAAATATTATACGGTTTGAAAGTTATAACTATTTTTCCATCAGTATGTCAATCAGGACTTTAGACGTAAGTGAACTAGAAAATAACTAATAAATACTTAACAAATTCAAAATCTGACAACACTTATATTGATGGAAAGCTGACAAACATCCAAAGAAACCCTTTTCATTTTATTGAAATCAGGTGGAAAAAAAGTCGTCAACCTAATGGTCGAAGTGTCGATATAAGAAAAATAGAGAAAAAACACATTTTTTGCACACCTTCAGCGTTAACCATGGGGCTTTGGTTTCCAAAGCTATTACCAAGCCTAATCGGGTACCCAAAAAAATCGGGTACCCGATTTTTTCATGTACCTAATTTTGTATGAATTTGAATTTTGAAAAGTTTCCCCCTCCCACTCTTTTTTTATTTCCCTTTAATTTTGATGTTTTTTTCTTTCACCCTGACAATCAATAATTTATATATTTTATATTTATGTTTTATATTTTATGTTTTATATTTTATATTATATAGTATATATATTATATATATTATTTATTTATATTATATATTCAATAATATCAATTTAAACGACCTAAGTATATAGTCTATTCAGATTTATATTAAATGCAATATTTTTATATTATAGTATAAATGTTACATTATATATATATATATATATATATATATATATATTTATTATATATTAAATATTATTGCATGTATATAATATAATGTCTAATATATATAATAATAAAATGAATAGGACATTAATATATTGTATATTTGATAATATATATTAAATGTAATATCTAATATATCTTATAATATATATTATATATTTAGTCTATTAAATATTATAATTTTTCAAATATTTTATATATTATTTTAATATTTAATTTAAGCTATAACAGATCCTCTCATGAGACAACAGGTCGAATCGGGGTCGCTAGACGTCTTAAGGGGTAATTAGGGTTTGTGAGGCAACTTTGGATGTACAGTGACCATTTGGAAGGCAATAGGGCATGTCCAAGGACCAATGTACCAAATTTTAATGACTTTTTCCTAGTCAAACTCGAAAGGGGTCCATGGGGTGCTCTCAGGAGACCACATGTCCAATCAGTGTCGCTAGGCATCTTAAGGGGTCATCAGGGCTCGTGAAACAACCTTTGATGCACAGTGACCATTTGGAACGCATTAGGACATGTCAAAGGACCTAAATCCACAATTTAGATGAATTTTGATTAGTCAAACTCGAAAAGGGTCCATGGGGTGCTCTTGGGAGACCATTGTGCGATTTAGGGTCGATAGGTGACTTAATGGGTCATTAGGGTTCCAAATGAAACTTTTGATGAACGGTGATCCTTTAGAACACATTAGGAAATATCAAATGACCTACATACCAAATTTGGATAACTTTTTCCTAGTAGAACTCAAAAGGGGTCCATGGGGTGCTCTCAGGAGACCACATGTCGAATCGGGGTCGCTAGGCCTGTTAAGAGGTCATTAGGGTTCCAAATGAAACTTTCATGGAAAGGTGACCCTTTGGAATGCATTAGGATATGTCATAGGACCTATGTACCAAATTTGGATGACTCTTGCCTAGTAAAACTTGAAAGGGGTCCATGGTGTGCTCTCAGGAGACCACGTGTCGAAATGGGGTCGGTAGGCCTGTTGAGGGGTCATTAGGGTTCCAAATAAAACTTTGATGGAATGGTGACCCTTTGGAATGCATTAGGACATGTCATAGGATCTACATACCAAATTTGGATGACTTTTTCCTAGTAGAACTCGAAATGGGTCCATGGGGTGCTCTTAGGAGACCACATGTTGAAACAGGTTTGGTAGGCCTGTTAAGGGGTCATTAGGGTTACAAATGCAACTTGGATGGAATGGTGACCCTTTGGAACACATTAGGATATGTTAGAGGACCTATGTACCAAATTTGTATGACTTTTTCCTAGTAGAACTCAAAAAGGGTCTATGGGGTTCTCTGAGGAGACCACATGTCGAATCAGGGTCGGTAAGCCTATTAAGGGGTCATTAGGGTTCCAAATGTGACTTTGATGGAATGGTGACCATTTGGAATGAATTAGGACATGTCAGAGGACCTACATACCAAATTTGGATAAATTTTTTCTAGTAGAACTCAAAAGGGGTCCATGGGGTGGTCTCGGGAGACCACATGTCGAATCATGGTGTGTAGGCCTGTTAAGGGGTCATTAGGGTTCTAAATGCAACTTATATGGAATGGTGACCCTTTAAAATTCATTAAGACATGTCAGAGGACCTATGTACCAAATTTGGATGACTTTTTTTTAGGAAAATGCAAAAGGGGTCCATGGGGAGCTCTCGGGAGACCACATGTCGAAATGGGGTCAGTAGGCATGTTAAGGGGTCATTAGGGTTCAAAATGAAACTTCTACGAAACCATGACCCTTTGGAATGCATTAGCACTCCCTAGGGGTCAAAAGGGGTCGGGGGACTCCCTAGGGGTCCTAAAGTGTACTACGACCCCTAGGGAGTCCCCGTGACCCCTTTTGACACATTGAAATGCTCAAGTGTGTCTTAAGGGGTCCTTTTGAATCCCTAGGGTTCATAATGCATGATAAGACATACTAGGACCCCTAGGGAGTCATCATGACCCCTTTTGACACATTGGAATGCTCAAGTGTGTCTTAAGGGGTCCTACAACCCCTTAAGACACACTTGAGCGTTCCAATGTGTCAAAAGGGGTCACGATGAATCCCTAGAGGTCCTAGTACACTTTATCATGTGTTAGGACCCCTAGGGAGTCCCCGTGACCCCTTTTGACATATTGGAATGCTCAAGTGTGTCTTAAAGGGTCCTACGACCCCTTATGACACACTAGAGAATTCTAATGTGTCAAAAGGGGTCACGATGATTCCCTAGGGGTCCTAGTATGCTTTATCACATGATAGGACAACTAGGGAGTCCCTGTGATCCCTTTTGACACATTGGAATGCTCTAGTGTGTCTTAAGGGGTTTTAGGACCCCTTAAGACACACTTGAGTGTACCAATGTGTCAAAAGAGGTCACGAGGACTCCCTAGGTGTCCTAGTATGTGTTAGGACCCTTAGGGAGTCCCCCTGACCCCTTTTAAAACATTGGAATGCTCAAGTGTGTCTTAAGGGGTCCTACGACCCCTTAAGGAACACTTGAGCATTCCAATGTGTCAAAAGGGGTTAGGGGGACTCCTTAGGGGTCCTAGTACACTTTATCACACGTTATGACACCTAGGGAGTCCCCTTGACCCCTTTTGACACATTAGAACACTCAAGTGTGCCTTAAGGGGTCGTAGGACCCCTTAAGGCACACTTGAGCATTCCAATGTGTCAAAAGGGGTCAGGGGGACTCCCTAGGGGTCATAACACGTACTAGGACCCCTAGGGAGTCCCCGTGACCCCTTTTAACACATTTGAATGCTCAAGTGTGTCTTAAGGGGTCCTTTTGACTCCCTAGGGTTCCTAACATGTGATATGGCATACTAGAACCCCTAGGGAGTCATTGTGACCCCTTTTGACACTTTGCAATGCTCTAGTGTGTCTTAAGGGGTTGTAGGACCCCTTAAGACACACTAGAGCATTCCAATGTGTCAAAAGGGGTCACGGGGACTCCCTAGCTATCCTAGTATGCGTTAGGACCCTTAGGGAGTCCTCCTGACCCCTTTTGACACATTGGAATGCTCAAGTGTGCCTTAAGGGGTCATAGGACCCCTTAAGGCACACTTGAGCATTCCAATGTGTCAAAAGGGGTCAGGAGGACTCCCTAAGGGTCCTAACGCATACTAGGATAGCTAGGGAGTCCCCGTGACCCCTTTTGACACATTGGAATGCTCTAGTGTGTCTTAAGGGGTCCTAATAGGATAAAGCGTAATAGGACCCCTAAGGAGTCCCCGTGACCCCTTTTGACACATTGGAACGCTCAAGTGTGCCTTAAGGGGTCCTACGACCCCTTAAGGCACACTTGAGCATTCCAATGTGTCAAAAGGGGTCAGGACCCCTTAAGGCACACTTGAGCATTCCAATGTGTCAAAAGGGGTCACGGGGACTCCCTAGGTGTCCTAGTACGTGTTAGGACCCCTAAGGAGTCCCCCTGACCCCTTTTGACACATTGGAATGCTCAAGGGTGCCTTAAGGGGTCGTAGGACCCCTTAAGACACACTTGAGCATTCCAATGTATGAAGAGGGATCATGAGGACTCCTTAGGGGTCCTAGTACGCTTTATCATGCGTTAGGACACCTAGGGAGTCCCCGTGACCCCTTTTGATGCATTTGAACACTCAAGTGTGCCTTAAGGGGTCGTAGGACCCCTTAAGACACACTTGAGCATTCCAATGTGTGAAAAGGGGTCACGTGGACTCCTTAGGGGTCCTAGTATGGTTTATCACGCATTTGGACACCTAGGGAGTCCCTGTGACCCCTTTTGACACATTGGAATGCTCAAGTGTGCCTTAAGGGGTCCTTAAGGCACACTTGAGCATTCCAATGTGTCAAAAGGGGTCACGGGGACTCCCTAGGTGTCTGAACATGTGATAAAGCATACTAGGACCCCTAAGGAGTCCCTGTGACCCCTTTTGACACATTGCAATGCTCAAGTGTGTCTTAAGGGGTCGAAGGACCCCTTAAGACACACTAGAGCATTCCAATGTGTCAAAAGGGGTCATGGGGACTCCCTAGGTGTCCTAGTACATGTTAGGACCCTTAGGGAGTCCCCCTGACCCCTTTTGACACATTGGAATGCTCAAGTGTGCCTTAAGGGGTCATAGGACCCCTTAGGGCACACTTGAGTGTTCTAATGTGTCAAAAGGGGTCACGAGGACTCCCTAGGTGTCCTAATGTGTGATAAAGCGTACGTGTTAGGACACCTAGGGAGTCCCCATGACCCCTTTTGACACAAAGGAATACTCAAGTGTGCCTTAAGGGGTCCTACGACCCCTTAAGACACATTTGAGCATTCCAATGTATCAAATGGGGTCACAGGGACTCCCTAGGTGTCCTAGTACGCGTTAGGACCCCTAAGAAGTCCCCCTGACCCCTTTTGACACATTGAAACACTCAAGGGTGCCTTAAGGGGTTGTAAGACCCCTTAAGACACACTTGAGCATTCCAATGTGTGAAAAGGAGTCACAGGGACTCCTTAGGGGTCCTAGTATGCTTTATCACGCGTTAGGACACCTAGGGAGTCCCCGTGACCCCTTTTGACACATTGGAACGCTCAAGTGTGCCTTAAGGGGTCGTAGGACACTTAAGACACACTTGAGTGTTCTAATGTGTGAAAAGGGGTCACGGGGACTCCTTAGGGGTCCTAGTATGCTTTATCATGCCTTAGGACACTTATGGAGTCCTCGTGAGCCCTTTTGACACATTAGAATGGTCAAGTGTGCCTTAAAGGGTCATAGGACCCCTTAATACACACTTGAGTGTTCCAGTGTGTCAAAAGGGGTCACGATGACTCCCTAGGGGTCGTAGTATGCTTTATCATGCCTTAGGACCCCTAGGGAGTCCCCCTGACCCCTTTTGACACATTGGAATGCTCAAGTGTGTCTTAAGGTGTCCTACAACCCCTTATGACACACTAGAGCATTCCAATGTATCAAAAGGGGCCACGATGACTCCCTAGGGGTCCTTGTATGCTTTATCACGTGTTAGGACACCTAGGGAGTCCCTGTGACCCCTTTTGACACATTGGAATGCTCAAGTGTGCCTTAAGGGGTCGTAGGACCCCTTAAGACACACTTGAGCGTTCTAATGTGTGAAAAGGGGTCACAGGGACTCCCTAGGGGTCCTAGTACACTTTATCACGCGTTAGGACCCTTAGGGAGTCCCCGTGACCCCTTTTAACACATTGGAATGCTCAAGTGTTCCTTAAGGGGTCGTAGGACCCCTTAAGACGCACTTGAGCGTTCCAATGTGTGAAAAGGGGTCATGGGGACTCGAGGTCGGTAGGCCTATTAAGGGGTCAATAGGGTTCAAAATGCAACTTCGATGGAATGGTGACGCTTTGGAATGCATTAGATCATGTTAGAGGACCTACATACCAAATTTGGATGACTTTTGCCTAGTAGAACTCAAAAGGGGTCCACGGGCTGCTCTCGGGAGACCACATGTAGAAACAGGGTCCGTAGGCCTGTTGAGGGGTCATTAGGGTTTTAAATGCAACTTCAATGGAATGGTGACCCTTTCTAACACATTAGAACATATCAGAGCACCTACGTACCAAATTTGGATGACTTTTTCTTAGTAGAACGTGAAAGGGGTCCATGGGGTGCTCTCAGGATACCTCATGTCGTATTAGGGTCGGTAGGCCTGCCAAAGGGTCATTAGGGTTAGAAATGAAACTTTGATGGAATGATGACCCTATGTACCAAATATGGACATCTTTTGCCAAGTAGAACTTAAAAGGGGTCCATGGGGTGGTCTCAGGAGATCACATGTCGAATCGAGGTCGGTAGGCCTGTTAAGGGGTCATTAGGGTTACAAATGCAACTTGGATGGAATGGTGACCCTTTGGAACACATTAGGACATGTTAGAGGACCCATGTACCAAATTTGTGTGACTTTTTCCTAGTAGAACTCAAAAAGAGTCCATGGGGTTCTCTGAGGAGACCACATGTCGAATTAGGGTCGGTAGGCCTGTTAAGGGGTCATTAGGGTTCCAAATGTGACTTCGATGGAATGGTGACCCTTTGGAATGCATTAAGACATGTCAGAGGACCTACGTACCAAATTTGGATGACTTTTTTCTAGTAGAACTCAAAAGGGGTCCATGGGGTGGTCTCGGGAGACCACATGTCGAATCTTGGTGTGTAGGCCTGTTAAGGAGTCATTAGGGTTCTAAATGCAACTTCTATGGAATGGCGACACTTTCAAATTCATTAAGACATGTCAGAAGATCTATGTACCAAATTTGGATGACTTTTTTCTAGTAGAACGCAAAAGGGGTCCATGGGGAGCTCTCTGGAGACCACATGTTGAAATGGGATTAGTAGGCATGTTAAGGGGTCATTAGGGTTTGAAATGCAACTTCTATGGAACCATGACCCTTTGGAATGTATTAGGACTCCCTAGGGGTCAAAAGGGGTCAGGGGGACTCCCTAGGGGTCCTAATGCGTACTAGGACCCCTAGGGGGTCCCCCTGACCCCTTTTGACACATTGAAACACTCAAGTGTGTCTTAAGGGGTCCTTTTGACTCCCTAGGGTTCCTAATGTATGATAAGGCATACTAGGACCCCTAGGGAGTCATCATGACCCCTTTTGACACATTGGATTGCTCAAGTGTGTCTTAAGGGGTCCTACAACCCCTTATGACACACTAGAGCATTCCAATGTGTCAAAAGGGGTCATGATGATTCCCTAGGGGTCCTAGTATGCTTTATCATGCATTAGGACACCTAGGGAGTTCTCGTGACCCCTTTTGACACATTGGAATGCTCTATTGTGTCTTAAGGGGTCGTAGGATCCCTTATGACATACTAGAGCATTCCAATGTGTCAAAATGGGTCACGATGATTCCCTAGGGGTCCTAGGACAGCTAGGGAGTCCTCGTGACCCCTTTTGACACATTGGAATGCTCAAGTGTGCCTTAAGGGGTCGTAGGACCCCTTAAGACACACTTTAGATTTCCAATGTGTGAAAAGGGGTCACGGGGACTCCTTAGGGGTCCTAGTACACTTTATCACGTGTTAGGACACCTAGGGAGTCCCCGTGACCCCTTTTGACACATTGGAATGCTCAAGTGTGCCTTAAGGGGTCCTAACACGTGATAAAGCATACTAGGACCCTTAGGGAATCATCGTGACCTCTTTTGACACATTGGAATGCTCTAGTGTGTCATAAGGGGTCGTAGAACCCTTTAAGACACACTTGAGCATTTCAATGTTTCAAAAGGGGTCACAGGGACTCCTAGAGGTCCTAACACATGATAAGGTGTACTAGGACCCCTAGGGAGTCATCGTGACCCCTTTTGGCACATTAGAATGCTCAAGTGTGTCTTAAGGGGTCATGATGACTCCCTAGGGGTCCTAGTACGCTTTATCATGCATTAGGAACCCTAGGGAGTCAAAAGGACCCCTTATGACACACTTGAGTGTTCCAATGTGTCAAAAGGGGTCACAGGGATTCCCTATGTGTCCTAACACATGATAAAGCATACTAGGACCCCTAGGGAATCATCGTGACCCATTTTGACACATCGTGACCCCTAGGGAGTCCCCATGACCCCTTATCATGTGTTAGGACCCATAGGGAGTCTCTCTCTGCCTCCAGTGAACTATTCTTCAAAGCATCCATTTTTGCATAGCTAGGATTTACGATGCCTGTAAAAGGCACATTTAATACAAAGATTTAGCCGACCACATTAGTACATATATAATATACATTATATATGTCATATGCCTCTTTTTTATATATATTATATACATTAATATATGTAAAAGTTCAATTGTTTTCATTTGCTCCCGCCATTTTTTCATCAGCCGGGGAATATTTGGTACCCGATATTTTCGGGTACCTGATTTTTGCTAGGCAATATTTGACAAAAATATTCCCTGTCCCCACAGAGCAGACAATCATGGGATTTTATACTTTTTTCACGCGTTGCAAAACAAAAAAATGTGTTTTGGGGCCCATTGTTTGATTTTTGTCGACTTGTGGTTTCACCATGGGAAGCACCAGTCGTTGAAAGGCTAAACGTAAGAGGAAGCTAACAGATGATGAAATTCAGGCATATAGGGAAAAAGATAAGGAAAATCACCGAAGAAGGAGAGAAGGTATGTTAACCATTAATCAAGGTGACCCCGTAAATGTAGTTGTAAGTGAAGAGGATGTTCAATTTGAAAATGCACAGATGGAGATTGAAAATGTAGACTTTGGGAATGAAAATGTTGCACAAGAATGACATGAATGTTATACATCTCCAAATTATATGCGAAATGAAGTCCCTTGTAATAAAGATAATCAATCTTCAAATTCGGGGCTTTCAAAAACACCTAAATGGTTAATTGAAATTGAGGAGAACATTATGAATAATTGGGAAGGAAATACGTCACATAGAACCGTTAGGTTGTGGGCTTCAAGACTTTATGATCAATTTTTTCAAAACAAGACATTGGTTGAGAAATGTCAAATTTTTGTGCAGTTGTTAAAGATGCAAAAGATGAGACCTGTGCTTGTGAAATTGAAGATTCGTGTGAACAAAAAAATGGAGGGAAATGCCATTGTTGTGAAAAATCTTTTCAATGCTCTCAATAACATTGGGAAGACTAGCAGAGAAAAAGACAAGAGAGTTGCTCGGAGGGTTATTACAACCTCCTTAGTAAGTCATCAGTTGAGAAAGACTCATTTGATGAGACAAACTTGTGTTGACTTCAATATAGACCGTAAAATTTTGGGTAGAGCACTTACAAGAAGAGAAAGACTTGATGATCCGCTTCAAATTGATACATGGGCTTATGGTGGGAGACTTCCATGTTAAAATAAGAAGCTAACAGACGTTGTCAAGGATGAAATTCAACAATTTTGGGATGCTAACTCAAGAGTGTCACCAAATGTGAAGGATGTCTTGAAGTTGAGAGTTGGCAATCGAGACCGTACTCCACATCCTAAACATTATGTGGAGGTAAGTCAAACAATGTTGGATAAAATTTTTTTTGAGACACATCCAACATTGAAAATATCACAAAGGTCTTTTGAATCCGTGAAGCCATTTTATTGTGTACCCCTTAAGATTCGAAATACATGTTGTTGCAAATATCATGTTGATTTTTCAATGCATTATGAATTATTATAGTCCATTCGTTCTAAATTGCATACTAATGAAATGCTAGAGGATTGTGGTGCAAGTGGTCTTCCCAAATCATCAAGAGACTTGCTAGATCAATTTTTATGTCATAGAGATGATGGTTGTTTATTTTATAAAAAAAATTGCTTAAATGCCAAGTGCTCAAAATGTGGTGGCTTGTCCAAGTTTAGAACATGTTTTCATGAGGGTTTGGAACACAATTTTGGAAAGACACTCGTCCAAAAAAAGGTATATGAAACAGTGAAATATACATTGAAGAGTGGAGGTGAAGGCTCTAGATGTGAGTTAGTTGCAAAAGAATACAATGTTGCTGATTTTATCTCAGATTTCAAGAAAAATCCTTTTTACAAGTATGCAAGGCATAGTCATAGGTCTCAATGGTTGGATCAACAATTCAGGACACGTAAGGAAACTTTCCCCATTGGAACTATTATATCCGTTGTAGACTTTGCGGAGAACTATACATTGTAGCCCCAAAATGAGACTCAAGCTCAATATTACAATTCGATTCAGGTTGCTATTTTTGTACACATCACATATAGACATTCCCCTGATAGCACAAAATATGAGCGAAAGATAATCAGAGAGTACCATTTTTATATGAGTGACGACAGGTCTCACTCTCATGAGTTTGTTCAACATTGTTTCCAGAACTATTTTGACTTCTTGCAGGAAAATGGTATTGCTATGGATAGGCATCTCATTTGGTCAGATAATTGCACTGGTTAATTTAAGAATGCCAAAATGTTTTATTGGTTGTGTAGAATGCATGTGGAGAGAGGTGTACCTCATATTTGGAGTTTTTTTGAGTCAGGGCATGGGAAAGGGGAGCATGACGGAGCAGGTGCGTGTGTCAAGAGAGCTCTAGTTAAGGAGCAATTGAGGATTTCAGGTGTTATACTTCTTGATGCTAGTTCTATTGTTGATTGGTGTACTTTAGCATTGTCACAGGGGGGACTTTTGATTCTACATTGCGTAGATTCTTTTGGTTGGTTGAGGACGGAACTATAGGAGATAGATTGGATTGTCAAATAGTGAAAGACTCTTCAAAAATGCATTCATTCCGAAGCTCCAATAGTAGTACATGGACCATTTGGACACAAGAGTTGGCTTGTTTTTGCCCCATGTGTTTTCAGTATGATTGGGATCATTGCGAGTCAAGTGAGTGGGTGGATACATAGGTTCCACAGTATCTAACTCCTTTATCTTTGACACTCTCTATAAGAAATGATGACATGGACACTTCAGTTGACTATGACCATCTTTCAGATCTTTTGAAGCCAGGAGATATTTTTGCATTGGTTGCACTTCAGGGGAATGATGAGAGGTCAGATTATTGGTTAGCACGTTGTGTACAAGGTAAACAAAAGCTTGTACAACCGATGACAGATGGTGATGGGTTCACATATCCTACTGGTTCAGTTGTTGTTGCGGGAACATGGCTGCGAACATACATGATTAGAAAGAATGGAGTTCCCACATTTGAAGACTATGAGAAGCACAAAACTATTCTTATGTATTCACACCTTGTTATAGCAACAAATGTCAAGTTGTCAAAGCATCAAGGAAGACCAAAGACAAAAGAACTTTGGACTATTACTACTACTGATCATGAAGCACTATTGGAGACCCTGAAGCAAAGAGATGACCCTTCAGGAACACTTGACTAGGTAATAAGTTAAATTAGTGCATTATTTTCTAAGTTTGTTAAGCTTAATTTTAATACATTAATTTGACCTTTCTTAGATTGTATTTTGAGTCAATAAACTTGGTTTTGTATGTGGAATGTAACTTGTGCAGGAGCACCTATGAAGACACCTATGGTCACCATGGATCCAATTAGAGATAGAAGGACAAAAGGATCCTTAATGGTTAATTGAGATCTTTTGAAGCCTATAATGGCAATTTGTAACAATCAATTTGATTTAAAAGTTAAATGTCCTAAAACTCTTCATAAGGACTTATGACCAAAATCATGTATGGGTGGCCAATAGTGCCAAGAAGAGATCTTACATGTCATATACTTATGTCATTTGCATGGTTTGAATTATTACATGTTTGATTGTTGTTTGTAATGCTTTAAGGATATTATTTTTTATCAAATTTAACAAGCTTAATCATGATTAATTTCACAGTTCAAATTTCAAACATACCACTAACAGTCAGTTGAAAGCAGCTCGTATCTCAGACCTCATGAGAGCTATTGAAAAATTGTCAAGTGCTACAAGATCATGTTTTTGAGATCTACAATAACCTCTCTCATTTTTGGGCAATTCGACTTCGTTTGTATTTGGCAAGGCGATCTCAGTCAATGCCAAAACTTGCAGTGAGGGTCAGTTGAAAGTGGCTCAGCAACGTATCTTTGAAACCGTCTGACCTGGCATCGAACCATCTACTCCATCAGCTCAAGTTGGCTGGGTAAATGCTAGTGACAACCCCATTCTACCCACAGAGTCACGAAAATGCTCGCGACCACGCTCGACCCAAGTGACCCCAAGGTGCACTAAGCATGATTGGGCAGCGATCTTATGGGGCTCGTATCTCGGACCTTGTGAGAGTGATCGACAAATTTTCAGGTGCTATGGGATCATGTTTTCAAGGTCTACAATAACCTCTCTCAGTTTTGGGCGATTCAAATTCGTTTGCATTTGGCAAGGCGATCTCAGTCGATGCCAAAACTTGCAGTGAGGGTCAGTTGAAAGTGGCTCAGCAGCGTATCTTTCAAACCATCTGACCTGGCATCAAACTGTCTACTCCATTGGCTCCGGTTGGCCGGGTAAACACTAGTGACAACCCCATTCTACCCATAGAGTCACAAAAATGCTCGCGACCACGCTCGACCCAAGTGACCCCAAGGTGCACTAAGCACGATTGGGCAGCGATCTTCTGGGGCTCGTATCTCAGACCTCGTGAGAGCTATCAAAAAATTGTTAGGTGCTACGAGATCGTGTTTTCAAGGTCTACAATAACCTCTCTCGATTTTGGGTGATTCGACTTCGTTTGCATTTGGCAAGGCGATCTCAGTCGATGCCAAAACTTGTAGTGAGGGTCAGTTGAAAGTGGCTCAGTAGCGTATCTTTCAAACCGTCTAACCTGGCATTGAACCATCTACTCCATTAGCTCTGGTTGGCTGGGTAAACACTAGTGACAAGCCCATTCTACCCACAGAGTCACGGAAACGCTCGTGACCACGCTCGACCCAAGTGACCCCAAGGTGCACTAAGAACGATTGGGCAGTGATCTTCTGGGGCTCATATCTTGGACCTCGTGAGAGCTATTGACAAACTATCAGGTGCTACAAGATCATGTTTTTGAGGTCTACAATAACCTCTCTCAGTTTTGGGCGATTCGATTTCGTTTGCATTTGGCAAGGCGATCTCAATTGATGCCAAAACTTGCAGTGAGGGTCAGTTGAAAGTGGCTCAGCAGCGTATCTTTCAAACTGTCTAACCTGGCATCGAACCATCTGCTCCATCAGCTTCGGTTGGCCGGGTAAACACTAGTGAAAACCCCATTCTACCCACAGAGTCACGAAAACACTCGCGACCACGCTCGACCCAAGTGACCCCAAGGTGCACTAAGCACGATTGGGCAGCAATCTTCTGGGGCTCGTATCTCGGACCTCGTGAGAGCTATCGACAAAATCTTAGGTGGTACGGGATAATGTTTTTGAGGTCTACAATAACCTCTCTCAATTTTGGGCAATTCGACTTCATTTGCATTTGACAAGGCGATCTCAGTCGATGCCAAAACTTGCAGTGAGGGTCAGTTGAAAGTGACTCAGCAGCGTATCATTCAAACCATCCGGCCTGGCATCAAATCATCTGCTCCATCAGCTCCGGTTGGTCAGGTAAACACTAGTGACAACCCCATTCTACCTAAAGAGTCACGGAAACGCTCGTGACCACGCTCGACCCAAGTGACCCCAAGGTGCACTAAGCATGATTGGGCAGTGATCTTCTGGGGCTCGTATCTCAGACCTCGTGAGAGCTATTGAAAAACTGTTAGGTGCTACAAGATCATGTTTTCGAGGTCTACAATAACCTCTCTCAATTTTTGGCGATTCGACTTCGTTTGCATTTGGCAAGGTGATCTCAATCGATGCCAAAACTTGTAGTGAGGGTCAGTTGAAAGTGGCTCAGCAGCGTATCTTTCAAACCGTCTGACCTGGCATCGAACCGTCTACTCCATTAGCTCTGGTTGGTTGGGTAAATTCCAGTGACAACCCCATTCTACCCACAAAGTCATGAAAACGCTCGCGACCATGCTCGACCCAAGTGACCCCAAGGTGCACTAAGCATGATTGGGCAGCGATCTTTTGGGGCTCGTATCTCGGACCTCGTGAGAGCTATTGAAAAACTGTTAGGTGCTATGGGATCATGTTTTTGAGGTCTACAATAACCTCTCTCAATTTTGGGCGATTCGACTTCGTTTGCATTTGGCAAGGCGATCTCAGTCGATGCCAAAACTTGCAGTGAGGGTCAGTTGAAAGTGGCTCAGCAGCGTATCTTTCAAACTGTCTGACGTGCATCGAACCATCTGCTCCATCAGCTTTGATTGGCCAGGTAAAGGCCAGTGACAACCCCATTCTACCCACAGAGTCACGAAAATGCTTGCGACCACGCTCGACCCAAGTGACCCCAAGGTGCACTAAGCATGATTGGGCAGCGATCTTTTGGGGCTCGTATCTCAGACCTCGTGAGAGCTATCAACAAATTTTTAGGTGCTAGGAGATCATGTTTTTGAGGTCTACAATAACCTCTCTCAATTTTGGGCGATTCGACTTCATTTGCATTTGGCAAGGCGATCTCAGTCGATGCCAAAACTTGCAGTGAGGGTCAGTTGAAAGTGGCTCAGCATCGTATCTTTCAAACCATCCAACCTGGCATTGAACCATCTGCTCCATCAGCTCCGATTGGCCGGGTAAATGCCAGTGACAACCCCATTCTACCCACAGAGTCACGGAAACGCTCGCGACCACGCTCGACCCAAGTGACCCCAAGGTGCACTAAGCACGATTGGGCAGTGATCTTTTCAGTTGTTGGATTCATAGAGGAATGAGACTATATCAGTGGGAAACTCAAGAGTGATTTTCAATACCAAGCTGATGATGCCTTCATTACGCATGATAATGCAGTTCTTTGTGTTGACATCAGTCATGATTTAGAGATGTTGGCTTCAGGTTCACAGGGTGGGAAAATTGAGGAGGACGTGCTCGCAATTGAATCCCAAAATACATATGTATGATGGCTTCGACAAAATATTTATTGGTGTCACTTGCATGAAGCGGTATGTTTATGGAGAGCTAGAAATGACACGCTCTAGTTATAGCACCAAGCGTCCAATCAAAACACAGACACATTAACACTTGTGTTGCAATAAGATCCAGATGGCACTATTCATTAAATTAGTCCCTTCGCGTCTATCTTGTGTTTATGAATAGATGTTTGTAAGCCTTTATTGCTTTCAGGTTAAAAGCATTATCATTTATAGTTTAGTTGATTCATTGTAAATCCTGCACGGGGAGTTGTACTCAGATAATTCAAGGGGCGCTTACGCTTCTCAATAGCGAAGTGACCCAACTGTTGGTGTTGGTTGAGTCTTTTTGTTTGGGCTTTAAAGGTCATTTTGTAAGCATTTCTTTCGAAGACAAATCTGTTCACCAACAAGAAGTTAAACCTCAAACATAATAAGCTCCATGAACAGGGTATTCCAGAGTAAAGAAAAACAAATGTAACTTCAACAAGATATAATTTAAATCATAATGATAATCATAGTCAAGATATAACTTCACCATTCAATTCCAAAAACATGAATAATAAATATGTATATAAAAAAGATGACGCAAATATAGCATATAAATGAATATGTTCTATATATGTATCAAATGTATCAAAAGTATGTCCATATACAAATATGGCACATGCCATTTCAAAATGTCTACAAAATCAATGTTTTAAGGTGTACAATGTGGCATATATGCCATCTCAAAATGTGCCAAGTGTCATCTCTAAATGACCACAAAACTAAAACTACATCCTATGCTGTAGGGGGATCATCAAAATGTAGCCTCTTTGAAGAAGTGTTGGGCTCTGATTGATCCTGCATAAAAAATGAGTTCAAACCAAAGTTAGATTTCTTACTTTATATGATTTGTACATATATATATATATATAATTCATAATTTTCAAACACTAATTTAATTAAAATTATAACTGAATACAAATAAATTTGTACCTGGTCTCTCGATCGCCTACCACGATCAGGTGTCCTAACATAAGTCCTGGGTAGCGAAGGGACCATGCCAACAATACCAACTTTGACCTATAAATATATATTTGCAATAATGAGATTAGTAGACTGGTGCAACATAGAGTAATAAATCTACAAAATAGGATGATAGCATAATAAAATTACAAATTGATTGAACTAAAATTAAAACTTACATCTGGTGATCCCTCCTCTGGAATAGTGGGCTGGGTCAACAAAGAAACGAAAGATTCTTGTGGGACCTCCCTCACAGTTGGAGTAACCTATGAGAGTAAAAAGATTGTCAATTATATATCAATGTACTTCATCATAGCAACCCTAGTTACAAAATACAAATAACAATATGTAAAAGTCTACATACAATCGGGCTATCACTCCGAATCGAGATGCCTGTAACCCTACACCGCTGAACCAGTGTCGAGACATCATCAATAGCCACACCCTATACAATAAAGTGCAAGTAAAATATTTATTACTACACACAAGTGGCATACATATGCATGCATAATTAATCTTAAACAATTAACTACCTTTCCTTTGTCGACACCTGATGAAGGAACCCCCTCACGCCCCCCACTGACGTTGGTTGTAGCCTGCATGAACACAATAATATGACAATATATATTAGTAAATGTATGAATTTTATTGCTCTAATTGATAGAGATTTAAGCATGTACACCAAATGATATAAAAAAAAACTAATGGGTTCATAATTTATAATATACCGTATAGTCATCAAGGCCAAATGAAATGGCTGAAAGTGTGGACTCATCCACCTGTCTCACCTCCTCCTGTGTCATCGACTGAACATAAATGGAAAAAAAATATATACATAAGTGCATGCAATCATTAAAACTAATCTAAATAAATAAATTATTTTTAAATTAAATAAGTCATGTGACAAATTTATTTATAATGTTTACTCTTACCGTATCAATAGGAGTCAATGGCTCTACGTGCACCTCCTGAGCACTCTCATGAGATGTAGATGCTCCATGAGGTGTTGCAGCCTTTGCAGTAGCCTCTCCTGTATCTCCCTCATCAATATCATGAAACTAATATATATCAGAATTAGTAAGCGGTCCGAGGCACATATGCCTGCACATAATGCACATATGGGGCTCGCATACATGTGAACTCCGACGAGATGTCGATGCGCTAGTATCATCCACAGGAGGCAACACTGACCTAGTCTGTGTGATCAACTGATCACTCAGTAAATGAATTGCCCTAATAGTCTGTTCAGCAGCCTCTCTAATGATATCAGGATGCTGCACTGAAGGAGGGGGTGCAACATCAGTGGGGGGGACAAAGGTAGTGGTCTTTTGGCACTGGGAAGATGGCCTAGTCTGAGGAGCTCCTCTGCCTACGCCCATGTTGGGCCTCATACTCCAATAATCAACATGTTGACCAAGCACAAACTCAGCATACAATTTTTTAAGGAAATAAAATGGGACCTCCAAATTGCTATGTGGTGGTTTATCAAAAACCATCCACCATCGATCCCAAAAGTTTGTGCGCATTGCTTCATTTGTGCACCATTTTATTGATAATTTGGGCTTTTTGGGGTCAACTGGTATGCCGGTTTTAGGATCGACAAAAAGGGCAGCTATATCTTCCTTAGTTATATTAAGGGCTGCAATCCCATCATGGTCAAGCCTGTCATCAAATTGGTCATGCATATCATCACGCCAATGAAGAGCAGCATTATGTTGCTGTGTGAGTGTGTCAATATTTCCAACAATTGTATTTAGTGTGGTAAGCATGGGAGCTAATGTAGGTATATTTTGATACGTGTTTTGGAAACCTCGTATTGTGTTCAAATTTTCTTCTATCAAATCTTGTAAAGATTTAGGGTTTAGATATGGGTGATTATTTTCGGGATTGTTATTTGGAGGGTTATTTTCTTCATTTTTGTCAGCCATGCCTGATTAAATAAAAAACAAATCTAAGTTTCAAATATTATTACAAATATAAATACAAAATCCTATTTTAAGAAAAAACACTACATTTACAATGAAAATGAAATAAATTAATAAAAATATACAATTAACTACTTACCAAATATGCTTGAAGTCGAATTTGACGTTTCGAATATTAGGTATCTGAAAATATATCGGGTATCAGAAAACTGCGGCTAGAAAATGATAAAATCGCGCTAGGAAATGAAGAATAGGGCTCGCGGGTGCGGGATATATGCCACAGTTATCGGGTACCCGATTGGGAATGTGCTTTGGTGGCAGGCTTGCCTAGGTGTACTGACACCCAGGCCTACTAAAAAGTCAACAAGCGCTTTCATGCGCTTTTGGACGAGTGAAAAGTGAATATTTTTCACATCGCCACTTTTTGGCCCCTCATCTTCTTGCACATACCCCTACGACCTATTCCTATATGAACAATTATAACATATGTCATATTCATAGAGGAAGGATTTCTAAGAGATTTAGAATGATCAAGGATGCAATTAAAAGTAAATATAAAAATATTACCTCTTCTCTCTCCTGAACATCAGCAACATCAAGTGCATTCATTAATTTTATAAAACCCAACTGTTTCTATACATAGAAAAAATAAGTCAGGTACATTCATCAATATAGACTACAAGTACATCTTTAATCATGAATAATACATTTCAACAAATAAACTTATATTCTATTGAATTACCTTTTGTCATTTAGGTGTTCTCGATGATTTCTTTCTCTTTCCCGGTGTCCTTAAGTTAGGTGAGATACCTTAGCAAAAAAAAATTAACATAAGATAAACAAATATGATATCGCATGGGTTAAATTAAAACTATAAACAAGCGATGTGCAAAATATTATACCACAAAGCTTTCAAAACCGAAGTCAATGGCAGAAAGGGTGATATCATCAAGTTCAGAAATCTAAATAGCCGACAAGCCCTATAAAACACCAAATAAATATGCATATATTAACAAAGTATATTTTGAAACATACATATTATTCTATTTTAAGGAATATTTTAAAAGAATCACCTCAGGTGTCAAAGCTACATGTGTACGTGTACGTCTACTCGAACGAACACTCTGTGGTGTGCTCGTATCACTTGCCGCACCTTGCAATGCATATTATTCATGTATCAATTTAAATTATTCTCTAAATAAAAAATTATTTACTTTTATAATATGTAGGTGATTAATTAATAACATGTCAAAACATAAATAAACAAACTTGTCTCAGCGCTCTAGAAAATACCATCGCCATCAAGTCATCTATGAGGGCTACATCCTCAACACTGAATGCATGACATCTACCCCCGCAATGTGTACATGAATGAGATGCTGAACTATACACATTCGCGTGAGTATCTACCCCAACACATATACCCTGATAATTGGGGCATATATGCTCAATGGGTTGGGCTGATTCAAATGGTCCCTCTGATGACGATGGAGGTGGTGTAGGTGATGATGCAAATGGTGCATCTGATGACAATGGAGGTGGCACAGGTGCTGATCCACCCTCTACTCTGAAAAACTGTGTGCCATGCTCAATTATGACATCAGCCAATGATGTGGCTGCATGAAGGGTATGCAAATCTATGGACTCCTTCACAACTATTGGGACCATAACATGAACCATGGGTTTTTTAGCTAGAGGCCTCCTATGTTGTGGTTGTCAAAGAAATATAGAGGCACCTCCCAATTATTATAACTTTCTCAAGAAATATAGAGGCACCTCCCAATTATTATAGGGCGCTTTGTCAAAGACCATAGACCACCTATCCAAAAAAGATACTTTCATCCTATTGTGAACACACCAATGTATAGGAAACCGACTCATATTTAGTTCTAGGGTGTTACTAGTACTAGGATCAGTAAATAGAGCACATATATCACTTTTAAGAATGACCTTTTTTTCACTCCATCATATGACAAGCCATCCGCATAAAATGCTCAACACCTATCCCTCCATGAACCCCATTTGGTAACCTCTCTAGAAACCTCATTTTCATTATTGGCCATTCTTTCTAGCATTAAGGCGAGGGTTGAGTGGTGGTTAAGACTAGAGGACCTCAACCTATTGACCAATATAGAAATTTGGGCACTATTTTGTGTAAGGCATTTTATGAGATCACCTTGTGTGGAATCTACATGATCTAATGGAGGATGTGAAGGGTTTACAGGTGGCAATGGTTGTGGAGGAGGATTTTGTGGTTGTGGTTGTTGCTCATGTTCAATATTTTCTTTTGTTGCTTGTGCATGAGGTTTTTGTTTTCTTTTTCATTTTGGGGAAGTCTTTGTAGAATCTGACATCAAAATTTAAAAACAAAACATAAATCAATTAAAAAATCCTACTTCAAATAAAATACAAACAAAAACATTCAAAACACTAAAATCTTACCTTTTCAACAAGGTGCCATTGTTGCCAATTGATGAAAAATGCAAATAGAATGCAAACCCGCTCGTGTTTTGCAAAAAAATGGCATCCTCAAGTGACTGTTCCTTCATTTATGGCATTGGAAATGGTCCAAAGCCGCGGGTTTTGATGAATATAATGTTCCTCAAAATGCGTACGCATTTTGAGGAACATTTTTCTTCCTCAAAACGCGTATGTGTTTTGAGGTGCTATTAGTATTTTTTAATATTTTTGGCTAGGCTTGGTAAAACCAAGCCTAGCACGATCTTGAATTTTGTATAACCCGCACGGGTTATGAAAAATTTCATTTTTTTGTTGATGTGGCCACTAAATTTTCCACCATCTTGGTGCACTTACCCTGAGGCAGAAGATGAAGCAGTGGCAGATAGAGGCTTGAAAGACAAGTTCTCCACCCTTGAAGCCACCTCACACACCAAGGCTCTCTCTCATCAAGGACACTTACGTTCACATGTAAGATGGTTCTAATGTAAATGCGAACTTGGATGAGAAGCTTGCATATGTGTACAACATCATCCTACTCTATAGGGGAGGTCATTGATGCCATTACCAATAAAGAGTATGACCCTACAAATGGAGGAGGAGGTGGAGCTAATATGAACAATGTTGGATCAGCCACGAGTGCCTTTCCTCTCTTTTCCCTACAAGAAATGGGATGAACAAAGGATACCCATAAAGATTGAGGAGAAGGTGCTAAGGGAGATGGCGTGATCTTAGAAGACTTCTCACCCTTTCCATAAACAATAGGGTGAGGTGTATATGCAATGATAGGAATAGGAAAAGGTCAACGCACCTTGATATATATATAACAGCATATTTAAGATCATTTTTTAATATTTTAGAAGATCTAAAACTATTTTAAAAAATGAATCTTTAGTAAAAGCGATAAAACCAAATGGACTGAAAAGCTAGTAATTAACAGTAAATGAAGAATTGACAGCTCCCTTAATCTATAGTTAAACCATTAAGAAAATAAATAATTTTAACTCCACGTACTAGTGACAGCTCTGATGGTTACAACTATACCATGAAAAAACTAATAGTTTGAACTGCAGCGTACTTATTGAGAGCTTTGTAGGATTAACTCCTCCAGAATTTTAACGACAATTGGAAACTGTCTGAGGAAACCCCTTTCTACCATTGAAACATGAAACGGCTCTCTCCGGCGACCCCATCGTTTCTGACAACAACTCTCAAATGCCATTACAAAAATTTACATGAATCCACATTAAACGGAAAAAAAAGATTAGCACAGCAAACCTCAGTGAAAACGTACCCATAAAGGATTCCAAGTAGAAAATAATCAGTGAAAAAGTGTGATCCGCACAAATGATTGAAGATCGAGGAAAGTACGACCACAACCAGTAGAAATCCGATGGATATCACTCACACATATCAATATCACAATATGTATCCCAACATCACACAATCTCACTCACCAATCGCACATTTTCCTTTTAACTTTCACTAAGAAAGCAAAAAGCCGACCATTATACCCTAAGGTGTGGTAAGGCAACGTATAAGTATGAGAGAAATATTATCAATCTTTTATGGCCTCAGCAAGTGTTTAGGAAAAAATGGCGCTTTTTTAGAAGGATAATTTTTGGACACGGAGCTCAAGCTGTATCATAATTGGCAAAAATGTTAGCAAAAACATGCTGAGTACCTAATAAAACCGGCTCACAATTTCCGCAGATCAGCTAACGTATAAGATTTTGCAAGGCGAATCTCCACAATTATACGGTGACTGCAGTTGATTAATGTGGTTGAAATTTGCATGAGAGTCTCTGGCGGAAGAGTTGTGATGGGTCACTATCACAAAACCTCAGACGGGCGACAGGGGAATCCGGAGATTACAGTCCCTTCAATCATTTACATGGCCAATTTGGATTGCTAATGGTATCCGTTTTGGATCGCAACAGCATCTTCTCCTTTGATACCCAGAATATCTTTGGCATCTTTCTGGTGGAGTCTGCAGTGGCCCCATAGTCGATGCTAGAGGACGAAATGAATCCATCACATAGCATAATTTATTAATACTGGAAACTGAGCAGGTGTAGGTAGTGTTGCAGTGAGGTGAAGAATTGGGGAAATGGAGGGAATCATTTCATCAATGGACAGCTTTCAGTTGCTTAGAATATTGAGCTTTACCCCAAGGACGGAATTCCCCAGAGAAACTTATGTGCACATGGCTCTGTTTTACTCTGCACTTGCTTTGTGTTTCTGGGGATTTGTGCTGGCATGGTGGAGGAAGTATGCGCAATCAGAGTTTGTGCTCTGTTTATCCCCTTGCCTTTCTTTCAAGTTTAACGCAACAAGGCATCAGATTCCGATTAGCAGAGTTCCTGCCATGATGTTTACATTGGATCGGGTGTGTCATGTAAATAACCCAACAAGTGTGCCCGCAGAAGAGAATGAGAGAAGGAGCAGGGGAAAAATTTATATGAGATTTGATTGCTCGATTCAGAGTCCCGAGGAACAGCCTGCTGATGATTTTTCCCAGAACAGAGATGCAAGCATAGCAGACTGTAAGAATTCTGTTACTTCATTCTGCTCTTCCAGTGACAAGCAAATATTGGGCTTCGAAAATTTCAGAAATTATGAAGAGGGCTGTTTGGAAAGGCCAAAGACAAATCTTCACGAGCTTTTGTTACTATCGGAGGAGATTGTAAAGTGTTTTGATGTTTCTCAGAGCAGAGAAGTGTTGGCCGCCAGCACAGTGGATTGCATTAATACAGTCCGTGTGTGGGATATTCCGGCGAGCAAGTGCCTCAATTATATGAAGTTCGATGACGCCTCTGTAATTGCGGGTGTTCGCTTTTCAAAAAGCCCCCATTTGCTGAGCGTGATTGGGATAGCAGAAGAGATATCTTCGTTATATGTGTGGGATACCAGGAATTATATGAAGCCGCCAAGTTTCTCCTTGGGAAAGAATTCGAGATTAGATATTGTGGAATTTAAAGATAAAAAGGTTTATGTTTGTGATGATCTATGTGAGAGGGTGTTTGATTTACGGATGGCTGGTGAACCTGTCCTTACAAGGCCGCAATTGAGGAAGAGCTGTAACTTACAAGATTTTGGTCTCTGCACATCCTCTCTTCTACATTAATTTGTCCGATTTCTGTACCTAGTCGACTGATAATCAGTCATGTACATATGATTATTTGAGAGGATTTATCATATTGTTCAAATAAATGTTTTGTGCAGTCTATTATGTCCTAAATGATTTCTAGAATCCTTTAGTTGTGTTTGAGGGTTTCGCAATACAAAAGCTGCGAAAACATTTTTAAATGCAAAAGTTGGGTTCGTAATCTTGAAGATAGATTCAAGAAATTTTTCCAATATCGACTTGACTTGTTCCACTTCTTTCAATTGCACTTCAAAGCTGTTAAATAGAATAAAATCCAAATTAAAGAAGGAAGGGATGTTGACAGATAATTTTTTTTTAACTTCAACTTAAACTTTGATGCTTATCTTTTCATTTTGTTTTTCTTTTACTAATTTTTGGTGACTATCTAAGAGCCAACTATGACCAGAGATGCCTATAGAATAAATATAATTTTTAAATATATTAATTACATAAAATAATAAATTAAAAAATTGTATCTTTTTTTGTCAACTAAAAATAGTTTTTATTTAAAGATGGACTTTTTTATTGATCAAAACTTAGAATGTCATTATGTATTACTATTAAGCAAAAAGTATTATATTATTTCATAGAACCAATGAATTATAATAGATATGAACAATATTAAGATGAAATTATATATTTAAATGTGGAGGAAGATCAACGGGTCACTCCTTACAATTATGGCTTGAGCTTGCTAGAATAAGTTGTAATTCATTCTATTTGTATAGTTTGTATTTTAAATGTTTAGATTTTAGTTTTTGCTTCATTTCTATCAATGCAAGTTTTTCATGACAAGTTTCTATAAATTGTATTTTTCATTTAGTTTTTCAAATGTAATTAATTAAATAGAATTTATTTTTATATGATGATAATTTTGAAATAAGCTCTTCAATATAGTTCTAGTACGATTGTAATCATTAATATCTAACAGTAAGCAACCTTAAACAAACATGAAAATGAAGGAATAGGACGATGAAGATCTTCTTTCAAATGCTTGATTGAGTAGAAGATGAAACAAATTAAATAAGTTAAAAGCACTAATGAAGAAAATTTCACCTAACTTTGGATTCATGTAGTCTTATGGAGAAGGAAAAAGTACACCAACTTCAAGACCGATCAAATTCTGAAAGGATGTACCTTCCCCTGTGCCACCTCACTTCTACTAGTACCTAGAGCTAGGGGATGAAACAAATAAATGTTGAAGAGGGGTTTTAACTAATCAAGGTATTGAGATGTAAATAGTCAAGTGTTCACTATGAAGAAAATGTAAATAACTTGAAGATACTAAAAGATAAAAATGTTTTAATAACGATTAGAGACAAAAGTACTAACTATGAAGAACAAATATTGAGCTCTATAACATCACTTCCTTGGACACACATGCGCGTCAAGGACAACAATGTGGGTATGAGATGTATGCATGACACATTAGTCTCACACAGGCAGAGTACGAAGGATGATGACAAAGATCTAAAAGATAAAATCAAAACAAACAAAGTATATCTAAGATAAATGATAATAGATGAAAAGGAATGCGATTATACTAGACTAAAAAAAAAGAGGATGAAGAAGTACTCTTATGATTTTTCTATGAAGATGACAAAATCTCCAACCAAGCGCTCGTATGTCCATGAACCTACACACACAAAAATAAAAGAAAATGTTGGATAGCTATTTGGAGACCTAGCTTAGTCAAGTCCCTTCTTTGGTGCTTCCACCTCCATAATAGTCAAATTGATATAATGATCAGTGATAGATAACCATATGAAAGTGATAAAAATAATAAATTAATGCTTAGAAGAAATCAAGAACTTTTTATATGCTTCAAGAACACAAATAATGCAAGGTGTAGAGACTCCCCTAAATGAGTTGGAATCCAAGTGAAGAGGGTAGCAGAGCCAATGTATTTCCAATATGATTGAAGATATACTATGTGAGAAAAATCTTTAACAATGAGTGTTGTGTAGAAAAAACCTACAAAAGAGAATAAACAAGAAGACCAAATGAAGGCTAAAAATGGGGATATTTGTATGCAACATTAAATCCCGCATTGGTGGATGGTGGAAATAAGTGTTACAATTGCAGGGTGACAATTTATAATTCTCTAATGATAACCTGAACATTTGCATATTCACAAATGAGTGTGTTCCACGTGGACGTCTCTACAATGCACCCACATCCTCTGTCATCCAAGCCACGTAGCCAAAATTCAAAATGAGTGGTGAAGAAGCATAGTAAATGGGCATTGGCATATTTAATTATCTTAGACTAAGGTAGGTGTAATGCTTAATGGTAATTTACATCAGGGTGAAAATTTGTGCGATTATATCTTTCCCCCACTTTAGTGAGCATAGCATATCACAAAGAGAGAGATGTGAGCTAAAATAATAGACAACTTACTGAACTTGCTTGCAGGGAATATGTCACATGGGGTTTCCCCCAACTAGGAATCCCTAAATTTTTTAAACCACATCCAACATAGAAGCTATAGACAAGTGTGATAGATGATGGAGACAACCTGTAGACCTAAGACCATCAATGGTATCTAGATATGGGTGATAAGCTATGTTATTCTGGATAATCATATGGCAGGGCAGTTAGAGTAAATATAATTTTTAAATATATTAATTACATAAAACAATAAATTAAAAAGTAAGTTGTATCATTTTTGTCAACAAAAAAACATTTTTTATTTAATGATGTACATTTTTATTGGTCAAAACTTACAATGTCATTATGTATTACTATTAAGAAAAAAATATTATATTATTTCATAGAACCAATGAACTATAATAGATAATAGATATGAACAATATTAAGATAAAATTATATATTTAAATGTGGAGGAAGATCAATAGGTCATTCCTTACAATTATGGATTGAGCTTGCTAGAATAAGTTGTAATTCATTCTATTTGTATAGTTGGTATTTTAAATGTTTAGATTTCAATTTTTGCTTCATGTCTATTAATGCAAGTTTTTCGTGACAAGTTTCTATAAATTGTAATTTTCATTTATTTTTTCAAATGTAAATTACTTAAATAGAGTTTATATTTATTTGATGATAATTTTGAAATGAGATCAAGTCAATATAGTTCTAGTGCTATTATAATTATTACTATCTAATAGTTAGCAACCTTAAACAAACATGAAAATGAAGTAATAGGATGATGAAGAGCTTCTTTCAAATGCTTGAGTAGAAGATGTAACAAATTAAACAAGTTAAAAGCACTAATGAAGAAAAAATCACCTAACTTTTGATTCATGTAGTCTTATGGAGAAGGAAAAAGTACACCAACTTCAAGACTGATCAAATTCCCAAAGGATGCACCGTCCCTTGTGCTACCTCACTTCTACTAGTACCCAGAGCTAGGGGATGAAAAAAATAAATGTTGAAGAGGGGTTTTAACTAATCAAGGTATTGAGATGTAAATAGTCAAGTGTTCACTATGAAGAAAATGCAAATAACTTGAAGACACTAAAAGATAAAAAATGTTTTAATAACTATTAGAGACAAAAGAACTAACTATGAATAACAAACATCAAGCTCTGTAACATCACTTCCTTGGACACACACATGACTCGAGGACAACAATGTGGGTATGAGATGTATGCATGGCACATTAGTCTCACACAAGCAGAGTATGAAGGATGATGACAAAAATCTAAAAGATAAAATTAAAAAAAACAAAGTATATCTAAGCTAAATGAAAACAGATTAAAGATGACAATTAGTTGAAAATGAATGTGATTATACTACTAAAACAAAAGAGGATGAAGAAGTACTCTTATGATTTTTCTATGAAGATGACAAAATCTCCAACCAAGCACTTGTATGTCCATGAACCTACACACACAAAATCATAAGAAAATGTTGGGTAGCTATTTGGAGACCTAGCTTAGTCAAGTCCCTTCTTTGGTGCTTCCACCTCCACAATAGTCGAATTGATATAATGATTAGTGATAGATAACCATATGAAAGTGATAAAAATAATAAATGAATTCTTAGAAGAAATAAAAAACTTTTTATATGCTTCAAGAACACAAATAATGCAAGGTGTAGAGACTCCCCTAAATGAGTTGGAATCCAAGTGAAGAGGGTAGCGGAGCCAATGTATTTCCAATATGATTGAAGATACAATATGTGAGAATAATCTTTAACAATGAATGTTGTGTAGAAAAAAAATTCCTACAAAAGAGAACAATCAAGAAGAAGACCAAATGAAGGCTAAAAATGGGGATATATGCATGTAGGGTTAAATCCTGCATTGGTGGGTGGTGGAAACAAGTGTTACAATTGTAGAATGACAATTTATAATTCTCTAATGATAACCCGAACATGTGCATATTCACAGATGAGTGTGTTCCATGTGGACATCTCTATAATGCACACACATCCTTTGTCATCCAAGCCATGTAGCCAAGATTCAAATGAGTGGTGAAGAAGCATAGTAAATGGGCATGGGCATATTTAATTATCTTATACTAAGGTAGGTGTAATACTTAATGATAATTTACATCAGGGTGAAAATTTATGTGATTATGTCTTTCCCCCACTTTAGTGAGCATACCATATCACAGAGAGGGAGATGTGAGCTAAAATAATAGACAACTTACCTAACTCACTTGTAGGGAATACGTCACAAGGGGGTTTCCCCCAACTAGGAATCCCTAAATTTTTTAAGCCATATCCAACATAGAAGCTATAGACACATGTGATAGATGATGGAGGCAACCTATAGACCTAAGACCATCAATGGTATGCAGATATGGGTGACAAGTTGTGTTATTCTAGATAATCATATGACATGGCAATTTTGAGAGTGATATGACATGTGTAGGGAATGCTAGATAGACATGATAGGGAGGCTTTAGATGGTGCACTGATATGTGTAGTGAATTCTAGATAGGCATGTGATAGGGTGATTTTAGATCATATCGGTATGTATACCATTAAGATAGATAGGCTTACCTAGGGAAAGACTGAGACACTAAGATAGTGGATTGGCCCCCATAAAGGTAGACACTTTAAGACCAAAATTTAAAAATTATGTGAGAAAAACCTATGGTATAGAGACATCATGATCGTTAGATAAAATTCAATTCAAACACTCCAAGGAAAGAAGATAATTTGTGGCATGCCAACATACAATATGTTGTCATTTAATATCACTTCCTGATAGGCGACACATGATTTCCACAACATGTGCACAAAGACAAGGATATCTGATGGATTAGTGTCAGAGCCCAAAATAAAAATGTATACATTCTCTCAGCACAAATATCTCATCAATTCCAACCAAGGCTCAGATTTGAAGAATAGAACATGAAGATAAAAATTTGGGTCAACATGGAAGGAGTACCTAAGTGCCCCAACATTTTGCATTGTCCCCAAATATAAAAAATCAAAGACACAAAAAAATAAAAGAATAGATAACAAATAGTGGAAGGTACACAACAAAAACCTCATATTTTTAGGTAGCAACATAGTACAAGGGTCCTTTGGGAGGGAACAAAATTAAGGGTCACTGCAAGAAGTTGAGTCCCACTTTTGGGCAAAAAGGGGAAGCATTTTTTCTTATTTTTCAAAATTTCTGTCAATTGATGTAAAAAATTGAGGCACTTAAAGATTGCATCTAGAAAAAATTTAGTAATATAAAATTTAGTGTTCAGAGTCTACTTTTCAAATATGTAATTTATTTAATTATCCACATGGTATAAATTGAATTTTAGTAGGCATGTTTAAAAACCACTTTTTCAAAATGCCTATTTCAAGACCACACCACACACGTGTATGACCACCCTTTTTTGAAGTAGATAAATGTATTTTTGTGAATCCTTCTGGGAAAGGTACCTAAAAAACTAAAGATTGATGAGAATATTTTATCTTTTTCTTTTATTGAATATTTTTTTAATTAGTTTTTAATTGACTATAAAGTACATTTTTGAAACCTTTGGTGTACGACCACTATAATTTGATGATAACTCCACTTTTTTTCAATTTGAAGGAAATTCTATGTAGATTGATGTCATACAACTTATTTTTCAAAAAACATAAAATTAAAAAAGTTATTAAAATTTTAGTTAGCCTTAGTATTTCAAGTTTAGGTACCACATTGACTTAATAAATATTGTAAAAATATTAAAATTTCTCATATCACTAAAAGATTTATATTTTTATAATCTGTAAAATAAGAACTAAAATGGGTTTTCATTTCATCAGAAAATTCATTCAGGAAGGTGTCCAAAAAATTATGGCAAAGCATAAATTTTATATTGTAATGCCTTAGCCATATTTTTGCAGGGCCAAGCATAGGCTTGGTCCCACCAAGCCTGTCCCGCTCATAGTTTTACAAAATAGGCACCCCTTTTTTTTAATTCAAAAAATGGGCACCCATTTTTTTTAATTCAAAAAATGGGCACCCATTTTTTTTAATTCAAAAAATGGGCACCCATTTTTTTTAATTCAAAAAATGGGCACCCATTTTTTTTAATTCAAAAAATGGGCACCCATTTTTTGAAATTCAAAAAATGGGTGCTCATTTTGGTTTGGACCGTTGAATACAAAACGGGCACTTGATTTAAAAATGGGCACCTGTTTCATTTAAATAATGGGTGCCCATTTTATAAAGAGCCGTTGTAGCCCAAAAATGGGACTGGTCCTGATTTCAATGATTGACGAGTATTCAATCATTTTTTTAATGATCTGTACTGCAAACAAAATATTTTTATCAACATTCTCTTATTTTGTCTTATTTTGGATATGACATGAAGAGAATCATTTGAATTTGAATTTTGGTGCAAACATGGGATCAAAGCGACATAGAAAGAGGCTAAGGAAGCTTCTGACAACTGAGGAGGTTGCGATAAATAGAGAGAAGGAGGCAAAATGACAATGGGAAAGAAGAGAAATAATTCAAAAACTGAATAATGTTGGAGCATCGAGTTAAACAATTGTTTCAGAAGAGGAGAACAAAGAAGACACCATGATGGATGCAGAGGTTGAAGAAGAAAATTTAGGTGCATCTTCTTGTTAGAATGATTTTAGAACAATAGAGAGGGGGGGGGGGGTGAATCAATTGTTCTCAGGTCCATATGTACCAATTGAACTTTTCAGCTCTTCAACAAACTCAGATCTAATCAATAATTCAATTTGGTCTCTATAGCATATATCAGAAACATATAACATGCAGTCCACTATCCAAAAGTAATTAACTTGCAGAATATAAAGCTTTCAACAACATCCACATCAAAATTATTCACACAAGTATAACACTGGGATTTATAGTGGAAACCCAATTTGGGAAAAACCACTTTGTAACATGCTACTGATTTTCACTCTTCTAAAGTGAGCTATGTGAAAAGCCAACCCTGTTAAAGGTTTACATACACACTGTTAGGTATGACCCTGTTAAAGGATTTAAAACACTTTGTTAAAAGTGGCCTGGTTAGAGGACTTAAGAACATTCCATTAGAATGTCACCTTGATTAAAGGATTTATACAATGACTGTTAGGTCAACCTTGATTAAAGGATTTAGAATGATACAATGGTTAGAAAGTAATAGTAGGTTCTGATCTAAAAAATATACAAATCACTTTGCAAATACAGATCCACTTCACACATATGCTAATTTACCGATTGACCTTCATTTCATCTCCATATTTGATATGCTCAGAATTTGCTTCAAGCAATCACAACAACTTTGTTCAGCTCCTTCACAATTTCAACTTCAGCCTTCTGCTTAGACTTGTCAGTCAACAACACCAACCTCTTCTTCCACTTCTAGTAACCTCACAATTAGGTTAATCTTATACCTCCTTGATTAGACCTGTAGATCAATCTTTTGCTGCTTAATCTCCTCTGTAGATCTTAGGTTTAGGTTATATTCATCGAATCTTTCTATCATTATGTTTTTCATCTTTTCCCTCTAGGTACATCTCCAAACTTCTCTTTGAATCCACAAGAAAATGATTTACCATGCATTAAATGCTCCATACCTTTCATTAATAATGACAACACATTTTGCATATCCCAAGAATTGAACTATGTCAGCTGAGATTCTCAATCCTTTCTCCAAATGCAAATTAATGACACTCAGTCAATACTATGTTCATCTTCTTGGTCATCATTGTGTATCTTGATCATCACTACAAACTGTCTTCCTCAGAAAATACTGTCTTTTCTCAGTAATTTCCTGTCACTCAACAATTATTGATGTTTGGTCAACACTAGATTTACTTGGTATATACTAGCGCTCGGTTGACACTAACATCATTCGGCTTAAACTAGATTTCTTCACTTTTACTCGGTTAAGCCTATAATTCTAGTCTTTCTTCTTACTTAGAAAAATAACACATTACCTTGTCAATGTGCCAACTAATCAAGTACCCATTGAAGTATCACATAACTCAACCTTCCCTTAGGTCCTCTTGTTATCTCCTCTTTTCAAATCCTCTTCATCAATCAAAAGATATGGTACTATCCTAGATAGCAACTGTCTTACCAGTTAAGGTTTGACATCAATGACAATATAACAATTGTTTCAATTGTAGTTTCCAACAATCTCCCTCTTTGGCATTGATGGCAACACCACATGAATAACACATGATTTACCAAATAATCCAAAATCTTTGTGCATCATATTTTTATTAATATCCTTAGCTTCATTCTGATTCACAACTTTTTCCTTTCTTGGCCGCTTGCTCAATTACTCCCTCTGAATATTTTCTGTATCTCTCCCTCAGGTTTCATTGAATCTTCTCCCTCTTTGAAAATAATGCCAAAGCCTGTATCTATCGCTTACATCTTTACCAATTAGGTGTCTTCATGTCAGTTCTGTATGTTGTGTACTCCCTCTGTCATCTTGCTTATGATTGATTAATATCTCTGCCTTACTTCTCACAACTCTAGGCAACTCCTAAAGTGTGACATTTTCTGCATAAATTTGTCAAATATTCTGTTAGCACATTTGATGCAGTGCTCCTATTTTACTAAGTAGCCTTAGTTAGGGGATTCACCCCTAGTTTACCTATAAGATATTCATTAGCATCCTTAGGTAAAGCTTTTGTGAATATATCTGCTAATTGTTCCTTTGTATTCACATATTCCAATCTCACTTCTTTGTCTTGAACTAGCTCTCTCAAGTAATGGTACTTGATAGAAATATGCTTAGTCTTGGTGTGCATAACTGGATTCTTTGATATATATTAATAGCACTTGTGTTATCATAGAAAATAACAACTGGCTCAGTGATTTATTCCTTCATACCTTTTAACAATTGCTTGATCGACACTAAATTTTAATAATTCACTGCTGCTACTACATACTTAGCTTCTGTTATAGATTGGGAAATGCAATTTTGTTTCTTGCTTGTCCAGGAGACTAATCTCTTTCCTAGAAAGAATGCTCCACCACTTGTACTTTTTCTATCATCAACATTTCTGACCCAATATGCATCAGTGTAAACTCTTAGTTCAAACTTGTCATTCTGCTTGTAATATAATCGATAATTCTATGTTCCTTTCAGATATATCAATATTCTTTTCACTTCCAGTAACCTCACAATTAGGTTAATCTTATACCTCCTTGATTAGGTAGATCAATATTTTTTTGCTTAATCTCCTAAGTAGATCTTAGGTTTAGGTCAGATTCATCGAATCCTTCCATAATTATGTTCTTAATCTTTTCCCTCTAGATACATCTCCAAACTTCTCTTTGAATCCACAAGAAAATTATTTACCGTGCATTAAATTCTCCATACCATTCATTAATAATGTCAACACATTTTACATATCCCAACAATTCAACTATGTCGGTTGGAATCTCAATTCTTTCTCCAAATGTAAATTACTCACACTTGGTCAATATTGTGTTCAACTTTTCGGTCATCATTGTGTATCTCGATCATCACTACAAACTATCTTCCTTGACAAACACTTTCTTTGCTCGATAATTTCTTGTTGCTCGATAATTATTGATGTTTAGTCAACACTAGATTTACTTGGCATATACTAGCGCTCGGTCGACACTAACATCACTCGGCTTAAACTATATTTCTTCACTTTTTCTCAGTTAAGCCTATAGCTCCAGTCTTTCTTCTTACTTAGATAAACAACACATTACCTTGTCAATGTGCCAACTAATCAAGTACCCATTGAAGTATCACATAACTCAACCTTTCCTTAGGTCCTCTGGTTATCTCCTATTTTCAAATCCTCTTCATCAATCAAAAGATATGGTACTATCCTAGATAGCAATTATCTTACCAGTTAAGGTTTGACATCAATGACAATATAACAATTGTTTCAATTGTAGTTTCCAACACTTCTAATCTAGTATTGGATACAGGTATGTCTTCACAACCAAATGTAACTTATTTTGATAAAGAAGTTCATCATTTTCTAGAAGCAGGATATAATATAAATGATCTAAATTTTATTCCTGAAAATAGAGTAATAAATTTAATTGTACATCAAATTCCACAAATTAGTAATGTTAATCATAATGATAAAGGAACTGAAAGTCAAACCCTAATTGAAAGTGAAAATCAAATACCAATTCGAATTGAAATCAACAATGTGGATGTAGACATAGAAACACCAATTGAGAAAGAAACTCCTTTGAATGATAATGAAATGAATGAACAATTTCAAATAAAAAGTGATGTGCTAGATAATCTATGTAGCATGTTTGTCCAAGGTTATGAAATTAATATATTAAAGATTTTATTAATGTTTTGTTTTCGTTGGGTTGGGTGAAATTAAACCAGGAAACCTTAGTAACCAGGGGATAAAATTTCATGTTTTGGGAAAATTTAAAATTTATTTATTTTACCCTATTAGTGTAACTTACTATTAATTTTTAAAGTAGCTTTATAGTAATTACCCTATAAAGAAAATTAGACCAGTAATTTTTATTCCTAAATAAAGGTTTTTATTCTTTACAAAAAAAAAACTATAGTGGACAAGGGTTTTATATGGGTGAAAGCACAAACCTGTGTCGCACTAGAGGACAAATTCAGGGGTTTCAGCCAAAAGGGATTCGACCAGACATGGTTTGGCCAAAGCATGTTCGGCCAAACCCATGTGGCAGCCGTGAGGTGCCAACTGGCGCCTATGTGCCAAGGGGGGTTCAGCTAAAACCTTAAAAATTATAAAAGGCAAAAATTGCCCTCCGGAGTTCATTTGTTCACTAGCACCTTGCGGATTTTGCGGAGTGCTTAAGACGATTTCGGCCGAACCAGGTATGTTTTTTTAAATTTTTTAAATTTTAATGTTTTTTAATAGTTTTATTGTTTTTTAATTTGTTTTTTTAATTTAAATAAAATAATTAATTTTTTAAAATGTGCTAAAATAGTTAATTTATTTTTCTAATTTAAATAAAATAGTTAATTTGTTTTTTTAATTTAAATAAAATAGTTATTTTTTTAAAAATTTAAATAAAATAGTTAGTTTGTTTTTTTAATTTAAATGAAATAGTTAATTTAGTTTAAATTTAATATGTTTAAATTGATTTTATTTTTAAATTTAACATAGTTAAGCATAATGAAACATAGTTAACATAAAGAGCTGAATTTCTGGATTTGATTGTGTGTGAATTTTTATTGATTTGAATTTCTGGATTTGATTGATTGTGTGTGATTTGATACTAAAAATTCACACATAATCAAATCTAGAAATTCAGCTCTTTAACAATGGATTGTGGAAATCTCATGCTATTAATAGTTAACATAGTTAAACATGTAGTTAACATAGTTAACCATAGTTAAACTTAATAACATAGTTAACATAGTTAACCATAGTTAATCTTAAGAACATAGTTAACCATAGTTAATCTTAAGAACATAGTTAACCATAGTTAAACTTAATAACATATTTAACCATAGTTAACCATAGTTAATCTTAAGAACATAGTTAACATAGTGAACATAGTTAATCATAGTTAAACTTAAGAACATAGTTAACTATAATCCTAAATTTAATCCTAGAACCCTAACATATTATAGATAATCCTAACACAAATTGTAACCCTAAACCTTGATCATAATCGTAATTGTAACCATTAACCTTTAACTCTAACCCTAACAATTTAATCCTAACTATAACCCTAAATATTAGTTGTAACAATAACCAAAACCCTAACCCTAACTATAATCCAAAGCCTAACCACAATCCTAAGTGTAACCATAATTCTAACCCTAACCCTAAACAAATTTCTAACCCTAACCATAACATTAAACCTTAACACTTAATCCTAAATGTAACTATAACTATAACCAAAAGCCTAAACCCCAACCCTAACCATAGTCATACACTCATTAAATGCTAAACCCTAACCATAAATGCTAAAATATAATTAGAAATGGTAAACCATAATTATAAACCTAAACCAAATCCTAACTATAAAATTTTAATGTTAACATTGATCCTAAGCTTGATCCTAACACTAACCCAAACTATATTCTTAGGCTTAATGTTAAACCTTTATCCTAACTCTAACCACAATCAAAATCCTAACCCTAACCATACTACTAACCATGATGTATTTACCCTAACCTTGATGATATCCTAATCCTATGCCCCAATCACAACCCTAATCAATATCCCAACCTTAACCATAATACTAACCACGATGGAAACCATAACCCTAACGATAATCCTAATCCTAAGCTCTAATCTCATCCATTATACTATCTACGATGTATGTCTTTACCCTAACCATAATCCTAACCTTAAACCCTACACCTAATCCTAATCTTAACCCTACACATTGATCACAACCGTAACTATAACGATAAACCTAACTCTAACCCTACCAATAATATTATCTATAACCCTAACCGTAAAATTAGTCAACATAAAATTAGATAACTAATTACTAATCTAATTAGTGAACATGTAATTAGTGAACATAATTAGATAAATAATTACTAATCTAACAAAATTTTACTAATCTAATTAGTGAGCATTATTAGTGAACATAATTAGATAATTAGATAACTTAACCCAACTATAATGTATAATTATATTCAACATCAAGAACCTAACCTCAACCTTAAAAAACCATAAATTTGTAAACTAAAACCCAATGTAAATACTCATGCAAATTAATCATAGTTATAACCCTAACCTTAATTAGTCAACATAATTAGTGAGTTCATAATTACTAATCTAACAATTTTACTAATCTAATTCTAAGTGAACATAATTAGTGAACATGTAATTAGATAGCATAATTAGATAACTAATTACTAATCTAACAATTAGTAATCTAATTAGTGAACATAATTAGATAACTAAATTAGTGAAATCTAACAATTACTAATCTAATTAGTGAACATTATTAGTGAACATAATTAGATAATTCTAGATAACTTAACTAGAATATAATTAGTGAACATAATTAGATAACAAGAATAATTAGTGAACATAACTAGATAATTAGATAACTTAACCCAACTATACATAATTATATTCAACATCAAGAACCTAACCTCAACCTTAAAAAACCATAAATTTGTAAACTAAAACCCAATGTAAATACTCACATTCAAATTAATCATAGTTATAACCCTAACCTTAATTAGTCAGCATAATTAGTGAGTTCATAATTACTAATCTAACAATATTAGTGAACATAATTAGATAATATAATTAGATAACTAATTTATATGCATGTTTAAATTTATAGTTCATGTATGCACGTTTAAATTTGTAGTTCATGTATGCACGTTTAAATTTGTAACATGTATGTTTCTTAAATTTGTATGTACATGCATGTAGTGATCTCTATATATATATTCAGATTGTTTATCTATTACACATGGCATTCGGTAGAGCTTTCGTAGATTCTAGTGAGGCTAGTGTTCATGGGGGGGTGGTAGTGCTCGTAGTCACAGCTCTCACGCATCAGCTGATATAGCTGAGGCTAGATAGAAGTTATTTGCAGATACTATTGATAGATTGCGAAGAGCACTACAGATTTTGGAGGAGACGTTAGTTTCATCCACAACTATCCCTAATAGGGATAGGGTGAATGTTATTAGAGATGAGTTGTTACGTATGATTGACACTATTCAATCATACAACCCATATGATGAGATTAGTGCTCATAGATTCTATACTTCTTTGTCTCGCAGTGTCACTGGCACTGTGAAGTACAACACCATTGATACACTTGTTACCACCCTTATGGTGAAGGGTATGTTTCCTCATTATTTAGATAAGAAGAAGGTGAGAGGATATATGGTGATGAGATGTGAGGATGACCTTGTGGGACCCTTCATATATCCTCGATGGTTGGCCTCACAGCATAGGTGGCCCTAGAAGGATGAGCTGCCATTATATTTTTGCAAACAATTATATGTAGAATTTCATTTGCATCTGGATGTTGATTATACAGATATTCCCGGTTATGTTGGGCAAGGGAAGGGTAGATTATCTGATAGGTTTAGAGCACCTGATGCCCCTGTGCCCGCTGATAAGTGGGCAAGGGTGGGTCCAAACCTTTTGGTCGTACCATTTAAGGTTTGGAAGTAGCAGGAGGGGCTGTGACAGATGAGAGGCTGAGGACTGATGTGTATTCTAGCATAGCTACTATCACCACACAGGTTCAAGAGATGTTATCTGATCGTGTGGGAAGATATGTGTTACGTTCATGTTCAGCCATTCCTACACCTACACAGCCTGGTGCATCATGTAGTGGTGGTGACTTATATGATATAGTTGACATACCATCTCCTCTAGAGGTTGTAGCTATATCAGATATGGACCATTTGTGACACACGAGTGCATGCTTATCTAGTGATTTACTTTCAGCATATCAGACCATACAGATGCTTAGTGGGATGTCACTCGGGGAGGTTCCTGCATTTGTCAGGACATATAGTGCTCTGCAAACTACACCACCCACAGGTTCTCAGTAGTGTACACCACCCACAGGTTCTCAGTAGTGTACACCACCCACAGGTCCTCAACAGACTACAGCACCCACAGGTCCTCCGCCTATTGCACCACCCACAGGTCCTTCACCTACTGCACCACCACCTACAGCTCTTCATCAGACCACTCAGAGCACTTCATCAACGCGTCGAGGTCGTCAGCTCTTTACTATTGATCCTTTGGATATACCATGTGATTCGAGAGACTAGAGCACTATTGGTAGAGCATTAGGGGGTCTGATTGGTGTTGTTCCACCTGATGCACCTAGATATGGAGATTTATAGACTCCACGTGATCCTATCCAGCATGATACACAGGTATATCAAGATGTTTGTTCAAAAAATTAATTTTTCTATGATCATAAGTATTTAAAATTTATTATATATGTACATGATACATATGTGTGACATGTATTTTGTTTATTGTACACAGACATTAGGAGGAGGTGGAGCGGCATCAGGAGGAGGTGGTGCACCAACATCAGGTCACAGATCTGGATAGGGCCCTAGTTGAGTGTCTATATTTCATGTGACATTTCATATTAGACATTTCATTTTAGACTGTTTCATATTAGATATTTCATGGTTATATATCCAATTACATGGTACATATGGTTATATGCTTATAGAGTTACATGTGGTATATGGTTACATGGTTATATGGTTACATAACATTATTAGACTTATTACATATTTCATCTTTTAGACTTATTTCATATTTTAGACTTATTACATATTTCATCTTTTAGACTTATTTCATATTTTAGACTTATTACATATTTCATCTTTTAGACTTATTTTTTGTGTACACATGTGTTAATGTATGTACATTATATATTATGCCATGTATAGTTAATGTTATTTCATCTTTTAGACTTATTTTTATGTGCATGAACTAGATGTATGTACATTATGTTATATGTCATGTACTTTTAATGTTATTTTAAATATTTGTAATGTCTTAAGGTGAGTTAATTAATCATTTGAGTACATACAAATTAATTAAGTACTTACATAACTACTTTAAAACTAAAATAATTAACTAGTTCATGATTAATGTACATACAAATTAATTAAGTATTTGTAACTACTTAACTAACAGTAATTAAGTATTTGTAACTACTTAGCTAACAATTACATTATTCTAATTAGTGCACATAATTAGATAACTAATTAGTGCACATAATTAGATAACTAACTAGATAACATAATTAGATAACTAATTACTAATCTAATTACTTTAATCTAACAAAATTACTGTTCTAATTAGTGAACATAATTAGATAGTTCATAATAGATAACTAATTACTAATCTAACAATTACTAATCTAATTAGTGAACATAATTAGATAATTAGATAACTTAACTAACAATTACTAATCTAATTAGTGAGTTCATAATTAGATAACTAATGTTATTTCATCTTTAACTAACATAAAATTAACTAATCTAACTAACATAATTAGTTAACCAATTTGTTATTTCATCTTTAACTAATCTAATTAGTGAACATAATTAGATAACTAACTAGATAACATAATTAGTGAACATAATTAGATAACTAATTACTAATATAATTAAGTTAATCTAACAATTACTAATCTAATTAGTGAACATAATTAGATAACATAATTAGTGAACATAATTAGATAATTAGATCTAACTTAACTAACAATTACTAATCTAATTAGTGAACATAATTAGATAACTAATGTTATTTCATCTTTTTAACAAACATAAAATTAACTAATCTAACTAACATAATTAGATAACTAATGTTATTGAACATCTTTAACTAACGTAAAATTAACTAATCTAACCGACATAACTAACTAATCTAACTAAAATTTTAACATAATTAAAGTAAAACATATAATTAACTAAAGCATGATTACATACATACATACATAAAAACATATTTGCTATATATATGAGCTCAAACATGAAACTTCAAGCTAGATAGAGTTCAAATATGAAAGTACAAGAGCTACAAAAGGAAGTTTATTCAGAAGCTTATAGAGTTCTAAAGCTCCTGATACATATAGTTTGGATCCTCTCTATCTTTTATTATCTCCAAAAGTTTTTCATGTTCTTCAATAGACAACCTCCACTTCTGAATTTTGGCACCTCATTTTTTTGGCAATGCTTCAAATTGCAGCTTTGTTGCTATAACCAAGTGACTGTAATGTAGAACTTTTTTGTTAGACATGTATTTCTCAAATTGAACACCATTTTTGTCAACCTTTTTTTACTAATAATAGGTTCCTTTAATAACAACTAAACCAGTTGGATATGTCTGTTCATCATCATCTACAATTTGTTCTGTCAACTTGTATTTTGCTTTTGTGCATCTTAGTAGATAATAATCTACACTTTCTATATTGTCAGGTTCCGCAACTACAACAAAAATATCACCTAGATACAAATGGATTCTATTAAAATTAAACATCACTTAAATATGATAAATTAAAATTAAATAAAAGAATATGTATGTGCACGCACCTGTAACAACTAGATCAGAGACATGCTCATAATCAGCTAAATATATAGGATCATGAATGTTTATGTTAATGTCATCATCTTCATAAGGAGGCATTCTGATTAACTCCTTCATATCCCATCGTGAAACATATCCATTTGCAATATTCTCACATTGACCTAATGGATTGTCCTCAATGTAGTGAGTACAAAAACATGATTTTTCTCTTACTTGAATCAAAATAGGCTTGTGTTGTCCTATAGTGATCAATTGATGTAAACTTCTAATACCAATAATTCTTTGACAATTGTAAGGATTAGATCGGTCTATATCTATTACAAATATGAAATAAAAGTTGTACATTTTTAAATCAATTCAATTGTGAAAAGATAGACATGAACACGAAATTAAAATTTTATGTAACAAAATATAAATTACCTTTCACTTCCCAAAAATAACGTTTGTTGTATTTGGTGTTCCGAGGAGCAAAATGACTTTGACACCATTCAATAATTTTCTTTGAATTGTCTATCATGTTACCTATGTATATTTTTGAATTATTAGTTTAAAGAAAATAGATCTAAGCTAAAATTTTAAATTATTTAAAATTCATATATATATATATATATATAACTATTGAACATCATGTGTACCTGCAAGTTCATGTTGGCAAAGTGCACGCTTCACACATACTCCTACTCCATCGTGCTCTCCTTTTCCATGTCCACTTTCAAAGAAGTTCCACAAAAATTTAACATTACGTCTAGCATGTTGCATGGCTAGCCAATTAAAGGCTTTTGTAGATTTAAATTGTCCTGCAAAATTAAGTTGCACATGTGCATACATACATGTCATCCTTTAATGATTTAACAAAAAATGAAATGAAAATGAAAATAAATTGAAGTATCAATACACATACCTGCACAACAATCAAACCAAATCCAATGTTGCGAAGCCTTTATCCCGTGATTTGTAATGTCTTCAAAAAACATTGCAAAACAATGAGCCACATAGCTCCTATCATGAACCTTATCATCACTAATATAGAAATGAACCTCCTTGATGATAATGCATTCATTTGGATTGGGAATTTTTACCTCATCCAAATCATATTGTGCATGTCTATAGGTCACTTGCACAAATATTGCAACCTGATTAGAATGATAATATTGAGCTTGAAGCTCTTTTTGAGGGGAAAATGTATAGTTCTCAGCAAAATCTACAATTGAAAGAATACAACCAGGTGGAAAACAATCTTTCGAATCACGAAACTATTTAGCTTGCCATTGTGCACCATGACAATGTTGGATATGTGGATAAATGAGAGTATGAAATCTAGTCATAAACTCAAGGTAGGACAATTCACTCTCCTTCAAAACAATTTTTTTGGATTCATCTCCGCTCCTTGTTTGATATGTCTCATATTCAAATCTTTTCCACAAAACTGGTGTTGAAACATTACTATTGTCAATTTGCAATGGAAATTTATGCAAATCTCCACAATCACTGCATGCATTCTTTATACACTGTACTTTGAACTCATCTGAATCTTCTAATTTATCACATAAAATAGATTTCACAAATTGTGTCGTACTTCTAGGGATGACCATATTTGAATCAAGAACTGCCATAACTTTTTTATATGATTGCAGGTATATATGAAACTCAACATGATTTTGACAACAAGTTTCACGAACCTTATTTATGTGTACAAAGCAAGGGTGCAACCTCTCAAACATTCTCTGACATATTTTCACATCTGAAAATTCTTTCTTGAATTCTTCAAATAATTCACTTTGTGTTGTATCTATAAAATATTTTGGATGTGCAATTTTCATACCAGTCTCTTCATCTTTCATCTATATTGTATCTCTTCTATTAGAACAAACATGAGAGTGAGTGGTCCAATATTCAATGACTAGTTTTTTTACATCTTCAGAAATTCTATCTTTTCGAGGAAGCCTACAAATACTTACCCAATTTTGTTCAATGTTTTCATCTAACATATTTCTCTTCCTAATATATCTTTGAATAGTTCTTTTAGATACATTCAGTAAATCAAAAATTGCATTCACTTGCTTTCTCTATGTCAACCTCGTACTAGATAAAGTTGTCATAATTGCTCTACGTGCAACACTTAAATCAGCTCCTCGACTTGAGTTATTAATGCTATTCAATGCATCTTGCAAATTTTGAACTATTGTTCGATTTACATTGTCTCTTGAGTTTTTCTTGTTGTCAACACCCAACAACTCCAAAACAGGAGTCATTTCTTTTTTCCTAAATAACTTAAGAAATAATTGAGCTCTTCCAACCATACTTTTATTTTCAAAGTATTCATCCCAAAGTTTTTTGCAATGATTTTTAATTGTACTTTTAGATAACATTTCTTCTGATGAAAGTTGATTGGAAAGTGAATCCTCATTCATCTCATTCAAATTGTCCATGCCAAAAGATATATTTCCACCTCTGGAACTACCAATTTGTTCCCCTATTTCAGTTGCATCTTCTTGAATATCAATAGGTTCTTGTTGATCTTCTTGAACTTCAACAGGTTGATCTTGATTATCTATTTTCTGATATTTTTTGTCATCCTTTGTTCGATCATATTTTTTGATTCTATTTCTTTTATTCCCCATTTGCGAAAACTATTCAGATTCAAGTTTTCCAAAGCTTTCACAATTCTTAAATTCAATATCAGAGCTAAAATCTGTAAACCTGTATATCGAATACTGACCAAAATCCTGTTAACAAAAAAAATTGAATAAAATTAAAGTCATAAAAATCATTAATAAATATAAATCTACAATAAATTTCACATGCAATACCTAAATATCAAATAAAAATCATTAATAAATTTAAAAAAACTATTAAAAAACACTTAATTTAAAATAAAAACTATTCAAATCTTACAAATAAATTAAAATAATTTATAAATCTCAAAAAACTAAAAAAATAAAAAATGATTTTATTTAAAAAACTAAAAAAAACTGATTTTATTAAAAAAATGGGTAAAATTGAGATTTAGGGGCTTAGCCCACATGTGACCGGGTTTGGTCACCAAACCAGCCATGGCGGTTCGGCCGAACTGGATTCAGCCGAAACAAGTTCGGCCAAACCCATCTATGTGGCATCCCACATGTCAGTCAAGTAAGCAAAAATTGGGATGATTCAGAAGTTCTCACTTCTGGGCTTCGATTCTCTATCAAAATTTACCTTTCTGTAAAATCTAAAAATAGCATTTTTTAGAGCTCGGAGTCAAGATTATAATCATATAATTTTTATCATGTTTTGATTCCATATAATATATTATAAATTGAAATTACTTCAAGTAGGTATTTTAACATTTAAGAACACGCTCGTTCGAAAAATATTAAAAATATCAAATCATGTCAGAAAAATTAAAACTTTATATTTAACACTAGAGGAGGGAGTCCTCTTCAATAATATGTATTTTTTTAAAAAAATGGTGTAGATTTGATAGGAAAAAGTTAACGCAGACTAAAAACTATTGATTTCGGGTAACACCGACTTTGGATAGTTATAACAGACAAAATATATACTGAAATGCAATATTTCTTTTTTTATGCACTAGCTATACATGTCATTTAAAACATATTATGAAATCAGAGTAAAAAAATATTATTTGCATAAAATTTGATAGCACGGACTAGACCCTAGATTTTCAGCATATTTCAGCAATAAAAAAATGGACTTAAAAAATTAAAAAACTATGTCAAATTTTGTTCAAATTTTTAAAAAAAAATTATAAGTATAAACTTCATCAAATTTTACACATTTCATTAGTTTACATCATCTTCAAATTCTAAACACAAATGCCACTTTTATATCGTCAAAGTTTAAAAATTTGTATGTTGTTGTCCATTTCCTTTATAAAAGTGTGACACAGGTTTGTACTTTTACCCATATATTAAATATAAAAAAATAAAAAAAAATATGAGAGTTACCTTGTTAATAATAATATTTAAAAATAAATAAATATATATAATAAAATACATAATAAAAAGTATTTATTAAATTTTTTTTTTTTAAAAAAAATAAATATATTTTTGGTGGGTCAGGGACCCCATCCCTCGACCCCACTCGTGACCCCTTGGGGAGTCACGTGGGAGGCTCACTACCAAATGGCAGGGCCTCCCCACGGGCTTAATCCGTGGGGGGCCTTCCCCTTCAAAAGGGAGGCAGATAGGGGTTGGTCCTCCCCTCTCCCGACCCTTCTTAAAAAGAAAATAAAAGAAACTTTTATTAAATTTGTTTTGTATTTTTTAAAATAAATTTTTAAATTTATTTAATAAACTTTTTAATGTTATATTGTAAATTTTTAAATTTGTTTTATAAAGAATTTAATATGTTTATTTTATAAATTCAGGGGTTTAAATTTATTAATGTTAATTTTATTTATTAAAATTCGTAAATGTTTTTAATAAAATTTTAATCATTATAAATAATTTGAATTATTATAAATAATTTTAATTATTATTAAATGACATTTATAATAAGCTTTTATTATTATTTGTTTATAGTCCTTTTTATTATTTTATTCAAAATTTTAGAGGTTATGTATTAATCTTTTTGTAATTTTCATTTATGTGGTTATTCTTCTAAACAGATTGATTTGACTTAGTGTTTAATTCAAATCTATTAAGTCTTATTTTAATTTATGTTGGATGGCATAATTAAAATTATTTCATTTAATGAGTCTAAATCAGAATTTCATAGTTAATTCATTGGATGATAAATTGTGTTTTTATGAACTTGAAATGGGATGCGAATTTGTTTCTATGAACTAGAAAAATTGTTAAGCTCCTTTAATAATCATGTTTAGACCTGAAAGTCTTGGGTAGGCGTGTAGGGTTCTTTGTGAAAATTATTGCCTGATAATGACTTGGGAAGGGTATACGATTGTATGCACCCTAAAATGGTCGCCTAGACTTTGGGCCCCCATTCAGCAATTTATCAAATATCTGAATCAATATTTTCAAAAATCAACATTTTATCAATTATATCAATTTCCTTGATCAAATCCTATTTTATCATTTTCGATTATATCCTATGGGCTAACCATTTTATCCAAAAGTCTTTATTTATTTAAAATGAATATTTCCTCCCCTTTTATTAAATAAAAAGCCCCCACTTTTGCTCTTATCCTAAGTTGCACAAATAAAACATTATTCTTATTTTATTAAAAAAAGAAAAAATACTTTTTGTCTTATATGGACACAAAAGTCAACTCTTATTTTCTCATTGGAGGATATTTGTGCACATGGATTGCTCCTTTTTTATGTTCCACCCTTGATTAAATCTTTTGCCTCTTAATCTTCATCGTCCATTGATTCTCATTACCTATAAAAGAAGAGCTCTCTTTTTCATTTTCATATGATCAATCTTTTATGCTAATGTTATGCTGCAGGTTTTCTAGGTCACTTTGGAGCTTTGAAGATTTGGAGCATTCTTAGCTTTTTCATTTACATAGTTGCATTATCATGGCATTCATAGCTTCATATTTAGCTTAGTTTTCTTTATGCTTTAGATTAATTCATCTAGCTTAATTAGGAGTCTTTGTAATACTTTCATTTCATTTCATAGCTTAGTTTGCATAGCTTGCATCTTCATTTCTAGTATAGCTTTGCATTGCATTTCATTTTGATTCTTGAGGATATTGACATTCTTGCCTTTGTCTTCATTTGAATCTCCCATTGCGTGGTTGACTAGCAAGGTCATAAGATTTATAGCTCTAGCTGAGAGCAATCTTAAAATCTTTGCAACTCCATTCATAGGGAGCTGTAGGTCACTTTCTAAGGTTTCCCATTCATGGATTCCCTTGGATGTAATGATTTAGAGAAGTGCACTATTTAGAGTACACATTTTTGGCACCCACCGTGGGGCTTTGAGCCTTATTCTCTTCATTTTTATCAAGTTTTGTATATTTTCAGCGTCACTTTTTCATCAATTTTGTGCAAACAGGAGAAACACCGCCTATGAGAAATCTGACGACGCTTGTGCACATTTTGTTCATGCCTATGCACATTCTGTTCATGTCTGTGTGCATTCTGTTCACGCATGTGCACATTCTGTTCATGCCTGTGCACATTTTGTTCACGCCTGTGCACATTTTCTTCACGTCAGTGCACATTTTGTTCACGCCTGTGCGCATTCTGTTCAGGCCTGTGCACATTCTATTCACACCTATGCACATTCTGGTCATGCTTGTGCACATTCTGTTCATGCCTATGCACATTTTGGTCACGCTTGTGCACATTTTGATCACGCCTATGAACAATCTGATTACGTCTGTGAGTATTTTGATCATGCCTGCTAGCTTTTAAATGACGCGTATTAGCTGTTAAATGCCGCCTGGTATTTTCTATTTAATTTTGCTATCAGATTTTTTAATTCTAGATTTGCTAGTTTGCTTGCTATTTTTCAGTTTTCTTTCTTTTGAATTTCTGATTTGCTGTTGTAAAACAGAGGCTTATTTGCAGATTATTATTGGTTTTTATGTATTAACTCTTTGTGGGGCTAACAAGTTGTGGTTGTAGGTGCCTCTTGCTTAAATATTTTGCCAAAAGATTGCATGCACAAGGGCTACTAACAGTTTTTTGTAGGGCTTCCCAAAAGCATAAAAACAAAAAAAAGTGCTTGTTATTTATTTCATTTCGAGTGTGGCATTTACTAGTTGTTTCATTTCATAGGAACATAATATCTTGTTGTAGGAATCTTTGGGTGGTAAGAGAAGTATGCTCTTCACCTTTGTGGTGAACCAGAAAATCTTGACCCATCTTTAGATTTTTGAAAGCAAGAGGGTAATTGAATCCTTTGCTTGGTGTCTTTGGGAGAAAACTTTGAGGTAGGGGAGTATGCTCTTCACCCTTGTGGTGAAACAAAAACTTTGAACCTCATAAGTTGATCCACTCTTTGTTTAGCTTTTTTAGAATCCTTTAGCGGGCCTGCTCTTGAGCAATCAAGAGGAACGACCCAAGTGGGGACAAGCCTTTTTCTGGCTATTTTGACCCACTATAAACTCAAGGCTATCAAGGACACAAAACCTTGGTAGATGTAGCACTTATCTTCGCTTGATGTGAATAGCTTTTGGGATTGCCACCATAAGGAAAATGTCAAGCAAGAATGCTTAAGGTACTCTTGTGGCCGCGAGGTCCCGGTCCTTTTTGAGGAGCAAGAGAGGTGTTACGAATAGAAGCCCTTACTAAGAACCATAGATAGAGGCCACCCTATTTTGCCACTTAGCTTCTTGGTGCAAGGATTGATCCAAGTGGAATAACCCAGATCACCCCAAGACTACTCACCATCTGTGTTCCTTTAGTTGTGTCATTGGCACTTCCATGACAAAGCCAATATCTATTGTGGGCAACCACTTTGTGTGAGACAATGGGACATCAAGTGTGGGCCAAGTTGTTAAGTATTGAGCCATTGTCTTTTTAAGCTAGAAAGTGCTTGAAGTGTTCTCGCTGTGATATATCCGTGTAAACATTCTTGCATATTCAACATCATGGTAGTATTCATAGGATTTTTCAATTTTGATATCACAAGTGCTTGTCTTGGCAAGGTTTCTTTTGCCCTTGTTTCAAGTGTTTAAAGACATGTTTGATCCCTTACTATTTGCAAACCTGTCCATTTACTATTGTCACTGTGATTGAAATTGAAAAAATTAACCTTCAAATTGAAATTTTGTTAAAATTGTCCTTAAAAATGAGATTTTTAGTCCTCACTGGTCAAGAGTCGCACTGCTTGCCTATAAACTATTGCACAAACTTATTTTGTTGTCTCACAGCTGTCTACAAACTGAAGCTGATTCTTGCCATTCCTAGTCTTCCTTAGTCGGTCCAGGTTGGATCTTAGGTGCCGTGACATGTTGCTCAACATCCAAATGAACTCAAATAGTATCAAATTGCACAAAATGACTCTTGGTCACCTTTCTTCCACATATCCCATGTCTTCCTAATCTCCCATTTCCATCCTTTCTCTTCTTCCTTCATGCTTCTTCTTCTTCTTCCTAAACTCTTCATGTCTTCTTGATTCTTTTCCTCTTATTATCTAGTCTACCTTCTTCTATTTCATCTCTTCTATTCATTTCTTCCATGCTTGATTTATCCTCTTCAAGAACCATGAATTTCAACTATCTTGTTATGGAAACTCTCTTGAAAATGGATGATCTCGAACTCATTGCTCAATTTGAAGATTTTTATTCTTCTAATAGTCTTTCTAGATATGGCAATAGTGATAAACTTAAGGCAAAAATAAAAGAAAAGATGATTGAATCAGACGCCTTTGCTAGGATCATAGATATGATCATATCAAAACCTCCTTCTTCTAAACATTCTTCATCATCTAAGTTTTCTCATTCTTCCTCATCTTCCAAGTTTCACCATAGCTCTTCTAGACATTATTCGCATCCTTCATTATCCAATTCTTCTTCCTCCACTAATTCTTCACTTTCCTCTTCTTCACAATCTCGTTCCTCTTCTACTTCTCCCAAGAGTCTTACTCCTCACTATGATCAATATGGTAGTCCCTGTGATACCTCTTCTATGAAGAGTGAAATGTCCATTTTTTATGACACCTCTATTCCTAAGAGTCCTCCTCGTCGTGTGCTCATGCTTGCTAAAGGGTCATCCTATTGGGTGGATCATGATGGTGATCCATATGATTTTGATTTTGAAAAAGACTTTGATGAGTTTTGTGAACAATACCTTGATTATAATCCATTTACTACTACTGAGGACTATTAATGCATCGTGCTAACTTGAAACATCAATATTATAAGAACCCTTCCTCTGAGGACTCTCATGTTGAAAATAAAGATGATATTCTCAAGAAAGATTATGTTACTAATGGACCTTTGTCTTGTGATGGTTCCCTTCCATCCCCTAATTCCTCCAATACTCATACATTTCCTAAAGCTTTCGAGTCTTCCAAATCTTTCACAAATCCTTCATCCAACAAAGATCCTAATACTTTTCATACGGTTCCCTATAGTTATCCTCAAGGGCTACCTCTTAAAGAAACTCAAGCTAACCTTCACTTGGCTGAAAATACTTTCAATAATGCTAAACCTAAAGAGCCCAAGCCTTTATGTGCTATAATGCCTACTTTAGCTAGTCCTTCACTATCTCTTTCAAATTCTTCCATACAATTCCAACATGCTTCCTTGTCCTTAGAAGTGGCTCCATGTCAAGAGGACTCTAAAAATGATAAAGAAAAGAACATAAAGAAAGATCAAGATCAAGAACCCTCCATGTCATACAATCCTTTTCATGATGTCTCTTATCCGTTTCATGGTCCTTTTGATCCTCTACGCCCTTCCTCATTCATTCCACCATGTCTTAAGTCTTCTCCTAAGCAAGATCAAGCTACTACTTACACTGTTGAACTTATTGATAATCAAAATAACCTTACTACACTTGCGCTTTCCAAAGATGGTACTTCCATTAAGGTTATTAAAAATAGTGTTGTTACTTCCAATGTTAAGCCTATTGAAAATCAAGAGAAAAATTACACGCTTATGCTATCCAAAGCTCCTTGTCAAGATCAAAATCTTCCATCTTCTTGTTCTACCACTCCATGTTCGCTTTCGCTTTCTACTCTTCCTAAGTCTTTGCAAGCTTTGAACAATCCTATCAAAGAAGTTTCTCCTATTCAAGATGTTCATGATACTATTACAAATCCTAATGCCCACTCTAAAGATGTTGATGTCCTTGGCTATCATATAAATGCTGATGAATTGGTTGATTATCCTTTTGCATCTTCCACTTCCATCCTTGGACTTCCTCCACAAATACCAAAGGCTTCACGTCTTCCTTCCATCTTGGGCCCTTATGTCCCTTCACTTTCTCCTCCTAACTGATGAAGGGTGCTCCCCTTAATACCACAAACACATAACAGACAGAGAAACAACAACAATAATATGCAAAAATAGAAAATTGGCTTCTTATTATCTCCACAAATGTGGAATTACAAAATTTTAGAATTACAATATGCAAAGCCACATGGGCATTCCCTTACAATATTCCGTAGGACAAAGCCTCGAACTATTACCCAGATCTACTACCCAGAACTATTCTGAACTGCCTAAGACAATAATACAGCCTTCCTTATATAGGCAATTTTCCACCGCCTGGGAAGGTTCCAGAATTTTAGCCAATAAGGCCGACCAAACTTAGAATTAATTTATTTTACATTTCATTACATCATAGTCGGCTCAAGATAACCTTTGAAACCCGAACAGGAATTTTGAAGAAAATTATTTTTCGCCATTTCAGGTGACCCAACTTCCGAAGACCATAAGTCATCACCCATTGACCCGCTCGGCTATTATAACCCCATTTCAGAAATGTCACGAAGCGCTCTACAGGCTTGACCCGCGCAAGCACCCGTCACCCAAATTTTTGACCTCATCTGGGGCCTCTAAAGCCTTCAAAACTGAGTTCAAAGTTTCTGTACCCTGCTGCCAATACCGAAAATCTTCGATATCTTCCAATATACACTTGATCTGGCAATGAAACTTTACTGGCAAACTTATATGACCAACATGAACCTCCAAGAAAGAAATCAGATCATTCTGAGCACATACAAAAATTACCAAAAATAGTAACTTTCCATAAATAGCAGCTCTGCACAAAATAGCCCTTATTGAATACAAAAATAGAAATATTTTTGGGTGATGCAAGATTGCTCTTACACCCAGGATGCTCCTGCATCAGACACCCGGGGTAATTGGAGAAGTGACCCTGTCACGACTCAGGTGTGCAGAGGAAAACCAAGATGGCTAACCTCCTCCTTTGTCAACCATGATGAATCTTCAACAGGTCATCCTTTCCACTTGACCAGATATTCTTCATATGTCATGTTCCTTGTGCTTCTACCAACGCGACTGTCCAGTATATCTTCGATCTCCTTAGTGTCTGAACTAGTTGCTGGAATACTCCACCGTGCTGTTGTGATCTCATCTTCAACACCTCCTTCATGATACTCTGTCAGATCTGAAATGTTAAACACTGGTGAAATATTTAGCTCAGTAGGCAATTCTACCTCATATGCGTTTCCTGAATCATGTTTCTTCAATATCCTACATGGTCCAAACTTCTTCATTTTCAGCTTGTTATATGTACCAACTGGAAACCGCTCCTTCTGCAAATGAACCATGACTTCATCACCAACCTGAAATTCCTTATACCTCCTTTTCTCATCTGCCTTAGCCTTATACTGTGCGTTCATCTTGGTAATATGCTTCTTCACCTCCTCATGGACGTTCTTCAAGTGTTCTGCAAAATCCTCAGCTTCAGCACTACTTATTTCTCCTTTATCTATCTTCCTCAATTCAAATGCATTTCTTGGACTACTTCCATATATAATCTGGAATGGTGATTTACCAGTGCTCCTGTTGACATAATTATTGTATGCAAATTCCGCCTGTGGTAAAATCAAATCCCATCCTGTTGGCCTATCTCCAACCAAACATCTCAGAAAATTTCCCAAACTTCTATTCACCACCTCTGTCTGTCCATCAGTCTGTGGATGATGTGATGAACTGAACTTCAAATCTGTCTTCAACTTCTTCCACAATGTACGCCAGAAATACCTAACAAACTTAGTGTCCCGATCTGAAACTATGGTCCTTGGCAAACCATGAAGTCTCACTACTTCTCTGAAAAACAATTCTGCTACATGAACAGCATCATTAGTCTTCTTGCAGGGAATGAAATGTGCCATCTTTAAAAATCTGTCAACTACTACAAAAATTGAATCATGTCCCCGCTGTGTCCTCGGTAAACCAAGAACAAAGTCCATGCTGATATCCTCCCAAGGCTTCTCTGGTATAGGTAATGGCTGATACAACCCTGTATTCTGCTTCACTCCTTTCGCCATCTGACATACTCGGCAACTCTGTACAAACTTCTTCACATCTTGCTGCAACTGTGGCCAATAATAATTCTCACTAACCAAACCAAGGGTTTTATCACGACCAAAATGTCCAGCCAATCCTCCACTATGCTTCTCCTTGATGAGATTCTCCCTCATAGAACTTCGTAGAATGCACAACTGATTCCCTCTGAATAGCATATCATCCTGGATGATGAAATCCAACCATTTTGTCTTGTCTAGAGTAACAGGTTCTGTACAAGCCTTCCAAGCTTCACCAAAATCAGGATCCTCTGGATACAAATTCTTGAGTTCCTTGAACCCAACCACCTCAATCTGCATTTCTGTCAGCAATAGTTGCCTTCTGCTAAGAGTATCTGCAACCCTATTAGACTTTCCACTTCTGTGTTTCAAAACAAATGTATAACTCTGCAAAAACTCAACCCATTTCAAATGCCTCTGATTCAACTTTCCTTGACTATTCAAATATTGCAAAGCTTGATGATCAGTATACAAAACAAACTCCTTAGGAAGCAGATAATGTCTCCACTTCTTTAATGCCTGAACTATAGCATAAAATTCCTGATCATAAACAGAATATTTCCTCTTGGCATCATTTAACTTCTCACTGAAATAAGCAACAGGTTTACCTTCTTGGCTCATAACAGCTCCTATTGCAGTACCACTAGCATCACAATCTACTTGAAACACCTTATTAAAATTTGGAAGTGCTAAAACAGGTTGTTCTGTAACTTTTTGTTTCAACAATTGAAAACTCTTTTCTGCCCCATTAGTCCACTTAAACTCTTTTCTATCCCCTCTCATTGTTTCAGTCAAGGGTCCACAAATACTGCTAAAATTTCTGATAAACTTTCTGTAAAAGCTAGCTAGAGCATGAAAAGATCTTACCTCAGTAGCACTCCTTGGAGTAGGCCATTCAAGGATAGCCTGTACCTTCTTTGGGTCCATTTTTAGACCTTCTACTGAAACTACAAATCCCAAATACACTAACTCTTTCTTCACAAAACTGCACTTCTTCAAATTAATCAACAATTTCTCTTCTCTCAACTTCTCAAATACCATACGAATATGCATCATATGCTCATCCAATGTCTTACTAAAGATCAAAATATCATCTAGGTAAACAATGACAAACTTACCCAGAAATTCTTTCAGAACTTCGTTCATGAGCCGCATGAAAGTGCTCGGCACATTGGTTAGCCCAAAAGGCATGACTAACCACTCATATAGTCCTTCCTTTGTCTTGAAGACAGTCTTCCATTCATCTCCTTCTCTGATCCGAATCTGATGATATCCACTTTTCAGATCTATCTTTGAGAAATACACAGCTCCACTCAAACAGTCCATAATATCATCCATTCGTGGCAATGGAAACCTATACTTGATTGTGATCTTGTTTATTGCCCTAGAATCTGTACACATCCTCCATTCTCCATTCTTCTTTGGTGCTAATACCGCTAGTACAGCACAGTGTCTCAGACTCTCACGGATCAATCCTTTCTGTAACAACTCATGTACTTATCTGTTCAACTCCTCACTTTCTGCAGGTGTCATTCTGTGTGCTGCCTTATTCGGAAAACTCACTCCTGGGATCAAGTCCATCTGATGAATGATCTTCCTAACTAGTGGTAATCCATCAGGCACGTTATCGGATATAATATCCTGAAACTCATTCAACAAATCTGCAACTTCTACAAGAACATCTTCTACTTTCTCTTTACCAACTTTTGGAATTAAAGCAAAACATACATGCTCATGCCTCATACCATCTAAGAAATTTCTTCCATCAACAAAATTTATCCTTGCATTACCACATACCTTTTCTTCAGTCTCCTTCAATGGTTTCAGCTTATGTCGCACTCCATCCTTTGTCAGGGAATAGGTATTCGCACGACCATCATGTACAGCACATCTGTCAAACTGCCATGGTCTACCCAACAACATATGACATGCATCCATAGATATGATATCACACAATACCTCATCTTGGTATCCGCCAATCTTGAACTTCACTAGGCATTGTTCATTGACCATGACCTTGTGGTCATCCTGTACCCAGGCAATCCGATATGGATGTGGGTGTTTCTGTCTCTTGAGCTTCAACTTTGTCACCATCTCTTCTGACACCAAATTGTCAGTGCTTCCACTATCAATAATCACATCACAACATTTACCTTCACACTTGCACCTGGTGCGAAACAGGCTCCTTCTTTGCTCAGGTTCATTCTCACCACTCAACAGGACTCTTCTGTTAATCAACATTTCTCCTCTTTCAGCATCTTCAGAATTTGATGATCGGGCATCTTCATCTACATGTGCAACTCTGGCCTGGCCTTCATTTCTCCTATCTGTTCTGCCTTGGCGCTGAGGACATTCAAATGCCCTGTGACCTTCTTCTCCACAGTGAAAACATGTTCCATGGAAGCCACCTCTTCCAGATCCTTGTCCTCTTCCTCTTCCTCTCTGATCTCTATTATTCTGATCCTGGAAGCGATTGGAATTATTTCCTCGCTGATTTTGACTGCTACTGGCCTCATCCTTCTTTTTCGGATCTTCATTTCGGCCACCATATGACCGTCCACCAGATCGTCCACCGCGACCTCTTCCATTTTGTCTGCTCTCAAACTTCTTGTTCAGCTTTTCCTCTACTTTTAGGGCAAACTGGTATGCCTCTTCAATACTATTCATTCGAACCAGATTCAACTCCTCCTGAACGCTTGGCCTTAACCCATTAAGGTATCGGGCAACTTTCTCCTTATCAGCTTCTGCATGGCCTGTTCTGATGAGAAGTCGGTAGAACTCCTCTGTATACTCTTGAACAGATCTTCCTGCTTGCTTCAAACTCTGTATTTTCTTCAGTAGGTTAAGCTCATAATCAACAGGAATGAACTGTCACTTCAATTTTTCCACCATCCGATCCCATCTTGTGATTTTATCTTTCCCTCTTCTATTTCGCTCCAATTGAATTTCTTGCCACCAGATCTTCGCATGACCTTTCAATCTGGCCTTCGCAAATTTGACCCTATCAGGATCATCAACATCTTCGTACTCAAAATATTCTTCACATTCATTGATCCAGTCGATCAATTCCTCTGGGTTAAGATTTCCAGAAAAGGTAGGAACCTCAATTTTAGGTCTTTTCCCAATCTTGAAAATCGCCCGAAAAAGTCTTTCTTCCTCCCGGTTCACAATTTCAACTTCTCCTTCTTGATATTCTTCTTCGGCTTCATCCTCGCTTTCGTCTCTGACATTAAGATTCATTCCTCTGCGAATCTCTTCTTGCAATGCTCGCACTTGTCTCTGCAGCTCTCTAACCTCAGGTGTCACAGCACCAGCTCTTTCGCCACGTTCTCTTCATGGAGGCATTTTCGCAATGCGCGCTGAAACCCTAACCACGGTCCTGGTGCAAACTGCCTCACAGTCGGCGATCTGTTTACACACTCAAGAAAACCTGCTCTGATACCACTTGATGAAGGGTGCTCCCCTTAATACCACAAACACATAACAGACATAGAGAAACAACAACAATAATATGCAAGAACAGAAAATTGGCTTCTTATTATCTCCACAAATGTGGAATTACAAACTTTCAGAATTACAATATGCAAAGCCACATGGGCATTCCCTTACAATATTCCGTAGGACAAAGCCTCGAACTATTACCCAGATCTACTACCCAGAACTATTCTGAACTGCCTAAGACAATAATACAGCCTTCCTTATATAGGCAATTTTCCACCGCCTGGGAAGGTTCCAGAATTTTAGCCAATAAGGCCGACCAAACTTAGAATTAATTTATTTTACATTTCATTACATCATAGTCGGCTCAAGATAACCTTTGAAACTCGAACAGGAATTTTGAAGAAAATTATTTTTCGCCATTTCAGGTGACCCAACTTCCGAAGACCATAAGTCATCACCCGTTGACCCGCTCGGCTATTATAACCCCATTTCAGAAATGCCACGAAGCGCTCTACAGGCTTGACCCACGCAAGTTCTCGTCACCCAAATTTTTGACCTCATCCGGGGCCTCTAAAGCCTTCAAAACTGAGTTCAAAGTTTCTGTACCCTGCTGCCAATACCGAAAATCTTCGATATCTTCCAATATACACTTGATCTGGCAATGAAATTTTATTGGCAGACTTATATGACCAACATGAACTTCCAAGAAAGAAATCAGATCATTCTGAGCACATACAAAAATTACCAAAAATAGTAACTTTCCATAAATAGCAGCTCTGCACAAAATAGCCCTTATTGAATACAAAAATAGAAATATTTTTGGGTGATGCAAGATTGCTCTTACACCCAGGATGCTCCTGCATCACTAACTCTCCTAACTCGTCATCCATCTTGGGTCCTTACGTCCCTCCATCTCCTATCTTTCCTCAAGATCAATATAGATGCATACCCTTGAATCCTTTTCATCCACACACCTATCTAAACTAGTCATATCATCCTTCTTCTTCCACAAGTCCCAAGTGTTTTGGAAGTAACTTGAATGTTCAATACAAGAAAAAGAAGAAATAGAAGAATCCATAAAAAAAAGAAGATCACCATGTCTCCTCTAATCGTCATGGAGGTATAAAGTCAAAAGAGATATCTAAGAAGAAAACTACAAGACAAGTATGGGTTCCAAAATCCATCATTGAAGATATTCTCTCTCAATCATCAAAAAGAAATGAAAAGCCCACATCTATATGGATTCCAAAGTCTCTCTTGAAATAGTATGATGTTGAAAAAAAAGTGAAGTTGACATTCAAGCTTCCAAAAGCTTCCACCTCATCTTTTTCCAAAAACATTTTTCCATTTCATGTGCCTGAACCACAACCTCTGCTAAATATTTTTCATATTCCTTCTCATATTCCTTCATTTACATTTCCTCCATCCTCTCGCCACCCTTCAAGGTGTGTGTTGACATTGATTTTGCCTTCCTTTCCATCTACCCTTTCATAATCCTTCCATTCATTATCCTTCTACCTTCTATCATTTTTTCTCATTTGCCTATTCCTCCTATCTTCCAACCTCACTTGCTTTACATAAAACCTTATCCTCCATTTTTCTCTTCCATCTTCCTTTCCCTATAAGCATCTTTGAGCATATCATGTTGAATCCTTGGCATATCATGGTTTATCCTTTCAAGGAGTATTATCTAAAAAGTTTGCCTTCTTCCAAATAAAATAAAAATTCAAAAAAATAGAAAAATTCAAAAAGAAAACAAAAAGAAAAAAATGAAAAAATGAAAAATGTGCCTTGGTGGAAACGGGCACCTTGGTAGAAAAAGTAAAGAGAAATAAATTCATCTTATGGTGAAAACCACTCCCTTGTGGCACCTTGGATAAGTACCATAATGAAAACTTGGCAATCAGGCATCATGTGTAGTTCTTCTACATATTTCATCCATTTCATCTTCTCTCTTTGATCTTGACAATGTTGACCTATACATGAACATTTGGCTATCTTCTGAGCTATCTTACGATGATCTTGCTTTCATTCCATTCATGTTTAGCCTTCATATTTATTTTTCTCCATTCACTCTAGCCTTTCGCTATTCTTTTCCCCTTTGGTCTTGATCTAATAAAAAAGAGTAAAAAATGATGCTATGAAGCCTCTTGACATGTCTACTCCTTTGGACTGCATCCTTTCCTTCTTTTGCATTACACTTTTGTGACTTATCCTATGCTGGCCTTTCATTGCTTGTCCAAATGTGCTTTACATGACAATTTTTCCCTAGCTTGGGTACTCTTGAGGAGTTTTCCCTTGAGGATTTCTTCCCTTCATTCCCCTTCATTCTCTTGTCTTCCATCTCTTCCACCAGCTTGCTAATCCCTCTTGTTCTCCACCTTGCTAGACATTGGGACTACACGATGTGATCTTGCTTGGGAGTTTGATGCCTATTTCAGTCTGGGGGCATCCCTTGTACATATTTTATGATCTTGAAAAAATTTCAAAAAAGAATATAAAGTCCTAAAAAAATACAAAAAAATAAAAAAATGTAAAAAAAAAAAAAAAAAGTGCCTTGGTGAAAACTTGGAAATAGGTGCCTTGGTAGCAAAAATACAAAAAAATACAAAAAATAAAAAAATCTCCAAGTGGTGAAAACTTGGAAACATGCGCTAATTGAGGCCTTTGCACCCTTATTTCTTAGCATGCGTCCTCGACACTTAGCCTTTCTCCATCATGCCTTGACCTTGTTGCCTTGGTTTGGAATTGGTCTTTGTCTTTGTTTAGGGGGCATAAGTATGTTAGCTTTGGTCTCTAGGATGCATTGGTCTTTAGGACATCTTGCAAATGGCATTTTTCAACACCACCCCCAAACAATGTTTTTCAACACTACCCTAGCGTCAAGTGTTTCTCAACACTTATCAGATATCCTACCCGCAGTCTAGTATGATATGATATTTCTCACTGGCAGATGCGATACTTGAAGTTTGACTCTATGACCTACACACACACACACTTAAACACTCGACTCACTGAGACTTGGTTGACTTTGTTTTCTTTGTGTGCTGTCTATGATGATTTCTTTGATGAGTGTTCTCTCCCAAAGATAGTTTTCGATGATGCATAACTAGAAGACTGAGGGCATGAGATCATGTTTTATTTCTTTTTCTGCTTGTGGGTATATTTTGTTGGTTTTAACTGTCATTAGCATTTATGCTTGATCCACTTGACAATAGGATCTATAAGGTATTATCCTTGACTATCTACGCAAGTGCATACTTATAGTCATCTTGACTTTCCTTGTGTCTTGATGTGAGTATAATCTTGCCATATTAAACTTAGGTAATCTCACTGCACTAGTCATCTTGACTTATATGTCTTTGGTTCCTAGGTGGGATTTTCACATTCCTATCTGATATAGATCATATTCAGATCCACATAGTTATACTAGTGTGTATTGTATGATCTTGCGACGCTACCAATAATGCTCGATGATGATTATTAGATGTCTATTGGTGTTGTGACCTTGCAAGTCAACCACTTTTCATAGTAGCTTGCATTTTTAGGTTCATGATAGATTAGTCTTGCATCTTGCATATGGAGAGAGCTCTCCTTTCCTCTTTCGAGGACTTGTTGGTCAGCTGCGCTCACCTTTCACTTCTTCCCGATCATGTCTTTCGCTTCTTGTCTTTCATATCACATCATTTTCTATTCATTTCGAGATCGAAATCAAAATCTGAGTTCATCTTGATAGTCAAAATTGCATTTCAAAATTTTCTCCTTCTTCTGCATAGTTGGTTGACCATTTGAGGCCTGATCCTTTGATCTTTGTTGGGGCATCTTCATTTCTTCATCCCCATCTCTTTCAACCTTCTAGTCTTTCATTCACTTTCATTCGATTTGTCCCTCTAAGGTTTGACTTCATCCTTAATCTATATCTTTCCCAGTCAAACCTAGTCAAATTGGGGCATCTCTTCACTACTTGATGGTTATCCTATCATCTTTCACCTTTGATTATGATTCCTAGTGACTTGATCAAGTTTATCAATTTTTTGTTCTCCTCTACCCGATTTTGATTCTAATTCTGAGGGGGCAGTACCTATCAACTTCAAATCTTTGATTCAGCTTTATCATTCAGCTCAGCTTGAGATTCTTATTTTGAGACTTGACTATCACTTAACAGCAATGGTGTTGGTTTTGTCTTTTGATTCTTATCTCTTATTTTTAGACTTGATTATCACTTAAGAGCAATGGTGTTGATCTTATCTTTCAACTTTTGCTTATGCTTGTCCTGATATGTTCCCATCCGTCGAACACATGTCTAGATTGTTTTGTGATCACAAATCGATCTCACATTTTAATTCTATTCTTTGACCACATGTGATCCCAAATCAATCTCACATTAGTCAAAGAGGGGCAAATGTATGCACCCTAAAATGGTCGCCTAGACTTTGGGCCCCCATTCAACAATTTATCAAATCCCTGAATCAATATTTTCAAAAATCAATATTTTATCAATTATATCAATTTCTTTGATCAAATCCTATTTTATCATTTTCGATTATATCCTATGGGCTAACCATTTTATCCTAAAGTCTTTATTTATTTAAAAGGAATATTTCTTCCCCTTTTATTAAATAAAAAGCTCCCACTTTTCCTCTTATCCTAAGTTGCACAAATAAAATATTATTCTTATTTTATAAAAAAGAGAAAAAATACTTTTTGTCTTATATGGACACAAAAGTCAACTCTTATTTTCTCATTGAAGGATATTTGTGCACATGGATTGCTCCTGTTTTATGATCCACCCTTGATTAAATCTTTTGCCTCTTAATCTCCATTGTCCGTTGATTCTCATTTCCTATAAAAGAAGAGCTCTCTTATTCATTTTCATATGATCAATCTTTTATGCTAATGTTATGCTGCAGGTTTTCTAGGTCACTTTGGACTTTGAAGATTTGGAGCATTCTTGGCTTTTTCGTTTACATAGTTGCATTATCATGGCATTCATAGCTTCATATTTAGCTTAGTTTTCTTTATGCTTTAGATTAATTCATCTAGCTTAATTAGAAGGCTTTGTAATACTTTCATTTCATTTCATAGCTTAGTTTGCATAGCTTACATCTTCATTTCTAGTATAGCATTGCATTGCATTTCATTTTGATTCTTGAGGATATTGGCATTCTTGCCCTTGTCTTCATTTGAATCTCCCATTGTGTGGTTGACTAGCAAGGTCATAAGCTTTATAGCTCTAGCTGAGAGCAATCTTAAAATCTTTGCAACTCCATTCATAGGGAGCTGTAGGTCACTTTCTAAGGTTTCCCATTCATGGATTCCCTTGGATGTAATGATTTAGAGAAGTGCACTTTTTAGAGTACACAACGGTCACCCGGTCCTGTAGGTTATACGTGAGGGATGCTAGTATGGAAGTTTTCATCCTTGGTGACCTATTTTTGAGTAGGATTCCTAGGTGCCCAAAGTGAGGGGCTCACTGTACGATCCAGGCTGAGGAGGCTAGAGGGATAACCTTTGTGTGAGTTTTGAAAGAAAAACTAATATAAATCAAAAATTGGTTTGGGTATGGGTATGGGGTTAATTAAACCTTTAAAAAGATAAAAGATTTGATTATGGATGCATAGGTCCTATTGGAGTACTAGGGTCATTGTGACTACTGGGGTAGGCCACTTAAGGGCGTTAGAGTACATGACTTCTAGGAAGGATCCCAACGCATAGGACTATGTGATGACGGTCACCTGATCAATATCCTAGGAAGACTCCTCTATTGTTCTTTGTGTTTTGTAAGTGTTGTTTTTGTGTTGGGGTTGGATACTTCACTACCTTAGACTTGCTTAGTTTCCATTGTGTGAATAATGGTTCTATCTCCTAGCACAGAGGAGGGGACCTTTGTGGATCCACGTGGTTGGGTGGTGAATTCTTGTTCAAGGTACTATTCGAGTGTTGTAGTTTTTGGAGAATTTGAAGATGTTGCAAATTTCTTTCTCTATTTTTTCTTATTATATCTTGTGGAGATGTTTGAAAGAACATTCTAAGGAGTTGTTCAAACTCATGTAAGCCTATAAGGCCTTGTAATGTGAAAGAAATATTGTATGCATCTATGCATTTGGGAAAGGGCATCTTCAAGAAAATGATGGGAAGGGAAGACACACTGTAATATTCTTGTAGATGACATGTTTCAAGTTATGTATGGATATGTAAATATTAAGGATCCTTGAATTTTATTTGCTGTGATAATTTCATGTTGTAAAGGAAAGAAGTATGAAAGCAATAAATTGATATATCATTGTTTAGTTATCTATTTCTTGTCTCTACTTATAGAAATAAATGAATAAATGAATCAATGAATTTTACTTTTATGCATGTTTTTAACTTAATGCATCTCATTAAAAGTTAACTACAAAATTTAGAGAATAAACCTTAAGGGGAACTTGTTAGGACATAATACTTAATTGAATTTAGTAAGTACATTTTTTTACACTATTCTTTGGTTTATTTGTACGTCCTTCCAGGTTCCCTGGTGGGTCATGAAAGAAAGAGGAGAGTGGAGAGAGTTTCTTGTTTTAGTTGTGTAGGTTTACATTTTCCATAGGTACAAAATTTATTCTTGTTCTATTTAGGTTAATATTTTTTGTTTCCGCCTATGGTTTCTTATTTATTTACATGTCTAAATTTATGTTTTTGTTTTCTACTTAGGGTTTTGTAATTCAATTGTGTCTTGGTTTACATTTTTGTTTTACTATCTAGGGTTAAATTAAAAGTTTTAACCGTTTTCTAGTTTGGTACAATAATTTACAAAGTAAATTAAAACTAAAAATAACCAAATGAAACATAAAATATAATTAAATTTATATGATTAATTACAAAACAATATGAAACTACATTTTTATATTAAAAATAACATGAAACTACAACTTTTAATGAAAAAAATAATAAAAAACAATGGTAAGTACCTGGAATCAAGAGAAAAATGGCTAAGGGGGTTGATAGGAGCAGCTGAAATGGGCACCCATGCTTTGCAAAATGTGATCCCATTTTCCAAGTTGTGAAAATGACTTGGAAAACGGTTTTTTTTTAAAATTTTTTTTTACAAAATGAGCACCCATTTTTTAAAAATCGGGTGCCCATTTTGCTTTGGGTGCCCAATACAAAATGGGCACTTGATTATTAAATGGGTTCCCATGTTTAAATATGGATTGGGCTTCCAAACCTAAACAGGTACCCGATTTGTGAAAACTGGGTGCCCGTTTCTTGTGCCAAAATTTTTTGGCCTTAGACTTCCGCAGAATTGGCACCCAACTTTGTGCATCGACCCTTAAAATAAAAGCACTAGGAAACACATGCAAACACACACTAAACTAAAGATGTAGAAACAAGTACTAACTTCATAGTTCATTTTCTAATAGATCATCATCCTACCAATCTTGATCATACAAGGAGGAAGGTCACATTTGCAACAATATGACCATAATGGATGCCCCAAGTGCCCCACCAATAGTCAAAGCTAAGGGTGAAATGGGGATTAGAACCAAAGAAGATTTATGAAACCTAAACTTTGGGATAGGGCCTTGCTCAAGATTTATCTTAAAAGATAGAGGTGAAGGCCTCCAATCTACTATAGAAGCCTTCATAACATTAGGAAAGTTGGTGTGGTGGTCTTGAGATGAGGCAGGCGTAGGCTTGGTGGACATCACTACACTGGACACCACTTGAGTATGCAACATGTTCACTAGCTTAGGGAATGGTGAGATAGTTGATAAAGTAGTGGTCAAAGGTGTCTCATTTGAAGGAGAGATGAACACTCAAGGACCTATTTGGTGTGATATTAATGGTCAATCCCAGTGTAGGGGAAAGCATGACAAAAGAGGTTGTAGGGCAAGGATCTGGCACAACTACAATGGAGGTGGGAGTGAAGCTTGAGGCAGAGGTTGAAGCAGTGGTAGATATAGGCTTGAAAGAAAATATCTCCACCCTTGAAGCATCCTCACATGCCAAGGACCTCTCTCATCAAGAATTTTTTGGTTCATATGTTTAAGATGGTTTTGATGTAGATGCAAGCCTGGCTGAGAAGCTTGCAAATGTGTAGCACCATCCTACTCCATAGGGGATGTCATTGATGCCATCACCAATAAAGAGGATGACCCTAATGATAGAGGAGGAGGTGGAGCTAATACAAGCATTGATGGATCAATCATGAGTGCCCTTCCTCTCTTTTCCCTACAAGAAGTGAGATGAACAAAGGATGCCCCTGAAGGTTGAGGAGAAGGTGCTAAGGAAGTTGGAGCGATCTTAGGAGATCTCTCACCCTTTCCATAAATAGTAGAGTGAGGTATCTCTTCAATTCTAGGAAAAAGGAAAAGGTCAATTCACCTTGATCTTTGACAACATGGGTGTCTTTCCTTTATCCACACTAGATGTGGATGCAAGAACAAAGGAGACCACTAGAGATTGCATGGCCTGAGGAGGGTGAGGATGCTTCCCATGGGGCACATGCTTTCCTTGAGACCTCAATGAAGAAGGGGGAGAGGACGAAGCACATTGAGTCTCACGAGATGTTTGAGTAGGGTAAGGTGCTACAATTTTTAGATTAAGTTCCCCATATTTATACTTGTGGTAGGCAAGGAATGTCACATATTTTTGGGGACGCAGTGGCCCTATTGGAGTAGGCTGAAAATGGTCAAGGGAGAGACCACCATGGGATATCGAGGGATGATGTGTATTGTCCTAAATGATATGAATGGTCTCTTCATGAGGAAACTTCAAGAATTTATGAATAACCAAAGGGACAACTCCAATGGAGGTCAACCAAATAATACCTAGTTTGAACCTGAAGAGGTCCAATTTGGAAACCACAATAAATATCGAGAAAAATTCCTTGGGTCCTACCTAGACTGTCAAAGTGGTGACCTCAAAGGGAGAAGATATAGCCCATCACATGCATGCTAATGGTGGAAAGATACTCATCATACTTTTCCTGATTTAAACCATTAACAAAGAGGACCTCCTCAATGATTAAATCAACCCAGTAAGTGGGGTCAACTAAGACACCTCTGACAAAGATACCATTGATTGATGCTGAGACATAGCGGGAGAAGGCTCTCCAATGTATGGATCATCTAGAGGGGTGAATTCCATAATCATCTCAAATACCCTTTGATTAGGCAAGAGAATTTGAGTGATAGTCACCATGTTGACATAAGAACTATCACTCAGATAGGATTCAATATCTAGCTCAGTTACTAGTTCACATTGGGTTCACCAAAATCTAAAGAAGGAAAAAGTATACTAACTTAAAGACCAATCAAGGTCCTAAAGGATGAACCTTCCCTTGTGCCACCTCACTTCTACTAGCATATAGAGATAGGGTATGAAACAAATAAATGTTGAAGAGGGGTTTTAACTAATCAAGGTATTGAGATTTAAAAAGTTAAGTGTTTACTATAAAGAAAATGTACAAAAAAGTTGAAGATACTAAAATAAGAAAATGTTTTAACTACCAGAGACAAAATAACTAACTATGAAGAACAAACACTGAGCTCTGTAATTTCACTTCCTTAGACACATGCATGAGTCAAGGTCAACAATGCAAGTATAGGACGTATGTGTGACACACGTTAGTCCCATACAAGTAGAGTACACAGGACATGATGATTAAAAGCTAAACTATAAATAGAAACAAATAGAGTATATCTAAGCCAAATGAAAACAAATTAAATATGACAACTAGATGAAAAGGAATGCGATTATACAAATGAAACTCAAGAGGATGAAGAATTAATTTTATGATTTTTCCATGAAGCTGATGAAATCTCTAGCCAAGCACTTGTATCTCCACACACAAAAATGAAGGAAAATGTTGGGTGGTCGTTTGGAGACCTACCTCATCCAAGTCCCTTCTTTGGTGTTTCCAGCTTCACAACAGTCGAATAGACACAATGATCGTTGATATCTATAATCGTATGAAAGTGATAAAAATAATACATGAATGCTTAAAAGAAAACAAGAACTTGTAATATGCTTCAAGAAGAAGTGAATCCATTAAAATTCCAAATAGAGAAGTGAATCCAAATCCAAAGAAGGATAAAAAACCAAATCAAACCTCATGATAGACAAGGTTGATGAAAGCTAGGTCAAATTTGAAGAAGAATCCTTTGACACGAGGTCAAATGGAGTCCAAATCATATTTTTTCAATGCATTTTCCAATAAAGAGATTGAGAAGATGAAAGGATGATTGTATATCTTTGCAAGGAGTTTAACCATTTCTTATTGAACCACACATCCTTTCTTTTGGAAATAAACACTAATGCAACTTCAGAAAATAAAATATTAGGATATTCCTTAACCATTCCCTACCAACAATTGGTCAAATGATCCCTTTAACTTGAACATAGGGACAAATAATTATTCGTTCCAATACCTCTTTGTCAAAAACACGTATATCCATTCATTCCTAAAAAACTTTAGATAACAGAATCTACCACGCGAACTCCATAATTTGTAGTGCTTCAAGCATGCAACAACAAAGTGAGAGTAAAATGTGAGAATAATATAATCTACATATCAATTCAATAAATAATATTGCAATAGATAAAACATTTTTTGCATAAAGTAATATCAAAGATAGAAATCACTCACCAAGGTGAGGGAAAAAAGTAAGAATGATACAATCAATACATCCATTCAATAAAATAATATTGTAGTAAATATATATATTTTTAGCATAAAATTGTATTAAAGACACCAATCATTCACCATACATTATAGTGAACAAAATTGAAAGCTAGTACAATTGCCTGGAATTATGTGTTAAATGATGAACAAAAATTATAGCCACAACTATATATATATATGATTAACTCCTGCAGAATTTTAGCGACAATTGGAAACTGTCCGAGGAAACCCATTTATACCATTGAAATGCCATTACAAAAATTTACATGAATCCACATTAACGGAAAAAAAAGATTAGCACACCAAACCTCACTGGAAACATATCCATAAAGTATTGCAAGTAGAAAATAATCAGTGAAAAAGTGTGATCTGCACAAATGATTGAAGACCAAGGAAAGTACGACCACAACCAGTAGAAATCTGATGGATATCACTCAAACATATCAATATCACAATATGTTTCCCAACATCACACAATCTCGCTCACCAATCGCACATTTTCCTTTTAACTTTCACAAAGACAGCAAAAAACTGACCATTATACCCTAAGGTGTGATAAGGCAACGTATAAGTAAGAGAGATATTACCACTAACTCCTCATAGATAACCAAAGTATCATCAGCAAATTGTTGATGAGATATAAAAAAAATTACGAGAAAAAGATGTTCAAACCACGACCTGATTTTGACCACCTACTAAAACCGGGTCACAATTTCCATAGATCAGCTTGCATATCTGATATCTCAAGGCAATCTTTGTAATTATGCGGTGTGAAGATGGTTTAGGATGTGATTCATGGTTCTTTAGATTGTTAGTGTTGTAGACATCATTAAAATTTCTTCAATTTAATTTAATTAATTCATAATTACAATTTGATTTTATTTATTAAGTTGTAATTCTTTTTGCTTGTACAATTTTTCTTTTCAATCTTTTCAATTTATTTTTCTTATTGTTTTTTTCTTTATTTCTATTTTTCTTTATTGTTTTGGTTTTTTATTTTATTTCTAATAATACATGTTTCAAATCATAAATTGTAATTTTCTTTCAATTTTTCATATTCAAATGCAGTGACTATAGAGTTTAATTTCCATCAATTCATAATTTAAAAAATGTTTTTCAATATAATTTTAGTGCTATTATAATCATTAGTTATGTAGAGGATGCAAATCCCACAACTTACACTAATATAGTATGTCTATTCTCACAAAATCAAAACTAACAATCGAAATATCTCTAGTTAAGGGTAAATCTCTATCCTATCCTTGACCAAGGTAGAACAAAGCTATAAAAAATTTAATAGTGTAGATCAAAGAGAGGACAAAAATTGTTGAACAAACAATCAAACACTTACCTTAAAATTAAGATTCATAGTTAAGCATATCTTGCTTCAATGACATAGCTGAAGAAATTCTAGCACAAGGAACATGATTCCTAGGAGCAACAACCCTTGCCCCTATCAAGAACTTCAACAATAGTTCAAGATGAAGATGAAAGTAATGCAGGAACTTTAATAGTAGTTGTAAAAGGCCCAAAAAATAAGCAACTGCAAAAGCCTTCATCAACTAGAATGGTGGAAGAATTCCCTACACAGGCAAGAAATAATGGAGAAGGATCCACCAAAGATAAAACATCCTTTGTACTAGAGGAGGGGACCCACAACCAAAGAGATTCCATTGAACAAAGAAAATCCACCCACCAACTTCTGCTTTTTCTCACTTATCACTCATCTCATATTTTTACTTTATTATTATTATTATTATTATTTTGATAAAAATGGACGAAGCCATTATATTTTATTATAAACTACTTCAGGAGGCTCCAGGAGGAAAGAAGCAGTGAAGAAAACCCCCCTTCGCAGCCAAATGAACAATATATATTCAATAGGATACAACCAAAATCTGCCCAAAAAACAAATCGGGAGCAGATGCAAAAACCAAAATACTAAGTGAGTAGCCTAAACCCCCTAGCAATCTGTCAGATGCTAAACGATGAGACTTCAACCAACACCCATTCTGAACCTTTATTATTATTATTATTATTATTATTCACTGGCATACAGTGAATTTGCTCATGAGATCACCGACTTCTTTAAGTTTGGGAGCTTAAACTTTTAAGCATGAATTGTACTACAAAATATATGAGACCACCCACTTTAAACCAAGTAGTACAAATTGAATTTTTTTAAGAAGTCCCATGGGACCTCACCTTAAGTTTTCCTAAATTTTGGTTTAGTTGTTTTTTAAATTAGGACATAATTTTGAGCATTTGGTTAGTTACCTTTACATCATTTTGATCATTTGATTTTTACACAATTATTTTAATTGTTAAATACATTCACGATATAAATGACAAATTGATAACATATATATTCAATGTCATCTCTAGAATCGTGAGATTAGTAATTTATTTTCTTTTCAATTTGATTGTATAAGTTTTTTTGAGCATCAAGTTTTGGTTCACACTCTCTGATCCATCATCACAATGTTAGAGAGCATGATTGTAAATGTTGATGATAAAAAAAACTTATACAATCAAATATTTAAGAAAAAACAACAATAACATATATATTTCTTAGAATATGTTCCTTCATAATGATGAAAAATATATATTCTTTATTTGATAAAATAGTTAATATGTCATTTTAGTTAAAAATGATAATTATGCATTAACATTTCTTTTATTATATTAACACTTAGTTAACATATTATATAAAATATAGATATATAATATGAATATAATTGTTTCATTAACAATAATTATTACATTATTGTTAAAAACAATAATTTATTATGTATATTTAAACATTCTTTGATTATTTCTATTATAATTTATTTTTATATTTTAAATGTTAACTTATTATTTAATTAGAAAACTAAGATATATATGTCTCTTTGATAGTACAAGAGTCCTCCCACAAAGAATTTTATAAACCTATATTTGAAATAATCCATAAACTATAAAAGAATCTTTTTTTTTTCATGCCAACTAGATTCGCGCTTCCTGTCGATTCCAAAGGACGCCCCTCCAAAATTTATTAACATGGAAGAAAAGATAAACAAATCGGATTCGTTAGCCTCGATTCGACCGCAGAATCAATGAGTTTGTCCTTAGTTAAGACTTGTGTGCTGTGCACAATCTGCAGCAACCCGATTTTGACTACCTAAAAAACCCGGGTCACAATTTCCGCAGACCAACTTGCATATCAGATATCGCAAGGCGAATCTCCGCAATTATGCAGTTTCTGGTGGAAGAGCTGTGAAGGGTCACTATAAGAGACCCTGAGACGGGCGATTACAGTCCCTTCAATAATTTACATGGCCAATTTGGATTGCAAATGGTATCCGTTTTGGATCTCAACAGCATCTTCACCTTTGATACCCAGAATATCTTGAGCATCTTTCTAGTGGAGTCTGCAGTGGCCCCACATAGTCCATGGTGTTGCAATATTGGATTGTTTCTTTCCTAAACTGCTGTTTTCTGATTCTTTCTCCTAAACTGTTTAAGGATACTTTTCCCTAAACTGTTTACGGATACTTTTCTTTCTTGTAGATAATGTAGCTGTATGCATAAGGCACACAGCATGATTGTAGGATCTAGAAGCTGTATATGTACCTGTACAGATTCATTGTAAAAACAAGAATGAAATAAAATATTCTTCTCAATTTCTGTTTTTAAGTTCCATGGTAGAGGACGAAATGAATCCATCACATACCATAATTTATTTATACCTGAAACCCAGCAGGTGTAGGTAGTCTTGCAGTGAGGTGAAGAATTGGGGAAATGGAGGGAATCATTTCATCAATGGACAGCTTTCAGTTGGAGAATATTGAGCTTTACTCCAAGGGCGGAATTCCATAGAGAAACTTATGTGCGCATGGCTCTGTTTTACTCTGCACTTGCTTTGTGTTTCTGGGGATTTGTGCTGGCATGGTGGAGGAAGTATGCACAATCAGAGTTTGTGCTCTGTTTATCCCCTTGCCTTTCTTTGAAGCTTAAAGCAGCAAGGCATCAGATTCCGATTAGCAGAGTTCCTGCCATGATGTTTGCATTGGATCGGGTTTCTCATGTAAACAACCCAACAACAAGTGTGCCCGCAGAAGAGAATGAGAGTTCGAGCAGGGGAAAAATTTATATGAGATTTGGTTGCTCCATTCAGAGTCCCGAGGAACTGTCTGCTCATGACTTTTCCCAGAAGAGAGAGGCAAGCGTAGCAGACTGTAAGAATTATGTTGCTTCATTCTGCTCTTCTAGCGACAAGCAAATATTGGGCTTCGAGAATTTCAGAAAATATGAAGAGAGATTTTGTTACTATCGGAGGAGATTGTAAAGTGTTTCGATGTTTCTCACAGTAGAGATCTGTTGGCCACCAGCACAGTGGATAGTATTAATACAGTCCGTCTGTGGGATATTCCGGCGAGCAAGTGCCTCAGTTATATGAAGTTCGATGACACCTCTGTAATTGCGGGTGCTCGCTTTTCAAAAAGCCCCCATTTGCTGAGTGGTATACGGATTGCTGAATGGAAATCTTCGTTACATGTGTGGGATACCAGGAATTTTCTGAAGCCTCTTAGTTTGTCCTTGGGAAAGAATTCGAGAATGGATATTGTGGAATTTCATGATAAGAAGGTTTATGTTTGTGATGACTCGAGTGAGAGGGTGTTTGATTTGCGGATGGGTGGTGAACCTGTCGTTGAAGCTATTTATCCAAGGGCTCACGGGAGGGATCGATAAAAAGCATCATGTGTAATGGACAAAGAAACAGGGCTCCAATTGAGGAACAGTTGTAACCTACAAGATTATATTTTGGTCTCTACAAATCCTCTCTATTACAGGAATTTGTCCGAGTCCTCTCACTAGTCGACTGATAATCAGTCATGTATATATGATTGTTTGAGAGGATTTAAAGTTTTGTACGAATGAATGTTTTGTAGAGTCTTTTATGTCCTAATGAATTTTAGAATCATATTTAAAAGCTGTGAAAACAGTTGCAATGCAAAGAGTGGCTTCTTAATGTTGACGCAATATTCCAACTTATCAATTTTGATGGGTTATGCCTCTTGGTTGGTGTCTTTTCAGTTGTTCATTTTTATTATTTTATATTTAAGTAAACTTTTATTTTTAATTTTAATATCGATCTTTTGATTTATTAATTATCAATTATATATAGGAAAAATAAATTGTATTAATCTTTGTCAAATAAATAGTTTTTTAATTTAAAGATGATTTTTTTATCGGTGAAAAGTAGCAGTGTCATTATATACTACTATTAAGAAAAATGTTTACATTATTTCATAAAATCACTGAATTATAATAGATACAAAGGGTCGAGATAAGAGAAAACCAATAAATAAGTTACAAGTTATAATTCTTCTTATTTTCAGAGTTTTTTTTTTTTTTTTTTTTGATTTTTTATAAGACAGATCTAGACAATAGCTCATACATCAACCAAAGTCATCTTCAAAATGTAATGTGTAGATAGGCAATGAATCTTGTAGAATAGTTGGCCAAAAACATTTCCAAAGCAATTTGAATCATGTGGATCACCACTCACCAAGGTGAGACCCAAATCAACGATCCAACATCATTTGTAAAGTGTATATCGAACAAAAGAATGGACGCAAATAAGATAGCACATTGAGACACACAAAACTATAGCATAATCGAACACATTAGATATAGTTCATCATAGCTCAGTTTTAGAACACAAAAAAATAGAAAAATATATTGTATGGATAGACATGATTATGATTATTATACATCAACACATATTTCAACATATTTGGAGAACATCAAAGATTCTCCATAACAATCAGATAGAACCCTCTAGTGTCTAAGAACAACAACAATACACGAGTATTAAACTTAGCTTCATCTATAACATAGTTGCCATCACAAATAATAGAAATATATAAACATCAAATTACTGAAAACTACAAGTAACTATAGTAATGCTAAACCAAAAAAATCAACATAAGATGCCAAACACAATATTATTAGCAGTAGCAAAAAAGTAACTAATATCATCTCACTACTACATTTGGGGCCAAATTTTGAAACTTCTGACGGTCAATTCTTTTTTTATGAATTTGGTATTTTTTTTTTGTAATAGTCCCCGATGGTGTCGGTATTCCGATGGGTTTTAAATATACCATCAGAATTCTGACAATTTCGAGGTATAGATGAAAAAAAAAAGTGAAACGACCAAATCATTTATATTTCGATTGCAGAGAAAAGGAGCGGGTGAAAGCTGAGCGGAAGAGAAGGTATGTGATTTCTTCATCTTTGATTGACATCATATTCGACTGCAAATTTCAAATGCATTGCATTTTATTTGATCATGAATTCTCACTGAAATGACTGTATTCTACTGGTGTCGTGCCCTAGCCCATGCTTTATCTCCATTATTTGATGTTATTGGTGCTTGTGCTTAAGGATATCAATTCACTATTTTGAAATGTTTGGATTCATGTTTGTTGATATTACTGGCACGTCCATTGTATATTGGTGAGATGTTCATTGAAATGACCGCATTCTACTAGTGTCGTGCCCTAGCCTATGCTTTATCTCCATTATTTGATGTTATTGGTGCTTGTGCTCAAGGATATCAATTCACTGTTTTGAAATGTTTGGATTCATGTTTGTTGATATTACTGGCACGACCATTGTATATTGCTGAGACGCTATCTGAAATGACCACATTCTACTGGTGTCGTGCCCTAGCCCATGCTTTATCTTCATTATTTGATGTTATTGGTGCTTGTGCTCAAAGATATCGATTCACTATTTTAAAGTGTTGATTGTGGTTATCAAATGGACAGCCCATGAGCTTCTAGCTAGGTGCCATTTGTATTGATAGCTTAGGGCATCAAATGTATTGTATCATTGATAGTTGAGACTTTGTTAAAAGGAAATAGGACAAAGAATGAATTTGATTTATTTTCTCTATTTTGATCCCTAAGTGGCTGTCACCATGATTTTTATTTTGAGTGCAATTTTGATCAATAGAAAACATGATTCGTACCTTATGAATTCATTTTTGAGGTGCACGATCTTCATCAATCTCCTCAGAAGAAGACCCCTCCTCACTGCTACTGCTTTCTTGTTTAACAATTGGTTTGGAAAAATGCATTTAACATAAGAAAAATTACAAAACTAAACCAATGACATGTTTACAATAAAGAAATAGAATGATAATAATATGCTGAAAATTCTATTCTATTTAATACACGCCAAAGGACCAGTCCCAACAATTCTTAAACATACTTTATCTGATATGATGAATTGTTAATAAAGGTCTAATTCTGTAGACTACTAGCATGAAGGAAGATTTGACCTAGCCAAATCTTCCTTGTACCACACAAAAAACTGGGTGATAACTATGTCTACTCCAACCTTAATTGTTTAAGAATTCATCATATCAGATAAAGTATGTTTAAGAATTGTTGGGAGTTCTATTACACCTTTGTTGTAAACATGCCATTGGTTTAGTTTTGTAAATTTGTTTTTTTATGTTAAATGCATTTAAATGGAACATTAAGCATAGTAATAATATGCTTAATCTATTAGTAATTGGTAGATTAAAAGTAGATAACACCTTTATCAGTTTAACATGTTATTATAAGATACTAAAGAAGACCTGCTATTTGTCAGACAAATATTCATTGTCCCCCACAATGAAGACAATGAAAATTGACCTCCTGCCTCATAACAAAGAACATTGTAATAAGACCTTTTAATCCTACTGACAAGAACATAGAAGCATTCTAACTCATTTGTAAAGAAAATAAGCTTTCTATAAAATGAAAGGTTCAACCTAATTAATACTAGCACTTGCACTCAAAGGATAGTGATCTGGCTAAAAGACTTAAGAGAGACTTTGACCCAAGAGCTTCATCATCAAGCTCTACAACCTCTTACATAGCTATCTTCATAGCAACAAGAGTCATTGGATACGTCAAATTTCTTGAAAGTTTATACTTAGTTTGTAGTTTGACTTTGTACAAAGTAGATTGTAATTGAAAATTTAAAAACTATTTGCATCTAGTCATTATTCATGCACTATGCAATATGCATTGTGCAACGCAATGAAATCAACAATGTGTATAGAAATGACAAAAACTACATTCCACAATTCTTGGGCTAAACTCTATTTTTTTTTAATTTATATATCTATGCTATTGAAACCACTTCCATTTTATTAAACACAAATTTTCCCAATTAAAAATCTCAATTAGAATAAGATATAATATAGTGTTAGAATAAACTTTGTACAAAAACATGTAATGCTTATGTTAATGATCAAACACACATATGGATTCACTATTCTATTCACTGTTCCACGAGAGAGTGGATTACTAGAGTTGCAGAGAATTTAATCTTTTATTGATTTCATTTAAGAAAGGACATGAAACTAAGGAGATATACCAATCCAAAAATATAAGCGAGTAGAAAACATGATTGGTACCTTATGAATTGGTTTTTGAGGTGCACGATCTTGATCAATCTCCTCAAAAGTAGACCCCTCATCACTGCTACTACTTTCTTGTTTAACAATTGGTTTGGAAAAATGCATTTAACCCAAGTTCACTTCCTCATTTCTTGGCAATTCCTCCTAGTACCATCTCCATCCTAGGCCACCTAGTGTCTCCACCACGTCAAAACCTCAACTAGTCTTTTCACCTTGATCCTAACATCAAGTATCATCTCATCATGGTCTATTCACCATGTTTCAACACCCCATTCACTCTGATCTATTCAACTTACACCATTATTCTTCAACAACCCTTCTAGGCCTGTCTTGCTTGCAGTTATTGGTCAAATACAAATATTTTGTCAAGTTGAAAGGGCAAGAAATTAGTTTGGTGTTTTCGGTTTATGTTAAAAGTTGATTTAGTAAAATCCTCAGAAAACACACTACATGTTCTAAAATGTAAAGAAGTTGAATGTTAAATGTAAGATATATATCTCATCCATAGTAATCAAAAGAAAGGACATGAAACTAAGGAGATTTACCAATTCAAAAATATAAGCGAATAGAAAACATGATTGGTACCTTATGAATTTATTTTTGAGGTGCACGATCTTCATCAATCTCTTTAGAAGTAGACCCCTCCTCACTGCTACTGCTTTCTTGTTTAACAATTGGTTTGGAAAAATGCATTTAACACAAGAAAAATTACAAAACTGAACCAATGGCATGTTTACAACAAAGAAATACAATGATAATAATATGCTAAAAAATCTATTATGTTTAATACATGCCAAAGGACCAGTCCCAACAATTCTTAAACATACTTTATTTGATATGATGAATTGTTAATAAAGGTCTAGTTATGTAGACTGCTAGCATGAAGGAAGATTTGACCTAGCCAAATCTTCCTTGTACCACAAAAAATTGTGTGATAACTATGTCTACTCAAACCTTAATTGTTTATATTATAGTATAAATGAAAATAATTAAAATTATAAAATTAATGAAGAATAATCATTAATTAAAAAATTTGAATGCTAATGATTAGATGATTATTATTCTTCATTTTAAAATATTTTTTCTTTTGATTATTAATTGCAAAAGAATAAATATAATACGAAAAAAAGAAACTAAATGTTCAAAGAGATGAGAGAAAATAAATATTTAATATTGATATTTTACATTAGTGTAATTCTACTTTATAGTTTCTCATCTATATGCTAATAGGTTGAAATTAAAGCTATTAAATTTTGAAAACTTTGTATTTGAATTTACTATCATACAAAATTAACTATATTAGAAAATAATAAAAATATAATATATGACACCATCTCTAATAAAATAGATCTCTGAACTTTCTAAATAAACTTATCTATAAATAATTCAAATTAAAAATAACAAAATGATTTTTATTGAACTGGTATTTAGACTTAAGTTTTAGATAAATTTGATTTTCATCATTGTTTGGAATAAACAATGTCATTTGCAGCAAGATACATGGCACTTCCATTAGGATTTCAAGTCCATCCTTTTCTTTTAAATACATAATTAAATATCACATTTAAATTTATTTAATTTAAAATTAATTATTTCCAATCAAAATTATGTTATTAATTTAATTACTTCAACTACTATGTAGTAATCTATAATGAAAGTATTATAAGAATTAAGCACAATTCTGAAAAAGTCAATAATAAACAAAAACAACAAAATGAAATGTTTGTATTTAAAAAAATTAGATTTCATATTAATTTTTTATTTTAAAGTTTATCGTGTAAAATAAAAATCTACATTTCCATTTAAAAGCTTCACTTATTTTACAATCAATTTACAATTATTTCATATTCAATTTAATTTGATTTGTTTTGATTTGAAATGTTTAATGACTACAACTTTCTATTTTAAATACTTTTAATTAAAAAATAATTTAATGCCTGCAACTTTCTTTTTAAATACAAAATGTTTCTTTCTATTTTAAAGAAAATAAATCTTTCATTCTTAAAAGATATATGTGAATTAATATATATATCCTAGCTATATTTATATTTTATGTAATGTATATCTACCTTACACTAATTATTGAACCTTTACCACATATGCCCCTGATCTCTAAGCAAGAAACTGGTCCTTGTTGTTTGAAAATAAGGAAAATATCAATTATTATTTCTCAGTATTTCATGATAAATGATAACAAATTATTTTTTAACAAATTATAGTACATATAGTTTCATTAAATTCAACTACTCAAAAAAAACCAGAAACAACGAGGTTTGATCCCTTGAGCTCTTCTACACCAAAAAATTGTAGGAAAAATTCATTTCCATAGCCAAAACAAAATCTTTTGAAACCTTAGAGAAAATTAGTTTTTACTAATTTTAACAATTATTGAAAAATTTACTAAGTGAACCCCTTAATAAAGACTCCTGGGAAAATAGGCCAAATTGTGATAGGAATCCAAAACATCGTAGGTAATTTTGACATAGAAGAAACAACAATAAATGTAACATCTTGTTGAAATCTCCTAAGATAATGATAATGGTAATGATAACGTACATCGTTGGTGTGAAACACACCTTGTAATAAAAACAATAGTTTATTAGGTACAACATAGACCCTACTTTGTGCATGGAAATGGCCTCTCGAGACATGTTTCATGATTTTAAGGAGGGGTTACCTGGTGGCCTGCTACACAAAATGAGTAATGGATTCCCACACATGCCTCGTTTCAATTGGAGAGGATGAAGGATATGAGGAAGGTGGTTTTGTGTGGAGGACACAAATAATTACATATGCCAGTCCAAACCCAATTACAAGTAGCAAAAGCCAATTTTTAAATGATACTATATCTCGGCAACAACTATGTAGCCACAAAAATCGTTAACCAACGAA